>OY294068.1:128706579-129157532 GCA_958510875.1 Endomychus coccineus | reverse complement strand
TCGTCATATTCACCAAGGGCCTTCAATAAAGTGTTTGTAACCAGTGGTAACTCTCCCCCAATAGACTGCAGACAATTTTTTCTATGAATGTTAATGTGATGTCCCAAGTGATTTGCCATGTCTTCAACTATCAGGTCTGACAATTTGTACAACGAACATTTATTTATTTTATTTATTTATTTATTTCATACAACCAGCAGGCCAGCAGCCTAATTAAAGGTGTACATAATAGAAACTTACGTAAATTAGGTCGTTATATAACATCAATAAAAGTAATACTAACCTAATAATAACAAACATAATTATGTTCTTAACTATGTTAGTTGGTCTTAGTACAACACTAGTCTGGTAGTAATTTGGAAATATCACGTTTAAATTCACGAAAGGTCAGAAAAAACATGTCTGCAGAAGTTATATGGTTGTAACTTCTACACATTGTCGTTATTGGTGAATTAAAGTGATGTTGAGTGTTTGGTGTAGGTATTCTAAAAGTGATATTAGTACGAGAACTAAAACGAGGTATATTGAAATCTAGTAGCGATAATAGAGTGGGGGAATCAATTTTTCCATGTATGATTTTATAAATATATAATAGATCTGCAATATCACGTTGTTTTTTCAGCGAAATTACCTCAAATTCTCTTAGCAGAAGGTTGTAATCAATGCCTCTAGGTGGGTAGGTACCGTATCGTTTCCAGTGTGCAAATTTAAGAAATTTTCTTTGCACGGACTCTATTTTGTCTGAGTAAGTAGAGAAGTAAGGATTCCAGACTACACTGCAATAGTCTAGTTTACTTCGGATCATTGAGTCGTATACTGACTTTAAGGCCTCAAATGAATTAAATTCCCTACAGGTTCGAATTAAGAAACCTAAATTTCTCATCGACTCTTTTACTATAACATTGATATGAGAAGAGAAGGTCAATTTCGCGTCAAACAGAACACCAAGGTCCTTCGCTTCGCTAACTCTTTCTAACTGATTTTCTCCTATGCTGTAGTTATATATGACTGTAGTAGATTTTCTAGAGAATGACATTACCTTGCATTTGCTACAGTTGAGGGTCAGTTTGTTTACTGCACACCAGTTATTTAACCTTATCAGATCTTCTTGTAGGGAAGCACAGTCAGATACATTAGTGATCGATTTGTAAATCTTCAGGTCATCAGCAAATATGAGTTTTTCGGAATTAATATTACAACATCGTCAACAAAAAGAATGAAGAGCAAGGGCCCCAAATTGGATCCCTGGGGGACACCCGAAGTGGCAAGAAATTTATTTGATTCAACTCCTTCATATTCAACAAATAGTTTCCGTTTATTTAAGTAAGTTCCCAGAAGATGCTGGATGTTGTGAGGAATACCAAACTTAGGTAATTTGTTCAAAAGCTGAGTGTGAGACACTCGATCAAAAGCTTTGCTGAAGTCTGTGTATAACACATCGACTTGTTGTTGACTGTCAAGCGCTGAGGAAACGTACTGGGTGAAAGTACAAAGATTTGATGATGTATTTCTGGCTTTGACGAAACCGTGTTGAAAATCACAAAGATAGTTTTTGACATGATTATAGATAATATCGGACAAAATGATTTCAAATAATTTAGAGAAAACGGAAATAATAGCTATAGGTCTGTAATTATTAATATGCGATATATTTCCACTTTTTAATATTGGACAAATTTTTGTAATTTTCCATTGACTGGGAAATACAGAGTTTATCAACATTAGATTGAATATTTTGTATAAAGGATACGAGAAAAGGTTAATATATTTTTTCAAAATTAGCGTAGGAATTCCATCAGGACCCGCAGACCACTTACTCTTCAATTTCCTTGATGCTGAGATAATTTGATTTTCTGAAATACTTAAAAGCGTGAAGAATATACTAGAATTTGCAATTTGAGGGTTGTATTCGGGTTCATTATGCTTTTCATCGTTGTCTACAATAAATACGCTTCTAAAGTGATCAGCAAAGGCATTGACAATATCGACTGGTGTTGACAAGATTTGTGAATTGTGTTTCATTATACCTGGTATACGTGATTTTTTCTTTTTGGCGTTCACAAAATTCCAGAAGGATTTGGGATCGCTTTTTAAGTTATTTTCAGATTTATTTTCCAAATAAAAGTTATACCTACACCTCCTATAGAGTTTTAAAAAGTGGTTCTTGGATTTGATTTTATATATAATTTCCCTTGAAAACCAAGCAGGATATTTATATGATTTACAATTTTGCAAAGGAGCAGAATTTTTGACAACATCCTGTACAGTATGACAAAAAACTGAACATACACTATCAACATCATTGCTACTATTAAGCAAATTATTCCAGTCTATTTGAGCCAATAATTCACAGAATTTTTGACTATTCAGTTTTCTAAAGTTGTAAAGTTTTTTGTTAGAACATAAATTTTGTGAAGGTGGTACATTACCAGGCATTAAAATTGTTAGGCTCGGATGGTGCATGTCTAATGGTACCAGTGGATCTGGATCGGGTATGACTTCATATATTGATTCCGAAGGACATAACACTAGATCGAGCAAACGATTATTGGCATTTGTAACGTAGTTTCTCTGGACTAAGTCGCAATAATTGAGAAAATTATTGAAACGAAACATCAAATTGGATTCAGCATTAGAGGTGTAGAATTCTTGTACTTCTGTGATGTTGAAGTCTCCAAACAGGACTGCATTGTTGACATCAGGAAGATTTTCTGCAAATTCAAAGAACTCATCGTATTCGGCTAATGTAGTGGTTGGTGGTATATAAACAATCATTAGGAGCGTTGGTTTAAATTTTTCGAAAAATATTTTCACACATAATAAGTCTATTGTAACAATAGGGCACTCTGTATCGCACTGTTCGGAACAGTAAATGTTGTCCACAGCTAGTATAACTCCACCTCCACGGGAACCATAATTTCTATCTTTACGATAGACAGCGAAATTTTCAGGAAAAAGCTCACTGTTGTGAACACCTTCACGAATCCATGTTTCCGTTAGTCCAATTATTTTGTAATTTGAATAAAGTATATTGTTATAAATGATCCCTGTTTTGGTATTTAACCCATTGCAGTTTTGGTAGTAAATGGCAAGGTTATCATTCTGATCAACAGAACTGCTGGTTAGTGCTCGTTTTTTTTACCTATGTAAGGAATCCCGTTTTTGTATTTTATAAATATATCCGTTTCACCTGATTGCATGCGACGGTCCAATTCATCTTTCAAACTTAAAAAGTGCTCCCTTTGCCGTACAGTTTGATCAGGTCGAAAATAGACATTTCTAAATTTGTCGACATTCTGCATCTTCTTATTATTTTTAATAAGATTGAGTACAAGATTGTTGTTTTGGAAAGATACCTTGACTGGGCGGCTTCTGTTTGGATTTGCTTGGCCTGATCTCTGACATTTAACAATGTCTACATCAGAATTATCCGTGATTGTATTCACAGCTTCCTTGATGAATCCAGAAACATCTCTAGTGTTTTCGGGAATACCGAATATAAGAATATTATTCTCACGACGTTTTATCTCGTGAATCTCATTTATAATTAGTAAACAATCTAGGGAATTCCCTTGGGTGTTTCCTCTGTTTTTATCGGACGTGTTGATTTTCTCATGCAGGCTTTTTATCTCCTTTTCATGAGTTTCTTTCATTTGTTTTATTTCAGTTTTTAGCCCATCCACTTCGTAGTGGAATTCCTTGAACTTATCAGACAAGAAAGTTTGGATTCCGGAGGACACGCTATCTACTAAAGTTTTTATAAATACTTTGTCTTGACATAATTGCTTAATAGCCACGTCTGCAGCGTCTCTCACTTCACTTATCTGTTCACGTGTTAACGGCATTTTTACAGTGAAGGTATCTTCTAAAAAAATTTGTTTTATTTCAACGGATCTCTAGATTGTTGTACGCCTGTTAGCAATTTATTTTGAGATATTGTCACAATATTTCACTGGTAAATACACTTTTCTGCGGAGCGATATAGACATACGTGTTAACAGTAGCACGACTAACGACATGCTGTTCCTATTTGTTTTCCATGTTCTGTTCCTCGCAATCTTGTGGGATTAGGGACACCACATGCCTTTGCATAATATCGCATGAGCTTGCATGCTTTCAAGGTTCAGTAGAACTTCGATTATCCGTGCGAGGCACGGATAACTGAAAAGCACGGATAATCTGAACATTTATTTCTTAGTCATGTATATATAACTGAAAAGCGCGGATAATCCGAACATTCATTTCTTACATATGTATGTATGTATGTACATACATACTAAAAAGACAACAGAAAAAAATAGATCTCATAAGTTCAAACTAACTTTTGAATTGCATAAAAATATAACATGACAAAAAATAGAATTCTACATAAGTAAACTTTTACACTAAATAAGAAAAATAAAAACTCTACATGGGTATGTTAACTTGCATTTACATACATGAAGCGGATATGTATTTTAGGTATGTATGTAGCTATGCTTTTGAAAAAAGTCTGTCACTTTGGTCTGTGTTGAAATTCTTCGATCATTTTTAATCGTCTGACGTATTTTTTTTCAAAATGTCGATAAGGTCCGAAGATTCTCGTTGCTCAGAATAGTCTGTTGGAACCTTGGCAGCTTCTTCAGCCTCTCGGTTAGTTACTCTTCCGACTGATAACGTCCCATAATTTCCTTCGTTTTGACTCTTATTTTCGGATGAATCAGGTTGTTACGTACCGGGCTGATTCAAAACTTGTACGACAATATCGTCCTCCATTGAGGAGTTGATAACCTGGCTCATTTTTGTCACACTGAGTTCACCTATCAACTTCAGTTTGATCAATTTCTTTGAATTCATCGGTGCTGCGCCCTAATTCAGTTAGTTCAGTTATGGTCTTTTTTTTCATCATCATGTTCCACGATGCTTTCATCTTCCTATAGCGTCATTATTTTGTGAAAAGCTTTATTAAAGGTCATTTGTTTCACTCCATTTCATGCATTTGCCACTGTAAAAATTGCGACTTCGATCGTGAATGATTTCCAAAAATTCATTAGAATTTTTTCCGGTAGAGGCGTTTCATTGTCTCAATCATACCTTGATCCATTGGTTGAGCAATAGATGTAACATTGGGTGGGAAAAAAAGAACGAAGAAGTTTCCATCGTCAGATCTTAGGACTGCCTCATTGGTATGAGAAGGAACATTATCCAAAAGAAGAAGTGCCTTTTGTGGCAACATTTCCTTCTTCAAATATGACTTTACTTCAGGGATGAACTTTTTATGGAACCAGTCTTGAAATATATCACACGTTATCCAAGCAGCTTGCTGGTTAGGATAGTGAACTGGGAGATTGTGCGGTTTCATGTTTTTAAAAGCGCGAGGATTTTTTTAGTTTCCAATCACAGCCAGCTTCAGTATATGACCACCAGACGCATTAGCACAACACAACACTGTTTGTTATCCAGTCTATCTTTTTATTCTATACCCCGGTGCACTCATCTCAATACTTGCGGCTAAAGTTTTTGTAGGTATAAACCTGGTTCGTCAGCGTTATAAATTTGAGAAGGTTGTAGATTATTTTCTGTAATTATGGTCCCCAGCTCATAGCAAAATTACAGCATCGCCTGTTCATCGGCACTGAGCTTTTCGCCTTGAATTGTAAGCTCACGAATCCCTTCACGTTTTTTGAATCGATGCAACCAACCACTGGATGCATTGAAAGGTTCCTTGATTTTCAAGTTTGTGAAAAATCTCCGTTTGTTTAGCACACATTGGCCCAGAAATTGGTACGCTCTCCGATCTTTTCTGCAGAAACCACTTGGAAAGTACTTCATCGATTTGTTGAAAAGTTGATCCTTTCAATGATTCATGTTCAGATATGTTTTTAAAAGAGTCAGACAGATATAAAATTATGTAGTTTCACTTTGTTTCTGATGATATCGCGTAATGTTTGTTTGCCAACTTCATAGATTCGTGATAATGATGCGACACTTTCACCCTTTTCACTGTTGTTCAAAATCTCTAGTTTTTGTTCAATCGTTAAATCATTTCTCTTGCGTTTAACACTAGTTGTTTCCATTTTAAAAACGAACACACCCGTTGAGAATGTAGCAGTGCAGAAACTCGTCCCTGGCCCGCAAATAAGTCTCGCCGTAACCCGCAACGGCAGATAACATATGTTATTCCCAGTGATTCCCCGAGCACTGGTGCTATCGAAATTGTGTCATGCGTCGCGCCCTCGCGGCGTATAGAGAGCTGCTGTCAAGTGATTTATGGGAAATCATGGCACGGATAATCCGCAGCACGGATAACCCGCGCACGGATAATCGGAGTTCTACTGTAATATGTGATCTTCCAGGTATTTCAGAAAAGTAAGGATTACATTTTGGAACGCCATATTGGTCTCGATATTTCAATAATATTTCTATACAATTTATAAGTTCCTCGCTCAAAATGACTGACTGGTACTTGTTGATTCAACTTTCCTCTAATGAAAAATCGAGCATAGTTCCTTGTTAAATACTTCATGCTTTCCTTGAATTCACCTTGCAAAATATCCTCTGTATCAACAAACTGATTTGAAGGCTTCAGTCAAAATTCACTCTAGCAATCCTGTACGTCTTCGATTGAATAACTGCAATGAAATAAGTGGGTAGCCAGCCAGACATTTCCATGCTTTGTGTGTGAATTCAGATTTCAAAGTTTGGTATGTCCCAGCTTCCTTTTTTCAAAAATGTTTCGAGATCACTAATATCTTCTGCCGTTGGCAACAACATTTTTTTGTGTCTCTTTTGCAAGCTTTAATTTTCCGAGACTATTTGTCTGTCGGTTTTGAGTCCATCATTAATAAGATACAATAAGTCTCGGGTTGCATCTCATTTTTTATTGTTTCCTTCTTTGATGGCTTTTGTCTGCATCAATAAGGTTATTTATTTCACATGCAATTCCAAATTATATGCCGTAGATGGAGCTTCTATATGTTCCGGTCAGTTCATCAAACCTTGCCACATTATTAATAGCGTTCACTATAGTATCATAATTTTGAGACTGAATTATGTCTAATAATAATAATAATAATAATACGTCTTTATTCATATAAACCTATGCTGTTACATGAAAACGCGAAGTATCGCTCAATGAGCGCTATTACTACTTGACCTGTGGAGGGAGAAATACATATTTTATTCAAAAACAAATATTGAAGTTATACTAAATAACATTCTAAGTATATCGTTCATATTCATCATCACCATTTGTGTAGCTCACGTTAAACTAAATAATAAATTCCATCATTCAGCAAGGAGTAAATTTTTCAATTTTTTCTTGAAATTGATCAGAGAGTAGTTATAAAATTCTGTTGGCAAATCATTGTAATGAATACAGGCATTGTATGTGAAGCTTCGTTTGAACATAGAGGTGGAGTGCTTAGGAATTACTAAGACACCTTTGTTACGGGTATTGAATTTGTTTAGATCTCCAAATCGTTTAAATTTATTGAATAAATAGACGGGATTTCTGGTAGACAATACTTTATGAGCTAGAGTCATGAGATGAAGTTTTCTGAGTTGGCTGAGTTTCAATCTTCCAGCTTTGGATATTGAGTTACTAATCCAATCAAACTTTCTGATTCCAAAAGAAAATCTGAAACATGAGTTTTGTAACTTTTGTAGTCGATCGGCATCAAATTTCGTCAACGCAGGCCCATATACGGAGTCACAATAAGAGATTCTGGAAATAATTAGAGATTCGCAAAGACTCAATTTCAATTCCGGATTCAGTGATGATCTATGTGGATAAAGTTCTCTAAGAATATTATATGACGATTTGACCAGATGGTTCACATGTTTGGTAAATCTGAAATCGGAGTCTATCCATAGTCCCAAATTCTTTCCGTCCGATGATGAAGACTTTCTCCATTCACTTTAATATTTAATTGAGACTGAGCATATATTCGTTTGTCTTTTGGACCAAATAACATCATGGTTGATTTTTTAGCATCACGGTTCAAATTGTGAGCATTCGAAATTTTAACAAGAGCTTCAAGATCCGCATTTATCAATTTTACAGCATTTTTTTATATTTTCAACGGAAAATGAGAAGTATGCTTGTGTATCATCAGCATAGTGATGGGTAGTACAGGTTTTCAGATGCTTGTCGAAATCTGAAATATAAATAGAGAACAACTAAGGCCCTAGTACTGACCCTTGTGGCACACCGAAAGTGTTGTTTCGGTAAGGGGACGTTTCTGTGTTGTACATTACACGTTGTTATCGATCACTGAGATAGCTATTGATTAATTTAACTGCTTCTTTATCAAAACCGTAATATGACAATTTGTTACATAAAATCCTTGGATCCATAGTATCAAATGCCTTACTATAATCTAACAGAATCAGACACCTTATCTTACTTTCATCTGTGGCTTTAATGATATCATCTGTTATCATAGTCAGGGCAGTAGTTGTACTGTGATTCTCTCTGAAGCCAGACTGGGTCACAGGTATTAGGCTCTTACTCTCGATATAATCTGTTACTTGTATTTAAATAATTTTTTCTGTCATTTTAGAAAGCATAGGAAGTATACTAATTAGCCGCAGTTGATTTAATTCAGTTGGCTCTTACCCACGCTTCAGGAAACACTGCAGTTTTCAGTTTTTAATTTGAGTAAATCCGAGGGAATATATGAATTACTAGTTCCATTAATGACTTTGAACGTTCGCAATGTACTCCAAATAATTTTACTATTCTTATCTTTCAGTTTGTATTCCATGTACGCCTTTTTTCTCTCTTAATGGCATAATTGACCTGATTTTTTAATTCTTTATAAAATTCCCAATGAGTCAGTAGTTTTGTTGATTTAAAACGATTATATGCTTTGTCCCTAGTTTTCATCATCTCTTTCAAGTTATATGTGAGCCAAGGGGCAGGTGGTTTCGTAACTTTTACAGTTCTGATTGGTGCGGTAGTACTAAAGGCAAATGTTCGTTCAAAAATTCCACCATACGATCAGCGTCAGTCATACCATATATGAGGTCCCACTGAATGAGATGAAAATTTTCAAAAAATATGTTCTCATCGAACTTTTTGAAATCACGAAAAGTTATCAACTTGTCAATGGTGTTAGTTTTGATCTTAGATATATTACAAGTGATGACACAGTGGTCTGATATACCATGTAGATTTACTACCTTACCATTCTTAATTTTACTATCATTTGTAGTCAATATGACATCTAATAACGTTTGAGTTACCGCTGTAATTCTGGTTGGTTCGGAAATCAGTTGAAAGAGGCTGTATGACTTGACAAAGTTATTGAAATGTTCTAATGCCCTATTATCGTTAAGTAAATTTATGTTGATGTCTCCTGCTATCAGAATATCATCACATTCTGGTAAAATCATTGACATTGAGTTTCCTAGAGAATTGAAGAACTGCATAATATTTGCTTTAGGAGGTCGGTAAATGATGCCAATTGCAATGTTTTTACCAAGTATGTGTATTGAAATCCACAACTCCTCCAAGTTATTGTCTATTCGTTTTGTTATAAGCCTATAACGAATGGATGACTTATTGTAAATATCTAACCCACCACCTCTACTATTTCTATCGAATCGCTCTAAATTATAATTGTGAATAGATACCACATCAGAATTCATATCAACATTGAGCCACGTTTCAGTAACGGCAAAAACATCAAAATTTTCATCGATAATATAATTACTCAATTCAGCAAAATTGGTAAGAATCGATCTCACATTCAAATGTCCAAATTTCATCTTTATTATTAGAAAAAATAAGTATTAAGGTTTTCATAGCAACATAAAAAAAATTTATATCAATTTTTAGTTATTTCTTGAGTTATTCCGTAGGTTTCTTCTTTCTTCAATCTTGTGGACCGGTTTATTTTTCTGAGCGCCTTGTTTTATTTCTGGATTTGGTTGTTGTTCTTCTGTTTGTTGCACTGATGTAATGGGTTTGCGTTCATTCAGTTCATCTAGAGTATACGCTTCCCCTCAATTATAATTTCGTTTTTTCTGATTTTGGCTGGAATTTGATTGGCCTTAGCATGCTTCAAATGAACCAAAAGTGATCTTCTTACTTGCCTATCCTCAAAGGGCATATCATCGTAGACAAATATACCAGTATCTTTCAGTTTCGACAGATTCTTGAATTTTGCAACTTTGTTTAATTAAATACATTGTCAGTTCAAGAAGAATAGGCTGTGCCTTCAAATCAGTTCGTTGATAACAATCATTGATATCTGTAGTGTTTAGTGAGACATGAAGTACTTCACTGACGAATTTGGTGACGGTGTCAATGATTGATATATCAGTTGATACGGCCAAACCTTGAATGAAAAAATTGTTCCTCTTGTTTCTTCTTTCAGCAGCTTTTTCTCAAGCTATCATTTTCAGTTTCAAGTTTTTATATCCTACTCTCAAATTGATTTGTGACACTTTTGAGTTCTTTTTTGATGTCGTTTATGTCGACTTTATATTCTCGTTCGAGTCTATAACTTTTTGAAGCGGTGTATACACATCATCTATTGTCTTACTCATATTATTAGTAAGTGAAAATCTGTATTGACAGTTCTATCACAAATAAAATATAATATGTGAATGATTTTCTTGATAACAGATGGCAAGACGGATCAGACCTGAGATATTCAACCAGAGGCTCGTTATCGGCAAAAAAGGGAGTCGCAGTCACAAAAGAAATGATGAGAGGAAAAAAAACGAAAGTACGGTAAAGTAATTTCGATTTGAGCAGCTGTAACTTGCTGTATGAATGACTGAATTAAAATTCTTTCATACATACGGATGTGCACTCACTTAATCTATGCGTGTTCAAAATCCCAGAATTTTTAGTCAACTACTTCTCACATGAATCAAACTAATCACTATTCACAACTTCAATACTACTACTACTCTTTACTTTGATTGACTCGCAGGTTCTTCAGATTTTTGTTAAGTTCTTCAGACTGAAAAATGAATTTTCCTATTTCCCTCAATCTTGACCGAATCATATGAGTATTTCGTTCATCCCGATACCTCATACACAACTTGTTTCCATACAAAGCTCATACCTCATCATACACTATGGTTTCAGTAACTATGTCTTGTTTATTATAAGCTTATATCTCCTTTACTAATCTCGAACTTGCCTTTTCGTGCAAGTGCATTTGAATTTGTCTACTTCTAACTAATGTACCTTTTTGCCTTTTTCTTTTGTAGCATACTTGGCAACTTGAGATCGAAGTGAAACTTTCGAGAACATTTCTTTGCAACTAGGGCAAGCAATATAATGATTGCTACTCCTGTGGTTTTGGTCTTCTACGTACAATCAATGTTCCACTATTTATTTATGGGTTTGTCTTGTATTGGTATGAGCTTGCCTTCTGATTGAAGCTATTTTTACTTTCCTCTCAGGATGACCTAAAATTGAAGTAAATATGATGACCACATTGATAAAAAGGAGTACATTGCCTGTCCTGAAGTATGTGGAAGAGTTTATAAATTATCATTTTACCAATTTTTTTTATCAAATTTATTTTCGAAAATACTGACGAACATGAGTATAATTTGGAAGCGTTGTTAAAAATTTAATATTGTTCCAAAACTGAAATTATAACAACTTTCAACTTTGTTTTATTATTTTAAGATGTTTCAATAGAAATTATAAGCTATATTATTGAAGTCAAAAGAAGGATTGCTGTTCAATTCACAAAAACATAGTAGCTATATGAATACTAGTACAATCTCGATTCATACTACCATTCATACAGTTATCTCAGATAATAAACTCTGAGAAACTGACAATGAAAACGTATTTCAAATGGTGAATCAGTCCAATTTGATGTAGGATCAAGCTTATACGGGGTTATCCACAGAAAGCTTTCATTAGACATTTTCTCTTTACTTTTGGGTAATTTTGATATATCTTCCACATTTTTTCTACTCGCGTGAAGGCTTATAAGAAGTCTTCCTCTTCCAACGTTGGTTACCAAATTCTTACAGTAACTGCAATAGATTTATTTTATGGCTTTTAGATGTAGACACATTCTTATTCTTCATGCGAATTACATCAGTATCAGTATCTAGATCTGAAAAAGATTGAATTCAATCTTTCACCTCAAATAGTTATTCCGTTAAAAAGATGATGTTGAAAAGAGTATATTCAAGTTAAGCTTGTGTTTGATCACTTAGAAACGAGAAAATTGGCTGACTAGTCCCAACCAACTCATTCAGAATCGAATGCAATTATTCAACAATTATTAGTGATAACGAAGTTTCCAAACAGAGATTCTAAAAAAGTTGGTAATATCCATTAAGTACTTACAATTACTTATTGTGTTACTGGTAATATGTGATTTCTCCACACTTGTCTCAGCACAATTTGTATTGGTTTCTTCATTTGTATCAATGATAGTAGATTCCGAAATAATATATCATCAGCTGGATTGAAGTTGAAACTAATTGTAGCTTCATCATTTAGTTGTAGCAGATTTCCTTCCGGGTAGATCTCATGAAGATTCTGAGGAGAAACAATCATAAATTGACCGTCATCTAATACTTCGAAGTCATATGTCTCTATTCTCCTATCCAATACAAGGTCTGGAATTTCTTCTTCACCAACATTATTGTTAACATTATCTAAAGGGTTCTCAGACACATTAACTTCTTCAGCAGCATCTGAAGTATTCAAATAGACACAGGGATCTTCTGTTCTCCTATCCAATACAAGTTCTGGGATTTCTTCTCCAATATTATTGTTATTAACATTATCTAAAGGGCTCTCAGACACATTAACTCCTTCAGGAGAATCTGAAGTATTCAAATAGGCACAGGGATTTTCTGTTCTCCTATCCAATACAAGTTCTGGAATTTCTCCTTCACTAATATTATTGGTGTTAACATGATCTAAAGGGCCCTCAGACACATTAGCTCTTTCACGAGCATTTGAAGTATTCAGATAGACACAGGGATCACCATAGTTCAATTTCTTGGTAATATCAATCGACACAGATTTTTCAGCTGGAAGAGTTATACCCATGTTTTATAACTATTTCACTACTCAATATAGGCTAGAAATAATGCTTTCACGAGCATTTGAAGTATTCAGATAGACACAGGGATCACCATAGTTCAATTTCTTGGTAATATCAATCGACACAGATTTTTCAGCTGGAAGAGTTATAGCCATGTTTTGTAACTATTTCACTACTCAATATAGGCTAGAAATAATGCTCATTGTAGGTATGGAATTTATGAATCTGATTATTCTCAGAGACAGAAAGGATGTGTGTGAACTGAAAAAACACTGTGAATCGAATTACTCACGTTGCTTACAAATAATTTCGGCCTCGTACCAACCACTTCCATAACGTGCTTTCACTGCTTTTATTTTATTGTTCTAAAATCTAACTTCATGTTCTGTGTTCACATGAAATAGTCCACCAGAAAGGAATCTCACCAAAGTATACATGATCACCAATGTATATGCGATGGAAGGGAACATTGATCCCGATACTAAGGGAAGATAAATGATAAATGATCTTCCGCCCAATTTCACACAATTCGCCATTAACTTTAAAGTTTACACACACCAACGGTACCCAAAGAGTTGTATATATAGAGTAGACTACTAAGCCTTTCATTGGTAAGTTGATGGACATTATGTCCTCCTCTCACATGTACTGCGCTCTCATATTACTTACTGATGTTACTTCGATGAGTGGTATTCAACTTAATGAGAGAAGTTAGAAGCGGGGACCGTGCGAGTGAGAGCGCACTACATGTGCGAGAAGGATATAATGTCCAGCAACTTACCAGCTCTTTCCTATGCTTAACATACTACTTGTCTACTCTATACATATAACTCTTTAACGGTGCCAACCAAAGAACATATATAAAGGTACCAACCGCATCCGCAAGGCACAAAGAGAAAACGAACTACGATTCGCGATATCATCACAGAGTAGGATAGATATCTCTGTACAGTGTTGGCAACATCAAACTTCTCAATTACACAACGCCTGTTGCCAGATTACACGCAACTGATTGGAATTATTGAACTATAAAAGAGTTCACAACTGGATACACTATAACAACGTAAATAAGAAATAATCACCCCTATCTACTAAATTACTATTAGTACTAAGGACTTTCGACTACCAATTAATCATCATCAGAGTAAACAAAGTTACAAAACAAAATGTACCTGTTTAATACTATTTGAGATAAGTAATGTAAATAAGGTGTGTAATTTATTATTATTATTCGATCAATACATTAACCACTAAACAAAAACGGAAATTGGAACGCAATCAATTGAAGGACCTTTCGACTACCGAGTAATCATCATCAGAGTGAACTAAATTACAAAACAAAATGTGCCTGTTTAATACTATCTGAGATATGTAATGTGAATAAGGTGTGTTATTTATTATTATTATTATTTAATCAGTACATTAACCACTAAACAAAAACGGAAATTGGAACGCAATCAGTTGACTGAATTAGAACCATTATCTTCAAATAGTTCAGCGAAATTTGATTAGTTTCACTTATCACCCTTCAATAACCAATAAATTACACAATATGTTTAATGAATTCGCAATAAAACCCGTTTATAAATGTAAGAACAAGTTGAAAAACCGGCTAGGCAACACCGTTGATAAAGTTTAGAACTTCGAGAAATCTGGAATATATAAAATTATCGTGTTCAAAATGCTACGTAGCCCAAACGAGAAGGAATATTCTAACTCTTTACAAAGAACCCTTTGCCCGTATTAGAAAAAATAATAGTGAAAAATTACCAGACCTGGCAACCTTGGAATGCAATCATCACGTACCTATCATATACTCACCTAGGTATATGGTACCTATACACTTCTCCAGGCTCGGCTGTATTCGCGCTCACTCGGCGCTTCTTTCGGAAATGTAGGATGATAATACACCCATGTGCAACCGTAAAGGTCATCCGTAAAAACTGATAATTCAGCAAACCACGTACTTTCTGATATATTCCTTCGTTACAACGCTTCTATAGCTTTGCTCAAGTTCCAAGGTTCTCTAAACACAATTTCAGGATGTCGTTTAAAAACTACTAAGTACCACTTGTCCCCGGGTCGGTTGTTCTTGAATGGTGTATTGGATTGTAGTTAATCTCTCATAATTTGCTCTATACTATAAGATCGATTTTTTTTTTTGGGAAGCCGCTTTTTGCTAAATCCGTAGTACATTTTACCAGGTCGTTCTCTTCTTCGTTACTGAATAACGTTTGTGGTCTCATTTTTCTTGGGTCATGCTTTACTCATTTATGATTGCGCCCTAATAGTCGAGCCGTCAAAAATAGCTTGCATAGCATTATTTAAAGCCCCTCGACTATACTAATGGATCGGTCTTCTAATTAAGGCCGTTTTAAGTTATCTACATCAAACGGAAACACGCAATAGTTCTTAGGTAGGAAACAAAATTGTCATTCTCTACTTCGGCCGAGTACTGGATGTGGAAAAACAGTTATCGGCCATCTGATGTTTTTGGCGGCCGACTATTGGTTTCAATTCAATATTATGGCGTAAGATATTCATCATTCGAAAGTCCAAAAGCAACATTACTGAACCTGAGAGTTTGGTTAAAATAGGCTTCTTCAGCTTTAGTAGTCAACCTTAACGGCAGAATTTTGGATTCACCCATGTTTTTAATACCAAAAGTCAACCCTCAGTCACAATTAAATAATTTGATCAATAACATTGGTTTCAGCGTTAAAAATAGCATCAGAAAGAAACTGAATACCATAATAAACGTACGTTAGGTGGATAAGTGTACATACTTTTCAAACACTATTTTCAATGTGCTCCGATAGTGTGACGTCACAACCCCACCTTTCACTGTCGTAAATTAAAAATCTTATTTTAAACTCTCATCGAATTGCTCCTTATTTTGCATAACATGAGGATCATAATATAATACTGTAAATATAGCTACATGGTACCTAGATTCGTTCGCTTAGTTGTATTTTATGCGCTCTCTTTACATTTGTGCGCCATTTTCACAGAGTGAATGTTAAATAAGACAAATAGACAATTAAATCTGTTACAAAGTTTATTCATACGATTTTCATTTACAGAACACCAAAACTGTCAACCAAAACTTCACAAAAAACATTAGCTCTCTAGATAGTTATCCTTTTTCATCCATACCAACCTTAGTACACAACATCTCACTTTACCATTGATCAAATACAAGAATCACATTTACAACATTCCCCCTCAATGGTAAAAAATACTTAAACAAACAAAATGAACACAATTATTTACACAAGATATAATTTTTCTCTGAATTTCAAAAACTTTGCAGACAGTAATGCCTTTGTAAATATATCTGCAGCCTGTTCTTCTGAATCAACTTTTACAAGTCGCATAGTCCCATCCTTTATCTTCTCTTTCACGAAAAAATACTTCACTTCAAAGTGCTTGGTCCTTTTAGCGTTGTATCCACCTTTGGCTATTTGAATGCAGCTGTTGTTATCTTCCATTACCGTAGCAATTACCTGCTTACATACTCCTAGTTCTATGAGAAGTTGTTGACACCATACAATTTCTCGTGCTGCTTCATAGAGTGCGATATATTCAGCCTCTGCAGATGACATGGCAATTGTTGATTGTTTCTTCGTTTTCCACAGAACACGGTTCCCAAGAATCTTGATTATGTAACCAGTGGTAGATTTTCGGTCTCCTTTATCTGCCCAAGTGGCATCTACAGCACATGTCAGAATTTCATTTTCTTCATTCGAAAACTTAAGTTTGAGATTTCAAGAATTTTTCAAGTATTTTACTATTCTCAGAAGATATTGATAATGGGTATCGTCCGCAGCATCCTGAAATCGACTTAGATAGTTAACAGAGTAACTAATATCAGGACGAGTGGCTGACATCACATACAACAATGATCCAACCAGTTCTCTGTATGATTTCTTGGTCCTTTTCTCTGTAGCTGGTGAAAGGGTTAAGTTGTTTTCCATTGGTGTCTTTTCAGTTTTGCAATCATCCATTCCATATTCATTAACTAATTCTTTTATTTTTTCTTCTTGATCGAGTGTAACTTCGTTATTTGTCCATTTAAAATCAATACCTAGGATTTGATTTAAGTTTCCAAGATCTTTCATGGAAAGCTCCTTTTTTGTGTGCAATATTTCTTTCAAATCCTTTCCCAAAATCAGCAAATCATCAACATGCATGAGTATATGAAAGTTATTTTTAATATACAGACATTCATAGAGTTTTGATTGAGTAAAACTCAGTTTTTCTAGTTCCGTGGTGAATTTTAGAGCCTGTTTTAAGCCAAATATTGCTTTCCTCAACCTCAACACATGATCTGAGTCATCTGAGGGTACTTTTACACATGGAGGGAGCTCCAGGTAGACCTCTTCCTCCAATTCACCATTCAAGAAAGCAGAATCCACATCAATTTGATGAACTGTAAACCCAAATTTCACAGCTATTGAAATCACCAGTCTGATAGTTTCCAGCCGAGCTACAGGTGAATAGACTTCCAACTGTGTATCAGTCTGGCAGCACCCACGAGCAACTAATCTAGCTTTATATTTTCCATCTCTTTTTATTTTGAAGATCCACTTAGCATCAATCACCTTTTGCTGCGGTCGAGGTATAACTTCCCAAACTTCATTTATTTTTATTGCCTCTAGCTCATGTTTTATTGCTTCTAGCCACTTCTGACTATCAGATCTGTCAAAAATGTCGCTATACTTTTCAAGTTCAATTGGCTCCTGCTCTTCTTTATGTTGCAGCAAGAGAACTTTATTGGTCTCACTTGGCTCGTTTTCATGCAGTTCAGATTCATTTTGATTTTGGATGATAACAAAATCGACATCCCTGTGAATCTCGATTGTCTTAGAATCTGCAAAATAAATTCTATAGCCTTTTGTTTCATCGTCATATCCGTCAAACAGACCTTTTCTTGACTTAGGATCCCATTTTTTTCTTTTAGGTTTTGGAACATGCACGAAAACAAGTGATCCATACGGCTTCAGAAAACTAATATCAAAACTTCTATTAAAGAAAAGTTCATAAGGACTCTTGTTCTGTATCTGAGTTCTTCCTGTCCGATTCAAAATAAATACTGCTGCATTGGTTGCCTCAACCCAGACAAATATTTTTTTACGTCTCCATCAATCATCATAGTCCTTGCACATTCAACCACAGTTCGATTGTCCCTTTCAATTCGACCGTTCTGCTCCGGTGTATACGGGCATGATTTTTCATGAATGACTCCTTTTTCTGAAAATAATTTATTTATACAGCTGTTTACTTCTTCCAGTCCATTGTCATTCCGAAACCGTTTGATTTTATTGTTCTGATTCTGAAACCAATTAATGTAGTCACGAATACATTCACTTACTTCAGATTTTTGTTTGAGGAAGTATACAGTTCTGTAGTTAGAAAAATCATGTCTCAAAAGAAGGTAGTATTTATTTCCTCCGAGTGAACTCAGTTCCATTGGGCCTCCAACTCTTTGAAAATGGCTTTCGAGCCATTTTTCCAAATTCACATGACTCACATGTAAAGTCTTTATCATGACACGATATGTCCGATTTTTTCAGAAAGTCTCTGACGAAACTCACATTTCGATGTCGGAGTCGGGTGTGCCAATCATGCAGTGTCAAGTTCGCTGAATCCTCTTCTGAGTTTTTGTTGTTAGAAGTAGACTTCAAATCTGAATCTAAGTTGTCACAGTTGAGAAAGTAAAGTCCGAGATTGTGTGTGGCATTCATTAATATTTGATTATTGAGAATAAATTCTATATGTTCATTATTTACCCTCAGTTCAACTCCTTTGTCAGTAAAGGGTTTAGTTGCTATTAGGTTGCACAATAAATCTGGTACATGCAAAACATTTTTTAGGGTTAAATTTGCCCTTTCAGTAGACAAATGTATCTCTCCGGATCCAACAGCACTCAGTATTCGGCCATCAGGCATGCTCACATTTTTGTTTTCTTTTAGATATTTCACAAACAATAAACGGTCAAACGACATATGCTTAGTGGCACCTGTGTCTATTATCCACTTTTTATTGGACTTCAAAGCAGTACCCGTGCTTACAGTAAAAGCTGCAGCAGCAAATTTTATCTTGGAATCACCAGCATCAGGGCAATATTCAGATATGTGACCCACTTTCTGACACTTAAAACACGTTAATTTTTCATTTTCGGCCTTAAGAATCCTACATTCCTTAATCAAATGACCTGGTTTTCGCAGTAATTACAAATTATTGGATTAGCTTGAGTGAAAAATACCTTTTCATTTCCTCTGCGAGTCTCCTCCTTATTTTCAAACTCGTCGAGAAGCTCAATCTTTCGTCGTTCTGATTCAGCTGTTAATTTTGATCTCATCGTGATGAATGTCTGATCTCCAGAACATTCGAAGGCCGTCACAAATGAATCATACTCTTTAGGAAGACCGTTTAATACTTTACAGATCAGTAGTTTTTCAGATATGTTGTCTCCAACTTCTTTAATTTTATCGGCTAGGTTGTCGACTTCTTCCAAGAATTCGATCACTTCAGATCCGTTGCATTTCAGAGTGAACAACTTGTTTTGTAGATGTAGTTTGTTGACTTCCACATCTGTTCCATACAAAGCCTGAAGTTTGTTTACCATGTGATCAGAGGTTTCACATGTTATAAGTTTTCTCAAAACACCCTCTGTTACATTACATACTTTATACTTCCTTTTTTCATATTATTTCATACCTCTAGTGCATATGCTACTTTGAAACTTCCATACCTCAAAATTCTCCCTACCTCGAAGTACGATTGGCTCACCGCACATTTCACTGAACTTTTGGCTTGACATTGTCTCGGTATAACTATTTACGTAAGTCTCATAATCTGTTAAATAAGACAAATAAACAATTAAATCTGTTACAAAGTTTATTCATACGATTTTCATTTACAGAACACCAAAACTGTCAACCAAAACTTCACAAAAAACATTAGCTCTCTAGATAGTTATCCTTTTTCATTCATACCAACCTTAATACACAACATCTCACTTTACCATTGATCAAATGCAAGAATTACATTTACAACAGTGACAGTACATTTGATATCATATTTCGGAGTAAGAACGTTTATAGTATGTTTGAGCAAATTTTTCGGGTATTCGATATTTACATCCTATAAGCGTCCTTACTCCGAAACATTATATCAACCAATTTGGACCACTTCAATGCTCTGTTGCAAGGAATCCCAAAATCTGAATACATTCTTGATTTATTTGAATAAGCAGAAATTTGATCATTATACATTGTTCATTAGTGTATTGAACTGTCGATTCGTTTAGCTTTCCAAGTCACTAAAACCATACCAAATAATTTGTTGAATGTTCCATTTGTTCATTTGTAAACCCGCCCAAGGGGAATACTAACTACACTTAAAACGTACTGATTGTGTCGTACTGAATAAATATATAGGTGGTTAAGTTATTAAAATTTGTTTTAATCCAGTCTAGTAGAAAATGAAGACCAAAAGGCTGCCCAATCCACGGATTTTTTGAGAGTGCTCTACTATTTACGAAACTTGGTGGACGTGTCTCAGTCTCAGATAGCATGCCTCAACTTCTCTAAGATTAGATAATGCGCATATCGCCCCAAAAAACTTCTTAGGCAACTAAGTCACGCAGAGAGTAAAGATAAACCCTTACCTCCCATAATCCCAATATAAGTTTGTTCATGACGTGTTAAGTAAAAATTCCTCGACAATATCAACGATTAATTAATAATTCGGACAATCAATCGAAAACTTTCGATAAAACAATATTTTTTTTTTCGATATCCTGTTGCAAACGGGAGATTGGCGGAAATGTGAACACACTCTTGCAAACGATCCAATAACGTTAATATTAAAAATGCCCGAATATGCTCAAAACATTTCGAGGACACTGATTTAAACGTAAACTACAACAGAAGTTATACTGGGATATACCGCAAAAATTGGAGAAGTAGTTCCCACTCATATCTACCCGAACCTACAGTGGAAAAACCTTCTGAACAATTAATGAAGGAAATTCAAAAACTGGAAGCTATATTTGAAGTAATGAACAAGAAATCTCTTTCAATTTTAAAAAACTATTTGAAACGAATATTTGAGATGCGAATAGCGAAGTAAGTTGTAGTGATTTTTTTAGATCAAAAATGCATTTTATAATCAGGGAATTGAAGTTCTTTCAGATTCAACTTAATCGAGAAAAAGGAAAATGAAAACAATTGTATCCTATCTTCATCTAATTTAATATGAAACAAAACGAACAAACCTAGTTATTTATATTAAAATATGTATAGCTCATAATATTATATTCTTATATTAATATATCTTACCTATTCATTTTCGTATGGACCCAATATGGGCAGATAATTCAAATCGGGGCAGAAACTCCGAATTTTCAAATTTTCCCGGGTTCATAACCAGTGACCAACAAACAAACAAAATTTCAAACTTGGTAAGAATCGAACTAATAGAACGCGATTTATCGTAATTTTCCGTATATAAATTGTCCAAGATGCTGTCAAATTTCATTCAAAAAACGTTGCTATCTTGGAAACTATGCGTTTTTGAAAAAATGAATAAAAAAATTATTATTTGGAGTTACTTCTGCATGTTATAAAGCTTTTATTAAGTTTAAAAAGACTTTTTTTTCCAAATATGAATCGTTCTATGACTGATTAATCAAAACTACTACTAATCCTAATGATAACATATTAATTCTTCTTTTCTAAGGCTGTTGATTGATTTCTCAGCCGCTAATTAATATTTAATGTTCTTTATGAAATGTCTTTATTTTAATGGAATTATCAAAGAGTTGTATTACTAGGAACCACGCTGCATAAATCCAATCATTGACTCATTGTACATAATAAGAGCCGTACACTCTGAGTGGTGCTGCATAGACTACAGGGCCAGATTCATGAACGCAATGTAGTAACACTCATACTCAACTCACACTCTTTTAAGTCACGTGATACTTAATTTGGAATTCAGAAACAAATGAGGCCCTTAAACAACCCTCAAAAGTGAGTGGAGAGTGAGTGCAAACTGAGTGAGAAGTAAGGGATCGTGCGAGTACCCTTTTCTATACTTCAAATTTTGTTATTATAACGCTTTACTCTGTAGACTACTGCAGTGTTTGTCTTGTAATTTTGTGTGTATTATTATTTATTTTAACAATGGACGATTTTGTGGAGTTTGTTGAACATGTAGAGGACGACTTTTTACGTATACCTAGGTAAAATTGATCAATTTAAATTTGTTTCACCTTCTAAATATTTTGTTTGTAGGTTAATCATGCGAGATATTGAAAATCCTTTGGAAATGTATCAAGAGCACGAATTAATTCAGCGATACAGATTTGGGCGACATGTGATTCAGAATGTACTAATTCCTTTAGTGTATCCACAACATTTACCGGAAACAAACAGAGGGCAACCAATACTACCCATCCTAAAATTGTGTGTTGCTCTTCGATTTTATGCAAGTGGAAGTTTTCAGGTAAAGCTCCTTAACATTAGCAAATACACGTATTTAATGTAGTAATTTTCAATCTCAATTGTAAAACTAATATGTGTTTCATTGCAGAGGGTTTGTGGTGACTTACTCGAGATAAGTCAGGCCTCTTGTAGCAGAATCCTACAAGAAGTTTCCAACATTTTGGCTCTAAATCTGGCTAGGTACGTAAAGTTCCCTACTGCAGAGAGAGACCTCAATACAAACCGACGAAGATTTTTTAATATCAGAGGTTTCCCTGGAGTGACTGGCTGCATTGATGGAACTCATATAGAGATTAAAAGCACAGGGGGTGAAAATGCAGAGGCATACCGAAATAGAAAGAGTTGGATATCTTTGAATGTGCAAGTCGTATCTGGTGCATGTCATCAAATATTTGATATAGTGATAAGATGGCCGGGATCTACACATGACAGTACAATTTTTGACAATAGTGCTGTGAAAGTGAAATTTGAGCAACGTGAACTACTTGGAGTGCTTTTGGGTGATAGTGCCTATCCACAAACTCAGTATCTTTTTACTCCAGTTCCAAATCCTCAAACAAGATCAGAGAGGCAATATAACTTTTCCCATGCCAGTACAAGGAATGTTCTGGAACGTACATTTGGAATTTGGAAATCAAGATTTCGTTGTATCAGTTCGATACTGCAATACAAAGTTAGGAACGCAACAAGAATAATTGCAGCCACTGCTGTCCTTCATAATATTGCGATCGAACAAAATGAGCAGTTTATGGACAATTTGCTCGAAGAGATGATTGTTCCACAACCTGCTGCTGGTGTTGAACATGTTCGGGGCAATCTAATAAGAGCAGCTTTTATACAAAGACATTTTGCTATGTGAAATATTAACATTCAGTGCTTCTTCTAAAATGATGTGAATTCATAATGTAGTTAGGAATATAGTAGGAAAATGAAAAATATATATTTATTATACAGTTTTTTATTTATTAATTGTATCATTTTCCAATTTCAATATCTCTAATTTATATTTTTTTATTTTCAAATCATGCAACTCCCGTTGCTGTATTAATTTCATGTCATGAATTTGCTGCTCATTGGCAATTCTTAGCTCGTTTAGCTCCTTCTCGTACTTCATAGTACATTCATGCTCCTCTGCTTCTTGTCTCATCAGAGCTTTGACCCGAGCGATTCTCAATTCCAATTCCCTCTCTAGAACGGAATTCCTTATGGAGGAAGCAGATTGAAAAGTTTGCTTCGGGACCCTTGGGGTTTTTTCATAAGCTGCAAAGAAACAAAAACTATATTCAGAGTCATAATTTAAATTGTCACAATCAAATATTTGTAATTAGCTCTTCATCAACAGTAGCTGCACAAAAGCCAAAATAATTTCAGTTGAGAAATAATAGTTCAATGTCAATCAACTTTACCTGGTTCATCTGGTTGTGCCAAGAAAGTTTCGCACATGTCATGGCACATCTCGTTCTCTTCAATTGTAGCTATGAACAAAATTAAACTATATTTACTTTGAATTTTGTCAATTTGCATTGAATAATAAAGGTACATATTAGCTATTTTCTATATTTAAATCAATAGTTTCAACATTTTTCTTATGAAACCATATTTTCTACTAAAATGAGCTGGTCAACAGAATAATATCAGATTGATTTAATTTTAATACATAGATCAATTTACCATCTTGATGTTGTTTTCCTGGTTCAGGCAGATGTTTCGAGGAGATTTTCTCCAACACTGGATGAATTGATGGTGTAAATACCATCCCCCACACTAGCTAATGCCACGGTATCACTATCGATGGCATCTTCTATCTCTACGTTAACATTATTCAAAATATCATCCACCTCATCGTGTAGTTTCGGTTCTTTAAATGATCCGCCTCCTGTGATTAATCGCTCCCTTTTCTCAGAAGAATTTGATTTTCGTGATGATATTTTTTACTTACATTTGAATTTGCTGAGACCGAATTGAATTCGTTAGTTAATTCGATCCAGACCTTTTTTTTCGCAGATGCGCTAACACAGTCAGTTTTCTTGTTTTCAAGCACTTCTCTTTTGATCGTCACAAGCTCTTTTAAATAGGTTTTTTCGTCTCCTGACATATAGGCGCGTTGTTTGATGTCCATTGTATTTTCAGACTAATAAACTGGCACACTAATAAACTAGAATATAATATATAATGTCTAAAATTTCAAATGAAAAACTAACCGCTAACAATAAACACAAATAAACAATCTTCAGCAATCGGAATTCTGATAAGAAATGACAGTTTACCGACTTTCAACAGAGCAAGCTAGATGCCACACCCTAAATTTCTCACTTCTGATTGGACGTTTCTCCCAACAGGCATAATACGTCATTTCCTGTTAAATCGATACGTCACAAATTAGATGCAACGTAATAGAACTGTCACTCATCTGTACCTCAAGTTAGGCACTCATTACCAGGCTCTATGAATGCCAAACGTAAGATGAGTGTCAACTCTCACTCAAGTGAGTGGAGATTGAGTAGAGTGTGAGAAGAGGCTATATGGCGCTGCCCTGTCCTTCTCGGAACTCTCATTTTCTCCACCTCGTAGATGTGAGCAGAAGTAGGAACAAAAATGCGACAAACGAAGAATGAGAGTAGCGAGAAGGATAGTGGTACTCAGACTCAGAGTGTACGGTAAAATGGGAGCTTGGTTAATGGTTACTCCGGTTGTAGAACTCTTTGAAATGATCAAAAAATCTAGAATTCTTGACTTCTTGGGAATTATGTTTACGGTATGGTAGATATCATTTGTTAAAAGTAAGAAAGCACAACAACAATCATGAATATAATAATCAGTAACCCAAGCAAGCTACACGAACATCATGACTTGTACAAGGCAGCCATCTTGACGTTCACTACAGCTTGTACTACTTATACATAGGCAACCACTATAACATATTATACATCCTTCCTCTTATGAATTAAGCCTTTCAGTTCTTTTATAATTCTTTGCTATCTAGATTCGGCGACTCTGCAATATTATTTGACTCGTCAATATTTGATTGAGGATCGATGTTATACGGATTTAGAGAACGTTGCAAATCTTGTCTATTCCGTCTTACAAGATTACCGAATTATCTTGTACAATATAAGATCTAGGTGCAACATGAGGCTCTATCACTTTTCCAGATTCCCATGTGGTTAAATGATTGTACACAGCAACATTGTCATTTTTGTTGAAAGGGACAAATTCTGTTGCATTTTTATCATAGTACTTTTATCTATCATTCTTTCATGAACATAACTACGTAATTCTGGTATCAACAAATCCATGGAGTTGGAACCTTGGTCTTATACCTGCGCGAGCTTAAAAGTTGTGAGGGGGAATATTTCATATGTTTAAAAGGCATGTTTCTTTTCCTCCTTCCAATGATTTTTTTATTAGATTCTTCGAAATCGCGACACCTTCTTCTGCAAGTCCGTTTGATCGGGGAAAGTTCGGACTTCTTAAGGCTAAATCAAAATTAAAATCTTTTGCAAATTTTCTAAACATTCCACTGTTAAATGGTGCACTATCAGTTACAACGATATCAGGACAACCTACTCTAGCAAAAACAGGTTTCATAAGATTAACCACAAAATTCGCACTCTTATCTTCAATAGGTAATAGTTTCAGCCAATTAGAATAAGCATCAAAAATAACAGAATTGCTTCCCTTGCCATTCGTGAATATATCAGTACCTATACGTTCCCACGGTCTTGTTGGTATCGGATATTGCATGAGGGTTTCTTTAGAATTTTTTCGCGAATATTTTCCACATATTTGGCAAGATTGTATATGTAATTAAATGTCGGATGTTATGCCTGGCCAATAGAAAATAGTTCTTGCTGAAGACTTGGTTTTTTCAATTCCGAAATGTCCTTCGTGCAAAAGTTTTAACATTTCAGCTCTTAGTACTGTTGGAACTATACATATGAGTGATCTTCATTCTTGGAATAAATTTTTGCATCTGCAAGAATGTTGTTTCTATTCTTTGGCTATACTTCATTTACAAAATTAGAAACTATCGTCAACGTTGGGTCTTTAAGGGTTTCGAGGCTAAACTGATTTAATCTACTTTCTGATATAGGTAAAGCTTTAATTATTGAAAAACGTGAAAATCAATTTCTTGATTTAATTTTAAACCTTTATCTTCAGTTAAAAAAAGCTTTCGAAATTGTATCTGAAATACCAACTGATTTGAAGACCATTACCAATAAATTTGTTTTAAAACGGAAACTCACAAATTGGTTAATGAGTGCAAATGAGAGTGAAGTGATACAAAATTTATTATAGTGATACACATATAATTCCTATATGTTGTTAAGAGACAATAGTGATCGTTTGAATAAAGAAACTAGAATTGTATATAATCAGTGTTTAAAGATTATAACGAGTTGTGAGACGAATAGATCCCAACCACCACACAAGTCATAACATGTAGAGACTTATTACAATAAATGATGGAATATGAAAGATTTCAAATTGTACTCAGCATATAACAATCTTCATTGTATTCAATTTTATTATATTAATATTGTAGTAACAATATATAATTTATAAATTATGGATATGTTCATGTATAAGTGTATAATGTAAATCTGTATGTATATATGTGTAGATGTGCGTATATATGTATATATATGGGTAAATATAAATTTTAGATAATATTAGTAATAAGTAATGAATGATATCAAATAATAACGTTTACTGTACCACAAACAAATTCCAACTATGGAACTTACGTGGTCTTTTTTAAACTTTATTGTTGAATTTATCTTTCTACTTGTAATCATAATTATATACTATTATTATTATTATTATATTCAATAAAGATTTTTATTATTATTATTATTATTATAATATACATTCGCTTTCCAGGCCGGTAAGTTACATGAAAGTCATAATTTAATAATTTCAGCCTAATTCCTCGCAGTCTAGCTGAAATTGTTTGTAAATCTTTTTTGAAAATTATTGTCTCTTATGGTTTATGATCATTAAACAGTTTAACTTTTAACCCATATATAAAAAAAAGAAATTTTTGTACCGCGAACAAAATAGCAAGAGCTTCCTTTTCTATTTGTGCGTATTTCTCTTCACTTTTCGTTAGACTACGAGACGCGAATGCAACCGGATGACCTGTTTGTAATAAACATGCACCTATACCATCTTTTGAACTATCAGTCTCTTTCTCTATTGGTTTATTTGAATCAAAATGAATTCATACCGGTGAATTTGGTAACAACATTTTTAACTGATTTATGGCAGTTTGATGTTTTATGTCCATTGCCAATCAACATCATTCCGTGTTAGATTCCTTATGGGAGCAGATATTTGAGAGAAATTTGGGATAAACTTGCCTACATATTTCACCATGCTCAAAAAACGTAGTAAATCGTTTTTACATTGAGGATTGGGCATTTCAACTACAGCTTTGACATAAATAATCCTTATCACTTTGAACACCGTTTTTTGAAAACATTTGACCCATAAATCAACACAAGTTGTTTTAAATTGTATTTTCTTTTTATTAAATTTTATGTTATATTTACGAGCTCTTCAAGTACAATTTTTAAGTTTTCGTCATGTTCTTCTTCTGTATTCCCAGTTATAATTAAGTCATCAAAGTATAAACCAACATCACAGAGGTCATCAAATATTCCATAGTTTTTCGTCTGAAAAACCTCGGGCGCACTACACATTCCGAATGCGAGTCGTAAAAATTGATATCGTCCAAAAGGCGTACCTAATGTTAATGGGTCCGCACTACTTTCATCTAGGCAAACTTGCCAATACTCATAATGTCCAGTACGGTAAAGTTTTTCTTATTACATAATTTCGTTGTAATTTCATCTAGTGATGGTGTTAAAAAATGTTCTCGTTTCTCATTGTTTAAATACTTTGGGTCTAAACACAATCGTAAATCACCGTTCGATTTTTCCACTATGACGAGGGGATGCAATAATTCCGTAGGTTTTCCTACTTTTCTAATGCTGTTTTGGGATACTAAATTATCCAATTTCAATTTTAATTTATCATGCAAACTCTGCGGAACTCCTCTAATAGGCCTTGGTGTTACATTTTCTTTCAATGTAATGTGATGTTGAGTCGGAAAAGCTCCCAAATCTTCATACACTTCTTGATATTTACGTATTATGTCATTAAGTGACTTGGAACAAGCTTGTGCTTCATCAATTCATTTCATCAATTTCAAATTTATACAATCTTGCAATCCTAATGAAGGGGTTTGCTTTTCGGTTTCTATAACTATGAAGTTAACATCTTTAACAGTATTCTTGACATTACACATTATTTCTACTTCTCTCTCCTACAGTTCTAAGTTTAAATTTAGAGCTGCCATATGACACTAATGATACATTTGATTTTCTAACATTATTAACAAGCTGATTTCTCTTAATATATTCATTGGTATCACCTCAGCTCCTATATCTAGCTTAAAATCTATAGACTTATCACCTATGAATATCGTTTTGGTTCATACATTTCCACCTGTTTGTAACGTATCTATTTTCTTCTCGATATGATCTATGTAGAACTCTTTATCACTTTCACTGCAATCACTCTCATTTTTTAATTTATTTTCGTGCCCTTCATGGATGTCCTTCTTTTTTGGTTTCTTAGCTGATCCCTCTGCTTTGTCTTCTTTCCTGCACATATTAGCAAAGTGATTTTTACCTTGACACTTCGCACATGTTTTTTTGTATGCGGGACATTTTCGAACAAGGTGTCTATAATCACAATATTTGCACTTATCTACATTCTTGACTGAATTTACTTCCATTTCATTTTGAAGACCTTTCGATTGACTTTTGCTAGCTTCTGTAGCGCTATCGAAGTTGATTGCTTTCTCCAATGTGACCTGTGGCTCCCTTAAAAGTCTTCCCTTAGTGTTTTCACCTTTGATTCCCATTACAACACAATCTTTAACCATCTCACCAGGGTTGACGTATTCTGTAGTCTGAACAGCCTCCCTTAACAAAATTGTCGAATGTTTGATTTCCAACCTGCACAATATTGTTGAATTTAAACCTTCCAAAAGTCACATTCTTTTTGAGTGCACAATACATCTCGAATTTCGCCATTGCGTTTTCAATGTTTCTCTCTTCGTTTGCATTAAACTGAAATGTGTTGTAAAGCTCCAGCGCTTCATCTCCAGCAATGTTTAAAAAAGCAGCCGATTTCTTCTCTTCGGATTTATTCTCTAGGTCCGTGGCGGTAAGGAACAATTGAAACTCCTGTCCAAACTTCCTCCAATTCTCTGAGATATTGCCATCTAATACAAGGGGCTGTGGTGGGTTGAAAAATACCTCCATTTTTACACTTGCTTCGTTTCAAGTCAACTAGGTCACTAACACGACAAGACAAGCCAGCAATTTCCTTACTGTCAACCTGACACCATGTACGATATGGTAGATAACAGTTATTGAAAGTAAGAGAGCACAACAACAATTATGATTTTAATAATCGGTGACCCAAGCAAGCTACACGAACATCATGACTTGTACAAGGCAGCCATCTTGACGTTCACTACAGCTTGTACTACTTATACATTGGCAACGACTATAACATATCATACATTATGTAACCTATTCATAAGCTGAAACCTATTTTCCCGTGAAAGAAGTAAATGCTGTTTGTAATTTTGTATTTCAGCTCAAAATTAGTGGTTATTGTACAGTTGCTTGTATCAATTCTGCTGTGAAAGTCTTGATAATGAAGCGTTTTCTGAAAAAAACAAAGTCGCAAAGAATGGCTTGTAAAAATGAAGCGGTGAAAACCAACTGATAACTGTTATTTATGTGAAGTAAACATTTTAGCTTATTGATTTTTACAAAGTATTGGTATATATAATAATATTGCTATTCATAGGTACATTTTGCACCAGACATGTGTTCAAAGTATTAACTTATTGGAAAAATAAAATTTTTAAGCAAATGTCTTGTTTCTAATTTGTGATTTCTCGAAGGACCTCGTGATTATGTGATTTTACGTTGATGATTAATTTGATTTCTTTGTGATTGATAAAAACTGTTCACTCGAACGTAACAATTTATTTCTTTTTGTTATATTAGATAATAACGATACAAAATATTACAACAACTGACATATGTAGTCATGTCAACAACTGATAAACTTTATATAAACAAGATTGCTATCCTTTTCAGGTATCTTGAATACGTATAAAACTAAAATCATTTTTATATCTATACATTCAAGGACCATACCCGAAACTCAACATCCCGCCAGCCTTGAAAGAATCTGTCAAAACGTTATTTCCTATACTATATCACAATTGAAGGATGTTTACTTTGTCTCTATCGGTAACATGCACGCCTACATGATTGCACGTTTCACAATACCATTTGTGGTTTGTACAGATATTACTCGCGTCACACCATCTTTGCCAGGATAAAGTTCAACTATTCGACCCAATGGCCACGTCAAAGGTGGCTGCTGATCATTCTTCATAAGTACTAGATCTCCAATCTTCACATTTGTACTTGTGGTTCTCCATTTGTGTTTTTGTTGTAGTTGTCCTAAGTATTCGGTTGACCATCTTTTCAGGAAATGTTGAGAAATGCGTTGCGTTAACTGCCAACGTGATAATCTATTCATCGGAACTTCTTTCAAACCAGGTTCTACTATGGGAGTAAGTGGGCTACCGATAAGGAAATGACCTGGGGTAAGAGGAGTTAAATCATTGGGATCTGATAAAGGACATAAGGGTCTGGAGTTGAGGCACGATTCGATCTGTGTTAAAGTGGTACGCATTTCTTCATAATTGAGCAAAGCATTGCCAACTACTCTTTTGAGGTGATATTTTACGGATTTGACTCCCGCTTCCCAAATACCTCCGGAATGAGGAGATCTTGAGGGTATGAAATGCCAAGTTATTTGATCGGTGGTTAATTTTGAAAGGATATTCTGTTTGAATATTTGTGATTCGAATAGTTGTTTTGATTTATTTAATTCGTTTGTTGCACTCACAAAGTTTGATCCGTTGTCTGAAAACATATGTGTGGGTTTTCCCCTTCTTGCTAAAATTCGTATTAATGCACTCAAAAAACTATCTGTTGTTAAATTCGTAACTAGTTCCTAGTGTATTGCCAAAACAGATGAACAATGCTACATACGACTTTACTGATTTATTGATGCGGTTGAATGAAGCCTTAATATTGATAATAGGACCGGCATAATCGATGCCACAATTAGTGTACGGTCGCGCTGGTTCTACGCGTTTTGCAGGTAATTGACCCATGATTTGCTGAATATTCTGTGAATTTACTCTATAGCATGTAATACATTTATGTATAACATTTCTAACTGTGCTACGCCCCGAAATTGGCCAAAATCTCTCTCCCAATGAACCAAGGGTCGCTTGTGCACCTGCGTGTAAAAGTCTTATATGTTCGTGTTGAATTAATAATTTTGTAACGTAATGATCTTTTGGCAATACTATTGAATGTTTTTTCTCAAAATTGTACTGTGAATTTTTGAGTCGGCCACCTACTCTTATAATATTATTTTCATCTATGAATGGAGTCAATGAAGCCAAAGAACTGTGCCTACCTACCGAACCCGTTGTTCGCAAAGATTCTATTTCCTTTTCAAAACTGAGATGCTGTACCATAGTGAAAATCACATTAGATGCCTTACTCAATTCAGTACATGTTAAATGTTCTGAAAATTTATTATCGCTTTTTAGACAGTTGTGTTTAAATCTCAAACAATATGCAATTATTCTTGTTAATTTTGAAAAACTTGAATATTTAGTTAATATGTCATACTGGATAGGAGACATGGTAACTACATTCATAACCAGTTTCTTGATTTCTGGTATGTCTGTTTGATGAAGCTGCGGCTTATTATTAGTTGGCAGATTATCAGTATGACCCGATATCCAATCAGGGCCATTCCACCATAAATTGCATTTGATAAGGTCAGAAGCTGAACAACCTCTCGAAATCACATCGGTTGGATTATTTTCTGTGCGAACATGATTCCAATCGTCCACATGACTAAATGACTGAATCTCTGAAACCCGATTGGCTACAAATGTTTGTAATGTATTTGGTAAGAAATTTAGCCAAGCGAGAACAATGGTAGAGTCAGTCCAATAGAGGATTGTTGTGAAATTTATATTGACCAAGGCTAGCAAAACCTTTTGCATAAGTCTAGCCAGAAGTAAAGCCCCACACAGCTCTAGTCTGGGTATTGAGATTGTTTTGATTGGCGCCACACGGAATTTGGCGCATAATAATTGCGATTTCATATTCCCATTGCAGATACTTGTGACATAAATGCAAGCACCATAGGCTGTTGTAGATGCATCACATAATCGGTGTATTTCACATAGAGTGTTTATTCCTCGTGATGCTACATGTCGTGATATATCTAAAGTATTTAAATTAGACAAATCCTTGGCCCATGTAGACCATAGGCGAAATATGTCAGAATTAATTGCTTCATCCCATCCTAACTTCGATTCCCATAATTTTTGTAGTTATACCTTCGCCTTGATGATGACCGGGCCAATCAAACCTAATGGATCGTAAATCTGAGCTATTTCAGATAGAATATTTAAGTTTTGTTATCGTTGTGTTCATTTCAATTGACCTAACAGAATATTTCAACGAATCTAATTGCGTGTTCCAAATTAAACCTAATATTTTGGTGTTGTTATCTAGGTTAATGTTAATTGACCTTAGCTTGTTATCACTACTTGATTCTGAAATTATGCGCGGGTTATATGAAACCCATTTTTGTAAGTCGAATCCACCTCTTAACAACACTGAATTTACTTCATCTCGTATTTCAATTGAATCCTGAATTGTATCTGAACCTGTTACTAAGTCATCGACATAAAAGTCTTTACATATTGTATTATAAGCTATTGGAAATTGATTTTTTTCATCAAATGCGATCTACTGCAAAGTACGAATTGCTAGATAAGGAGCTGAAGCAGTGCCGTGAGTTACAGTATTCAAATGATATGTTTGAATCTCATCTCTTGGATTTTCCCGCCAAAGAATTCTTTGAAAATCTTTATGTGTCGGGTGAATTAGAACTTGTCGATACATTTTAACAATGTCGGCTATCAAAACTAATTTGTGGATTCGAAATCTCGTGATAATGCCAAATATATCGTCTTGAATCGTAGGACCTACCATAAGATTATCATTTAGGCTTACCCCTGATGAACCGTCAAAAACTACTCGCAGTTTTGTCGTTGAACTGGTTTCTTTTATAACTCCGTGATGAGGCAGGTAAAATGTGCTGTCTGATTCTGTGGCTAAATTTGGTGGTACAAGTTCCATATGACCTAACGCTAAATATTCATACATGAATTGTGTATATTGATTTTTTAATTTCGTGTTGTTGTTTAATTTACGTTTAAGTGCTCATCGCTTGCGATTTAGAATAACCTATTCTTCTGAAATTACTATTAAATGGTAGTTTAACATAGTAACGACCTGTGGTTGTTCTTTGAACATTGTTCACATAATGTTCTTCACAAAGCAATTCGTCTTGTGATAATTTACGTTTTGGCGAACATTCCTTTATTTCCCAAAATTTGCTAATTTGATGTTCAAGTGACAAGTTACAGATTGTTTTCCTTTCATTATGTGTCTTATAATTGAATGAACCTCCTATGATCCAACCTAATTTATTTTTTTGCCACATAGGTTGATCTTTTGTAAACTGAATTTGACCGACACACAAAAGTGACCAGAATAGATCAGCACCGATTAATAAATCAATATCTTTTGATTCATCGAAATACGGATCTGCGATTTGTATATTTTGAGACACTTGTATTTATTTTAGAGGAAAACTATGTAACGGAATCTGTTGTGTAATTTCCGGTAAAATGAGACAATCGATTTTTGCAGAAAATGAATTATATTGTGATTTTATTATTAAGTTTGACATGTTATGAATATTTGTTGAAACCTGATTGATGCCCACGACAGGAATATCTACTGAGTGTTTTGGTAAACCTAATAGTTCTTGGAACTTTTCAGTGATGAAGTGCGATTGGGAACCAACATCTAAGAGGGCTCTTCCTTTCTGACTGTTGCCGTGTTTGTCAACTACGTGAATGATTGCAGTTGATAACAACACTTCCTTTTGAGTTATATTATTGTTTGCCAAATGTGTCAATGCTATATTTTGAGTTGTAGATGGATTTTGAATGGCCTGAACATTTGAATTTCCTATCGAATTTTCATCACATTGTGGAAAGTGCAAAAGTGAATTGTGTGTTTTATTGCAATGCCTGCAATTTCCATATAACATATATTAGCGCTGTGGTTTGGTTTCATACAATTGATGCATAATTTGTGTTTTTTCACACTTCATATCGGTTGTGTGTATTTTACTCTAGGAATGTCGGGTACGTGTATAATGGATGATTATTCTTACAGAGAATACATTGTAATCGATTAACTGAAACATGTGTTGTCACTTTGTTAGTGTTAGGTTTGTAGTCTGAATTATTTCGACTTGTGAAAGGATGTATGTGATTCTGAGTTTTGGTAGCAACCTTCAAGTGTACTTCAAGTGATTCCAAGAGCTTGACATTTTTGATTTAGAAATTCAGTGAATTCCTTCATGGTTGGTAATTCAGAAGTCGTTTGTAACTCCCAATCTTTTTTGTATTGAAATCCAATTTTGATGCTAATAAATAAATAATGAAACTATCCCAAATATCTGTAGGTTCTCCTAAACTCTTTAATGCTCTTAAATTACTAATTGCAGAATCTAATTGTTTAATGGTGTAGTTATCCTTAGATACACATGGTAAATTAAGTAATGCTCCTATGTGATTTTCGACTATTAGCCTTTTATTTTCATACCTATTTTTCAAAATATCCCAAGCAGCATATATTCATTTGATAATGTTAATGAGTCAATTACCTGCGATGCATCTCCTTTCAAACATTATTTGAGATATTGAAATTTCTGGATATTTGACAATATTTAGTTGTTGTGAATTAATGAATGAAATGCATCCCGAAAAGTTATCCACTGATTATATTTACCATTGAACACTGGTAAATCTATTGTGGGTAATTTTACATTTGGTACATTGATTCCAGGGTTCGAATGATTATTGAAATTAGTGTTATTGCTGGCTGTATCAATATTACGACCTGAATTAACTTTTAAATCATTATCAGCGATGGTTTGTGTGATATCTGCAATTAATTTATAATAAGCCGTCTCGAAATTGAGAAGTTCTGAATTTTGATTAGCTTCTTGATCTAATAGCTCAATTTCCGATTGAATATTATCAAATTGCTCTAATAAATCTTCATTCTTATATAGACACAGTTTCAATTCTTGAAAATCTGGGTTATTGAAATGTTTTAAATAAGTAATTAAACGGGTTAAACGAGATTTAATACGACCTCTTTTATTAATTAACTCATTTAAATTTGTATTTGCCATATTGTACAATGCTCTATGTTCCTAATCAAACTGCACCACAATAACAACAGTAATCGATGGGAACAAGGAATAAGGAAAGGATTATAATCAACCCTCTTACTTATGATGTGATGATTGTAGACCAAAAGTCCCTTTTGTGAATTATGATTGTGTTTCTCGCTGTCTTCTATCCTGCTCGACCAAAATGTTTGTAATTTGTGATTTCTCGAAGGACCTCGTGATTATGTGATTTTACGTTGATGAATAATTTGATTTCTTTGTGATTGATCAAAACTGTTCACTCGAATGTAACAATTCATTTCTTTTTGTTATATTAGATAATAACGATACAAAATATTACAACAACTGACATATTATGTAGTGATGTCAACAACTGATAAACTTTATATAAACAAGGTTGCTATCCTTTTCAAGTATCTTGGATACGTATAAAACTAAATTCATTTTTATATCTGTACATTCAAGGACCATACCCGAAACTCAACATGACTCTTCACAACCTCCTGTATCTAAGTTTTTGAATCTTTCATCATCATTATTATTTGAAAGGTAGCTAGCTATGAATAGGTGTATCTGGAAAGAAGAAAGGAGGTAGTGAGATATAAGCAATGTTGTAGGAATGTGAAATAGAAGCTCAAGACGATTTTCCAACATTTACAACATTGAGCTCACTTTGCCCAAATTTGGCTTCTTTAACAGTGTGAAATTAATAACACTAGAGAACTGCTCTCATTGAAAGATTATAATTACATTTTTCATTTTTCAACTGACAGATTATGAATTATGCAAAAATTACATAAATCAAATCAATTGGTCCCTTTTTAAAACCAAATTATAGAATAACCTATATGATCATAATCTTCATTGCACTCCATTGTTTTTCATTTTAGAGTCAGTTCATCTTGTTGAAATTTTATTTCTCACCTCACCAACTTTGTTAAATATAATGCATGGCATTTATTCCATGAATATAAATCCTTTTCTACATATTGTTTGTTAAATAATTATAATCTGAATAGTACTTATGTGATTATTAATTTCAACATCATTGTGTGATATTCAAGAAATATTACTTGAAGAAAATATTCGTTACGTTAATTGGATTTTTTCTAGAGATTCAACAGAAATTAAATGTGTATAAACGTGAAATGTTTGCTTGAAGGACCACCCTTTCGGGAACTTTAATGATTAAAATTCGTGGTGAGCTGTAATGTAAATTTTTATTGATGCTACTATTTATTATGACATTTCTCTCTAAATAAACTAACTAACAAAACAATAAAAAAATGCAGTCAGAGAAGAGCGACCACAGAACAAGTACAGATCGACTCAACCCATGCTGCCAACAAAGGCCACATTGGTAATTGTCAATATTCATTGCAATATAAATATAATTGACGATTGTCCATGAGCCGCCCACCTTGAAAGATTTGCTTTCAATAATCAAAATTCCTCAGTAGTACATCTAATATGAATTGAAATTGACAAAAAATCTTTAACATGTTAAATTTGTGAATTTGTAAATGTTCTTCATAGTACCATACAATTTAAGTATGACATTTCAAAGGTAGAAAACAAATTTTATTTACTGAAGCCCTAAAAATGCTCCCACTAGACACCTTCACCGACACTGCATGTGTTACTTTATCAGCTCGTGGGTGAATTGGGTCATCGTAGTGGTGGAATATTGTCCTCCTTCAAAATAACCAGATCGCCTGTCTTGGGATCAGCCGAAGCGGTTTGCCATTTGCCTCTCTGCTGCAACTGTGTGAGATAGTCTCTAGACAACGAGACCACAATTGTTGAAATAACTGTTGTATTCTCTGATATCTGGATAACCTGTTCATGTTGTAATCCTGTACGTCTCTCTGTGGTGCAGCAGCCAGTGTATCTCCAATTAAGAAATGAGCAGGAGTAAGAGGTAAATAGTCATTAAGATCAGAAGAAAGGGGAGAAATGGGATGGAGTTGAAACAAAACTCAATCTGCGTCAACATCGTATACATTTCTTCATATGTAACTGAAGCGAGCCCTAAAATACGTTTCATGTGGAATTTAGTGGATTTCACAGCCGCTTCCCAAATACCTCCCATGTGTGGGGATTTGGAAGGAATGAACGACCATTTTATACCGTCTGAAGCTAGAAAATTTCCAATTTCTTCCTTGGGTTCCTTCGTTTATTAATAAATTACGTAATTCATTGGAATGATTATTTGCACCCACAAAACTAGAACGGTTATCTGTACTTAAATCTTCCACCAATTCTATATGTATCGCACGTGTCGAGAAACATACGAATATACATATATATATATATGTATATTTTAAATTTAATTCTATATCTCTTAAGTTACATACACGATAGTGGCCAATTAGGCAAAGAAACTTTAAACTTGTTTATAATTAACCAGAACAATTCTCAGTCAGTTCTATTGAAATATATAAGAACCAGGGATGCTGTCATTTGAATAAGAACTGTCAAGTAACTGCCAACCATAGCAGTACTAACCTACAATCCTTACTTCAAAAAACGACTGAACTTTAGATGAATATGCGTGAATAGTTGATCTATGGTAGGGCATCGAATCGCATTGTGTTCATCAATGATCTACTATCCTTTCAGAGGTTTATATTTACAAAAATATAAAAATCTAATAGGACCGAAGTGGTGTAATTGGTAAACACCCTGGACTAGAAATCCAGAAATGTGGGTTCGAATCCCGCCTATGGTTCAATCTTTTACGTTTATTCATGTTTATAATCCTATGTTAAATTATCTAAGTTATCTTCATAATTCAGAAAATTTAATTCTATATCTCTTAAGTTATATATATATATATATATATATATATATATATATATATATATATATATATATATATATATATATATATATATATATATATATATATATATATATATATATATATATATATATATATTGTTATGATTTCATTTCATAAACAATAAAAATTTAAAAATAATAACTTACCGAACTTTGAAAATCAGAAAAGATAAAATAAAAGATATTTATATGGAATTAAAAACAATAGTAAAAGCTAAATAATAGTTAGGATATTAAAATTAACAATGTGAAACATAATAAACAACAATGTAATAGAATAAGAAGTGATAAACAATAACTTCAGTGAAAGTGAAGAAACATACTGTGTAAAGAAGGCAGAAATCATAATTAAAGTGATTACAAAACTATCATGAGATAGTACAAAACATTGAATAATGTTATAGATATAAGTTAGGATTAGTAAATTTGAGTTATGTAATGTTAAAAGAATGTTATTGATATAATATAGTATGTATTAGAGTTAAGAATAAGTAACTGTCAAGAAAACCATAAATATGGGAATAATCATATTAATAATAACCCAATCATAGGTTATATTATACCAAAGTGTGTGGAAAAATGTAGGCAATATTAATTTAAAAAGAAGGAATCACTATCAATTAAAATAAGTTGAAAATCTCCAATAATTCAAAAATTATAGAATACTAAATTCTGATTGGTCGAGACGAATTCCTAGTGTCAGGCTGGTAACAATCAGTTTCACAACAATTAACTTGACATTCTTGATATGAAAAGAAGGCACCTAATAGGTGGAAAATGACATACATGTAGCGTCGGTTTTGGAGGCCTATAAAAGGATCTGAAAAGACAAGCCAAGTCAGTTTGCTATAATATCCAAGCAGAGACTATTCTTCTTTGGCAACTCACCAAAATTTTCTAACCTAAGTTTATAAAAATAAACATCAGTGAACGCAAGTGTTCCAAACTTCGATAATTTCCAAGTAACCGAAGTTAATAAGTTTAGTTTGCTATAATATCCAAGCAGAGACTGTGCTTCTCTGGCAACTCACAAAATTTTTCTAACCTAAGTTTATAAAATAAACATCGGTGAACTCAAGTGTTTCAAACTTCGATAATTTCCAAGTAACCGAAGTTTATAACGTGCCCTTGCGGCTTTTCGGTAAAGTGCTTACTGCGGTAAGCTTCGAATCCTCGGGCGCCAGATTTTTCCCAAAGGTTAACTCCTTTTTGAAGACTTCTGCTAGGGTCTTCACCACAAGGCTTGTTACTATGCTATCTATAGATAGCCTTGTCCCTAGGGTAGCTACAGTGAAGTATAACCAGAGTCCAATGGGCAGAAAACAGTATCGAAATTGTAGGCTTTAATTACAATTGATACCTGGTTATAACTTAGCTCGTTAAAGATGGAGCAGAAATAATTTAATAAAACAGGGAATTCCAAATATTAAAATATATAATGATTTTAACAATTACACTTTCAGAATAATCAATTTAAATGCAATTGAACGGTATTATTTCACAAAATTACACCCAGACGGAAAATGTAATGAAGCTCAAACGGTAAATGAAAACTCTTTCAAGAAGTCAACTCTACAATAAGTCCGATCACTAAATTTAATTCAGCGGTACGGGATCGGTTGCTGAATGATTCAGAATGATCAATTTGCGGAAAAGTACGAATCAAACAGGTCTCAGCGTAATGAGCGGTATGCGGTAAATTTTAGATAGCAGCACTAATAAATGAAATTTCAAATCACACTACGATATATTCGGTTATTAATTCGGTTTGTTCGGAAAATATTGTTTGCACTAGTTTTCCGATTGTACGATATCAGATTTTGCTATCTTCGGTTAATTACTCTAGTTGAGTTTATTCTGTCATCTCACCCACCCTTGTACTAACTTTCACGGAGTACCCGGTAATTGTGTGACAGTGTTAGATTTGATACACTCTACAGATTCGGAACCTAGACAATTAGGGTTTATACTTCCGGGGTGACACAGTGTGCACAAACCCTAACTATCACATCTGCAATAACCCCTATATCCACGGCCGAGGACTTCTCATAGTATTAAGGGAATTATTACGATTCTCAATCACACAACCACCCTCAGCTTATACTTCTGGAGTGACACAGTGTGCACAAGCCGTTGGTGGTTTGGTCGTCTCAGGATATACTTATACTTCTGGAGTGACACAGTGTGCACAAATATACCCAAAGACGCCCCTGTCGTTCAAACATACACACTCTGTACCCACCACACAATTACTTGAATATTTCAATTCACGCGCGAATTCAAATCGTGTGCGATTCGACCTATGACTAGGATAAACTCAAATTCACCAATTCAAATTACTGAATACTACAAAACTCAGGTATCGTACAAACGTTCACCAATTACAATAACAATCATAAATTACGGAAATCAATATATCGTAATGCTCAAAAATATAAACTTATTTGCTATCATTTACCTTCTGAAACAATTCACTTGCACGGAAAACTATTATTAATTCACAACCTTTAAATCTCTGACTCACAATTCAAAAAAAAACACTAGAGAACTACTTTACTGATTCAAATTGAAAACACAAGAGAGCAACTGCACTGATCAAAATTCAAAAACACAAGAGCTACTGTATGGCTCGAAATTCAAAAACACAAGAGAGCGATCTTTCGGTCGTCACGGCTTTTATATCTTTTCCGAGGTTCCGGACAGGTCTGCTCCACCAAATCCTTATTTTGTGCCAATAGTTTTTTACTTATGCCCCGAACAATGGTTAAAAGTGACGCTACTTTTTAGATCTAAAATTCGCGCACATGACGCTCCGGTAGTTTCTCTCGGCGGACTAAACAAGTGTTATCGGAGTTTTTAGGTTGTTCGCCCTTTTTATACATAAGGCTGCACAAAGTTTGGTGTCTTAACTGGCCAGCCGCTGTTTTTGCAACATGTTTTTATCGGAATGAAATGCAATTTTGAACGGGCATGAATTAGATTCATCTATTTGAATAATTATACTTATTTGAAATTACGGAGATTTAGAAAAGTGGCAATCACGGAATACACATTCGGAATTCATTCATATCTATTGAAATAATGAACTGTTCAAACTGAAATTTCATGTAACATCCGTATTTATTGCCTGATCTGAATTAAATAATCTTTCGAAATTTAAGCTTCGTTACAAGTTAATAAGTTTAGTTTGCAATAATATCTAAGTAGAGACTGTGCTTCTCTGGCAACTCACCAAAATTTTCTAACCTAAGTTTATAAAAATAAACATCAGTGAACGCAAGTGTTCCAAACTTCGATAAGTTCCAAGTAACCGAAGTTAGTAAAAATTATTAAAGGTCAACAAGTGTTCCAAGTATCTAAAACAAGTAAAAGGTTGTAATAACCTCCAATTTATAAGAAGTATCCAACGATTGCCATTCTTCAATATAATTCTAATAAAACATCGAAAAGTTTTATATCTTATCTAAAAGAATAAAACAAAGTATTATCAACAGTTCCTGATTCTCAAGAAGAAGTAACCAAAATTAGTTACCTGTGATTATTGTGAAATAGCAGAGTATTGTGTAAAAAGTGAATCAACGAAATTAAAAAGAAGTAAATTGAACATTGCCAACATTGTTAAACACACTTTCGGATATTATCTAAACGTAGGTTTGTTTATAATTTCTACATCATATTATCAGTATTATCTGTAAAGTAAAAGGAAGATTGTTGGTTATAACAGTATAAACAAATAGATCATTTTGAGGTGACGTCACGACAGGTCCGCCATATTGCCGGTAGGGCACACAAAACGTTCCTGTCATTACAATAGAAAAGATCGATTTTTAAAGTGTGAATTATTTAAAATGCCGGCGTTTTGTTCTGTTGTGGGGTGTTCTAAAAGGGCAGAAAGGGATCAAATTCGTTTTTTTAGAGTTCCCAAAGCCTTACAAAACCGAGGAGAAATGCTGGACGCCTTATCAAAAGAACGTCGAGATTGTTGGGTTAGGGCTTTAAGACGGGGCAATTTGACCGATACATTCCTTAAACATGCACGAATTTGTGCAGATCATTTTGTATCAGGTATGTAAATAATATTAATACATAAGAAATACAAATATTATGGTCCAAAATGTTTGAATTTATAGTTAAATATGGTGTTAAAGTAAACGTTTTTTGTTCAACTTTTTAGGAGAACCAGCTAAAGTGGAAGATAGAGATAGCCCCGATTGGGTCCCTTCTGTAAATATGGGATACACTAGCATCAAAACACAGGATGAGCAAAGTGTAAAAAGGCATGTTAGATTGGTTAAACGTCAAACGAAACGTCTTAAAGTGGTCAGTATTACTGTTATTTAAAAAAGTTGTAAACCCAATCAATTCTTCATTTTCTTTAGGATGAAGCTGGGCATACTGCATTGAATATAGAACCCACAGCAGGTCCATCTACAGAAACTCCTGAACTGTGCAATGAACACGAAAGTCACAGACCTGCTAGCAGTCAAACGGATTTAACTATGGACCACTTAAACAAGCTCTTTGAAGATCTCGATTTTTCTAATCAAAAAATGTATGCTTTGGAAGAAAAATTGAATGCATCAGATTTAACAGAGGAGTCATTTAAGAACGATTCAAGAACATTGTACTTCACTGGGTTCCCAAAAGCTGAGCTGATGTTTCAAGTATTTCACAGTGTGGCTCCCTACTTATCAACTAAAAGTGTTCTATCTCCGTTTCATCAATTTATTTTGACATTAATGAAATTGAGGCTCAACTTGCCATTCAAGTATTTGTCTTACCGATTTGCTATAGCTCCATCAACTGCATCAGAATCATTTTACAAGTGTATTGATGTACTCTATGCTAGGTACCAAAAACTTATATTTTGGCCAGATAGAGAGATATTAAAAAAAAGTATGCCTGATTGCTTCAAAGAAAATTTTGGTGATCGTGTAGCAGTAATAATTGACTGCTTTGAAATATATACAGAAACACCATCTGGTATGTTAAATGCAGCTCGTTGTTGGTCTAATTACAAACATCATGAGACTGTTAAGTTTTTAATTGGGATCACTCCTCAAGGAACAATATCATATATCTCAGAAGCCTGGGGCGGCCGAACAAGTGATAAGTTTTTGACAGAAAACTGTGGATTCTTAAATTTAATTGTGCCTGGAGATGTAATATTAGCTGATAGAGGATTTTTGATAAGAGACTCTGTTGAAACTCTAAGAGGACACCTGGAAATTCCAGCCTTCACAAAAGGAAAAAATCAACTTGACCCTGCTGATATAGAAAGCACCCGTAAGATTGCAAATGTAAGGATTCATGTGGAACGAATAATAGGCCTGCTTAAGAGGAAATTCAAAATTTGTCAAGGTCCCATTCCTATAAGCATGTTATCAGCATCTAGAGATGATTTAAGTGCTTTAGATAAGATTATAGTTGTATGTGGTGCCTTTCTCAATTTATGCCCTTCTGTTATGCCCATGAATTAAAAAAGTCCCTAATTTTATTTTAAACAGGTTTAGTGCTATTCACCTTGTTTGCTAAACATGAAATATTTTTAATTATAGACTTTGTATTTTTGTAATGACAATTTATTATGTGTGATTTTTATAAAATGTATAATGGGCATTTATCCATTTAATTACTGATCATTATTGTTATGCCAAAATGCTTGGAAGTTAAAACTTTTAAATAAAAAGATGTATTGCAAAAAACGAATCAGTTTTTAATTTTTCACCTATCCAAGATGATATTATGACATCGACAAAGTCAAAGTACCCTTTTGGCAGTTAAGCATTCGATTATCCTTCAATTGACTTGGCCCCATCCAATCAAACAAGAAGTTAACATAAAAGTACTCAAGAGACTTATAATAAATATTATTGTGGATCTGGAACCATACTCTATTAAAGAATATTTGGAAAAGTAGATACTCTGAGGAAGATAGCCTGCAATGGAAATAAAATAAATGTTTACTTTGTCTACTTTTCTATTTGTCTATTTTTGTCTATTTTAAATACAACTTTATACATTTTATTTATAAACATACTTATAAAATTCTTATATTGATTCAATCAACTGTACCTGACACTATTTTCTTTAATTTCAGTTACTGTGATAAGATGTGTTTTTAGATGTAATGTCACTGTGATTGTCATTCCTGAAAATAAATCCGTGTTCTATTCTATTCTATTCTATTGAAGGACACTTTTACTTAACTTAAAATCTAACTCGTACACCAAAAAATCCTGAAAAAAACTCCTATTTACTGGCAAGTATCACAAAACCAGGCGTTTTGTGGTTCCTCCATTATTCCAATGCAATTGAAATGGAACCAACCTATTTCACAGTCATCATTATCGCAACTTAACATATGTCGACCATCATCAGGTGTTTTGCAGATGCACCATGTCTCAACCTTTTCCACACCACATTTGGTGGTAAAAAATCTTGCAAGCAATTCAGGCTTAATGACAAATTTATGAAAATCTAGTGATTTCCTCAAACATTCATTAAAAAACTCCTCATTAAAACCCACTCTGTCAATAAATAAACATTCTTTTGACCAAATAACAAAATCACAATATTTAGTCTTTGTGATGAACATTTGTAATTGCATTTGATAGAAATATAAATGGTTTTTATCTAGAGAAAATTCATCATCATTATGATACACTAAACATGTATTTTTCTTCTTTGCAAAATCTGAAATACTCAACTCTTTCAGCAAGTAGGGGCACTTCACCTCAACACATCCCAAACCACAACATTCACATTGTACAATTCCGTCCGGAGAAGCACCTAACTCTGGATGTTCATGTGAAATGAAGAACCCAGCAGGTTTTAGTGACATTCCTTCGTGGTACTTCTTAACTTCACTTAAATAGTCTTCCAAAGCGGTTTTTTTATATTTTATGCCATATGAAGTTTGTTTTGACTTAAATATCACCTTCTGAGGATAACATACACCTTTTATGAGAGATAAAGGAGGCTTCTCCAATTTAGCCCTGCATGCAGTTTTAAATTTGGATGCAGTTATTCTACCAGCCCTATATTTAAACCAAATATTGTTTTGAGCTTGCTCTCGGGTTGCAGATTCTATTTCTTTGATGTGCTCTTCGCTTATAGTAAAATCAATGGGTTGTGCTACAAGTTCTTTGTATGTATACTCTCTGAAATCGTCACTAAAAAGAGTCTCCAAACCATTGGGTAAACTTTTTGGGGGCTGGTACATTTCAGATACAAATGGCTCATATACTCTGGCAATTGCTGGTGTAATATCGAATTTTTCAAAACCTCGGATAAATGTCACCAACTCCTCACCTTCTAAGGCTGGTACTCCACCTTGGGGTAACACCACTGGTTTTGGTTTCCTAGTCCAGTCCATGTCTCGGATCCTTACCATGTCAACGGTTTTGGTAGACGGTACTGGCCACCGAGCTAGGGTTTCTGTGCAAGACACCTCTTCGTTGCTTGGACGGGCTTGTAAATAGAATAAAATTGCTGCCACATGGCTGCAAACTTCGCTCAAGCCTGCCATACAGGTACAATGCCCACAGGATACAGCTCCGTCCGGTAAGATGATGACCCATACATGCAGGGGCTTTTCCCGTGTTCTTTGGGAATGTTTCACCTAAACCAACAAAAGAGGAAATTAATAAAGGTCATCTTGGGTGTCACAGAACATTTTTTGCTAATTATAATAGCTTGTGAGTTTAACTTCATTGGAATAAAAAAGCTTACCTTGCCAACTACAACAAAATTTTCATTTATTCTCTTGGCCAATACGTCAACAACAAATCCAGCCTCATAATACTTGTAAGCCTGTAGGGACTTGTAGGCCTTCAACTGTTGTCCAGTATAGAAACTATGAGTTAAAATTAAGTAATTCACCATGTCCATAATGCTCACAGTTGGTAAAAAACTTAAATTGCTGGCCAGTTCACTTGCACCAAGAGAATAGGGATCAACATTGTCTATAATTCCAAGTTTAGACTCGTAACGCGATTTCACGTCTCCTTTGAGAGATAAGTAGTATTCACTCCAAGCCATATTGTAGAAAAAGTTTATAAAAAACGCAATACACACACTAAAAACTCGAAGTAAACACCTCAAAACTGCAGATAACAATGAAAACCTTATGGCAGACGCGCCCTTGTATGCCCTACCGACAAAATGGCCGCTCTGTCAAAGTCACGTGACTCAAAATGATCTATATTAGTTGTAAAATTGATTTTAGGTTATATCATAGATCTAGTAAAACATAAAATTCAATTACCCGAGATAAAGAAGAGTCATAGAAATTAAATATTGTGAAATTCAAAGAGCATTGTGTTTAATTCCATATAAAATTATTCTATAGATAAACTTCAGATAAACTTCAAAAGTTCAAAAACTTCATAAACATCAATTCAAAGTTCAAATACAATCAAATTAAAAAGATAAAAAGCTAGCCGGTAGAATCAAATTATAATTATTAATCCAAATAAAATTCAATAAAATAAAAAATAATTAAATTTTCTATAATAATTGGCACCACAACGTGGGGCAAATAAAATCATAAGAATTTTTATATTGATAAAATTTTATATAATAATTGTCGCTCAAACGTGAAGCCATTTGAAAAAAGGAATAGAACCGCGTAATCAAAATAATTTAAAGAACTAGATTAATTAATAAGAAAGTAAAAATGGAAGGAGATAGACAAAGTACTCCAGAATTGATAGGATTTGATCAAGGGGGTGAAATGATTAGTGCAGAAAGACCACCAATAATAGCTAGTCAATCACAAATAATGAGATTGCTTGAAAGTTTAAATTTAAAAGCTAATGAAACGAATGAAACTAATGCTAGAATTGAACAAGGAATGAGTGATATAAGAGATGAAATTAAGAGAGTGAATGATAAATTTGATAAAATAACTGAGGAAATCATGAGAATAGTTGAAACTGAAAAAAAAGAAATAAGACAACATGTTGAAGAAAGTATAGATAATAAATTAGAAGAATATAATAGCTTTGTAAATAGAAAGTTTAATAATGTAGAGAAAGAAATAGATATTATGGAAAATAGAATGAATGATATGGGGAAGAATATTGAAGAGAATGTGAATGTGAATGTACAAAGTATGAAAGAAAATCAGGAAAAAATGATAAATGAACAAGATGAAAGAATAAAAAGAATTGAGAATAGATCCGAAGAGAGAATGAATATAGAATACAGAAATGTAGGTCATGAGAATACAATAAAGTTTAATGGAAACATAAAATTATTACATCCATGCATTTTTGTCAAAGATTTAAAAAATGAAATACAGTATGAAAGGAATGTTGAGAGAATGAAAAAATTAATAAGAGAACGATTGGTTGATGAACCATTGTAGTGGTTCAATTGCAAAGAAAGGGAATTAAATAGTTTAGATGAGTTTATAGATGAATTTTTAAAAAATTTTTGGGGTGAAAATGAGCAGTCGAAATGTCGAGAAAGGTTATATTTTAGGAAGTATATAGAAGGGAGTAGAAAAAGCATGAGTGCTTATGCACTTAGCCTATATAATGAAGCGCAATATTTAGAACCTAAAATGAGAGAGGAAGAGATAGTTTTATACATTTCAAGACAGTATCGAAGTCAAATATCTGAGGCAATAGCCATTGCAAATATTAAAAACATGAATCAACTACTATCATACTTAAACCGATTCGATAATAAGAATAACATAGGAACTAGGCAACAAAATGGATATAATGATAACAGGAACAATTACAGGGGAAATCAAAATTATAATGATAGATTTCAAATTAATAATAATTATCAAAACAATTTTAGAAATAGGGATAATAGAAACCAAAATTATTATAATAGGGAAAATAGATATAATGGGAATAATGCTAATCAAAATAAAAATAGATATAGGGATTATAGAAGTCAAAATAATAATAATAGAAATAATAGTAGAAATGAAAGTAGAAATGAAAATAATCAAAGGGAAGTAAACTGTAGTAGGATTGAAAGTAATATGGAAAGGGAAGACTCTTCAAGTCAAAATAATCAACAAAATCAGGATTTTTAAGAAAGCACGAATACCACGTTAATGTATTATATGAACATCAAAGGGAATACATTGACTACGAACAACAAAGGGAAGAAAATGAAAGTATAGGTTTAATTAAATTAAAAGGTTTTTTAAAAGGGGAAGAAGTAGAAATTTTGTGTGATACGGAATCAGAACTATCATTAATAAGGGAAGAACTATTGTCTGAAGTAAAATTAACAAATCAATTGAAAATACCAAAAGTAGAATTAGGAAATATTAGTGGTAAGAAAATTACTGAAGTATCAAAAATGATTACTGAGCATGTTATAATAGGGAAGTCAAGTCTAGAGATGCAATTATTTGTAGTGCCGAATATGAAATTGGATATTGTTATGGGAACTGATGAATTAGAAAAGCATGGAATTATCATAGATTACGAGGAAAAGGAAATAAAGTTGTTAAATGAAATTATAAAGATAGGGAAGGGGGAAAATGAAAATATTGACAGACCAAATGAAGGTTGCAATATAATAAATGGGGTCGAAAGAAAAGACTCAAGCAGAAATTTAAATGAAATAATCTCGCAGATGAAAGTATCCGAGAAGTATTGGGGAATAATATCAGAAATAATTTCACAACATAAAGGTTTAATAATAGATGAAACTCGTATAGCTAGTAATTATATTCATAAATTCCAAGTCAAAGAAATTGAAAATTTTAAATCCAAGAACTATCCAATCCCATACAAGTACATAGAAGATGTTAGGAAAAAAATCGGTGAAATGCTAGAACAAGACATAATAGAAAGAAGTAAAACAAAATATATAAACCCTATTGTTACAGCAAAAAAATCAAATGGTGATATTAGGTTATGTTTAGATGCTCGAACATTGAATAGATTGTCAGTACCACAATATGAAGCTCCTAAAAATATAGAGGCAATTTTTGGTAGAATAGTAAAGGCACAAATTTTTAGTAAAGTTTATTTAAGGCATAGTTTCTGGTTGATTCCTTTACATGAAAGTTGTAGAGATTACACTGGTTTTATGATAGATGGAGAACTGTATCGTTTTAAAGTTACGCCTTTTGGTATTCAAAGTGCATGCAGTGCGTTAGTTAGAAGTATGAATCAGATATTAATTAGATTTGAAATTTTTGTAGTTCATTATATCGATGACATATTAATATTTTCTAGAACAGTAGAAGAACATAAAGATCACATAAAATTAGTTTTGAACGAATTAGATATAGCAGGTTTAAAAATAAATATTGAGAAATGTGAATTCTATAAAACAGAAGTTAAATTTTTGGGTTATAAATTAACAAGGGAATGTTTAGAAATGGATGAAGATAGATTAGATGTAATTAAAAATTTCAAAAGACCCACCAATCTTAAAACTTTAAGGGGATTCTTAGGTCTAATAAATTATTTCAAAAGGCTCATTCCTGATTTAAGTCAGAAGGAGATTCCATTAGTAGAATTACTCAAGAAAGGGGTAAAATGGAAATGGGATAATGAAAGACACGAAGCTTTCAAAAATTTAAAAGATATTTTCATTCAAAAATTAAAAGTTTATCCTGCACAATATGATAAGCCTTTCATAATAAGAACAGATGCTTCTAAACAAAGATTCAGTGGTGTTTTATTGCAAAAACAAAATAATGAAGAAGTGCCCATAAGTTTTGTGTCAAGAATGACAAAAGTTCATGAAAAAAATTACAGTGTTACTGAATTAGAATTAGCAAGCATAGTTTTTTGTGTAAAGAAATTAAGATTTTATTTGTTAGGGAATAAAGTAAGGGTAGAAACTGATCATAGTGCATTAACAAGTATATTTAAAAACAAGTTTGTAAACAGTAGGATTCAAAGATGGATTTTGTTATTGCAGGAATATGATTTTGAAATAAAACATATTCCAGGAAAATTAAATATAATAGCTGATACTTTAACAAGAGAAGAGGGAAATTTAAAAATTGATAAAAGGAAATATAAAGTAGGAGCAAATATTTTATTAGAAGTAAGGGGTTTATTTTCATCAGAGACCATTAAAAACAATCAAAGTACTTTATCAGAGAAGGATAAAAAGAAATGTAAAATCAAAGAGGGAGTTTATTTACAAGATATAGGCAGGAAAGAATTATACAGAATAAGTCAAGACCTAACTTTAAAAATTTTAAATCATTTACATAGTGAATTCAATCACATAGGAGCAAGGAAAATGTGGCTCATATTCAGAGAAAATTATATAGGTAAAGGAGATTACCAAATTGCAAAAGAAATCACAAAGAAATGTGACATATGTCAAAGAGCAAAGCCTAAAAATATAATTAATCACAATTTAGCAAAGAGTATAATAGTAAAGGAATGTTTAGAAATAGTAGCAATAGATTTTTCAAGTGAGTTAATAGTAACAGAAAAAGGAAATAGACATATTTTGGTTGTAGTAGATTTATTTTCTAAATATATAAAATTATATGCTTGCAAAACGACAAAAAGTAGAGAAATAATGCATAAGTTAGAAAACTATTTTGAAGAAATTGGTAGGCCAAGAAAGTTAATTACAGATAACGCAACATATTTCAAAAACATACGTTTCAAGTATTTTTGCAAAAAGAATTTAATTTTTCATCAATTAACAAGCATCAGACATCCTCAATCCAATCCATCAGAGCGATATATACAGGAAGTAATAAAATATCTGAGGATATCTTGTGAGGGTAAACATCGTCAATGGGATGAATCAATATCCAGAGTAGAAAAATGTTTAAATCATTGTCCAAATACTACAACAGAGAAAACACCTGTATTAATAATGAAAGGCGAAGAACCTGATAGAAAATGGTTAGATGAAAATTCAGTAGAACGAAATGAAATTTTGAAAGATATCAGTAATAGGTTAGAAAGAAAAGCAAGAAAGTATATGAATAGGGAAATGAGAAAAAGAGGAAGGTTAGTTAAATTTGAAATAGGTGAATTAGTAATAGTAAGAGCAATGAGAGTAACTAATAATAAAAAGAATATATGTGGAAAATTATGTTTTGCTTTTGAAGGTCCATATGTAGTCATGAATGAAAATGCTGAAAATAGTTATGAATTAATGAATCCTGAAAATGGAAAGATAAGGGGAATATTTAATATTGATCAAATATACAAGTATAATTATTAATAAATTTAGTTCATGAAAATAAAATCAAAAGATAAATAAATTTTAAATATTAATGTGATTAATATGTTAAAATTGATTTAGGGGAATTTGTTATGATTTCATTTCATAAACAATAAAAATTTAAAAATAATAACTTACCAAACTTTGAAAATCAGAAAAGATAAAATAAAAGATATTTATATGGAATTAAAAACAATAGTAAAAGCTAAATAATAGTTAGGATATTAAAATTAACAATGTAAAACATAATAAACAACAATGTAATAGAATAAGAAGTGATAAACAAGAACTTCAGTGAAAGTGAAGAAACATACTGTGTAACGAAGGCAGAAATCATGATTAAAGTGATTACAAAACTATCATGAGATAGTACAAAACATTGAATAATGTTATAGATATAAGTTAGGATTAGTAAATTTGAGTTATGTAATGTTAAAAGAATGTTATTGATATAATATAGTACATATGTATTAGATTTAAGAATGAGTAACAGTCAAGAAAACCATAAATATGGGAATAATCATATTAATAATAACCCAATCATAGGTTATATTATACCAAAGTGTGTGGAAAAATGTAGGCAATATTAATTTAAAAAGAAGGAATCACTATCAATTAAAATAAGTTAAAAATCTCCAATAATTCAAAAATTATAGAATACTAAATTCTGATTGATCGAGACGAATTCCTAGTGTCAGGCTGGTAACAATCAGTTTCACAACAATTAACTTGGCATTCTTGATATGAAAAGAAGGCACCTAATAGGTGGAAAATGACATAAATGTAGCGTCGGTTTTGGAGGCCTATAAAAGGATCTGAAAAGACAAGCCAAGTCAGTTTGCTATAATATCCAAGCAGAGACTATTCTTCTTTGGCAACTCACCAAAATTTTCTAACCTAAGTTTATAAAAATAAACATCAGTGAACGCAAGTGTTCCAAACTTCGATAATTTCCAAGTAACCGAAGTTAATAAGTTTAGTTTGCTATAATATCCAAGCAGAGACTGTGCTTCTCTGGCAACTCACAAAATTTTTCTAACCTAAGTTTATAAAATAAACATCGGTGAACTCGAGTGTTCCAAACTTCGATAATTTCCAAGTAACCAAAGTTGATAAGTTTAGTTTGCAATAATATCTAAGTAGAGACTGTGCTTCTCTGGCAACTCACCAAAATTTTCTTACCTAAGTTTATAAAAATAAACATCAGTGAACGCAAGTGTTCCAAACTTCGATAAGTTTCAAGTAACCGAAGTTAGTAAAAATTATTAAAGATCAACAAGTGTTCCAAGTATCTAAAACAAGTAAAAGGTTGTAATAACCTCCAATTTATAAGAAGTATCCAACGATTGCCATTCTTCAATATAATTCTAACAAAACATCGAAAAGTTCTATATCTCATCTAAAAGAATAAAACAAAGTATTATCAACAGTTCCTGATTCTCAAGAAGAAGTAACCAAAATTAGTTACCTGTGATTATTGTGAAATAGCAGAGTATTGTGTAAAAAGTGAATCAACGAAATTAAAAAGAAGTAAATTGAACATTGCCAACATTGTTAAACACACTTTCGGATATTATCTAAACGTAAGTTTGTTTATAATTTCTACATCATATTATCAGTATTATCTGTAAAGTAAAAGGAAGATTGTTGGTTATAACAGTATAAACAAATATTAGTTGTAAAATTGATTTTAGGTTATATCATAGATCTAGTGAAACATAAAATTTAATTACCCGAGATAAAGAAGAGTCAAAGAAATTAAATATTGTGAAATTCAAAGAGCATCTTGTTTAATTCCATATAAAATTATTCTATAGATAAACTTCAGATAAACTTCAAAAGCTCAAAAACTTCATAAACATTAATTCAAAGTTCAAATACAATCAAATTAAAAAGATAAAAAGCTAGCCGGTAGAATCAAATTATAATTATTAATCCAAATAAAATTCAATAAAATAAAAAATAATTAAATTTTCTATAATAATTGGCACCACAACGTGGGGCAAATAAAATCATAAGAATTTTTATATTAATAAAATTTTATATAATAATATATATACAGTGTGTGATGGATTTTATTTCTAGCGGCAGGGCTTTCACGCCAAAAATTAGGCGTATAGCCGCTCAACTGCGCCGCCACCATCACACACTAAAACGTACAGTGTTGCAGACCATCAAGCAACATTGTGCGGATAGGATTCGAGTCCTGGGCGTGGTAAGGAGAAATCTGGCCAGACGGGTTAGACGCACCAGGGAGAATTCCTTGTTTCGCGATAGCCCGTCTCGGCTTTTTGAATCTCCACCTCCCACAATTGTTGCTCCACCGACTGTGGAGGAGGTTGAGCAGTTCTGGAAAGGAGTGTTTGAGTCACCGCGTCCAATTCAAGTAGGTATGGCCTCACTTTGGCCCGCCAGACAGAGAGCCTTATCAGATGTAGGCAACCAGTGATACACTCGTGCATGCGCGGTATGCCCAGATAGGTATCGGTAAGTACTGACCCCTGTATTACCGGCCGGGTAGACGGTTAGGGTGTGGTCTCGCCTCTAACCTCTAGGTGTTACCGGGTAGACGGCTAGGGCTTGATCGTTCAAGGTGGACAGCAAGCAATATGTGAGGTTAGGGAGAACTTCAATGTAAAGCAGCATCAAAATATTTTTCTACACACGGGAATCGAACCCGAGAAATGAAATCCAAAGCCAGCTCCTTAACCGCTCAGCTATGGAGGAATTGAGAACAAGCGATTTTAATGATGTAGATATAACCGCAGGGTATCCGGTCTGAGTGATAAGTGCGAGTATATTGCAGTCTATATGATGCAGGTAATTTGTTTTTACATGACGTCAGTCATGCAGGTATGTCACGAAGGCGATGTATGGAATGTGAGACTTCATAGCGCTAGCCCATAGGGGTTTTGAAATAGTGTTGTTTGTACATATCGTCAGTCACGTGATTTTTTGGAAGAGGCGGGTATTCATCGGAGGTATCATGGGAGGGCTGCTGCTCCTTGAATGCAAAGATGGAATGTTATATAGTATAGAAATGATATCTTCTACATTTCTCAAACGCGATGTTTATAAGGAAATTACTTTCAAAACGTTTATTCAAGCAGCCTGTACCTTACTTGATTGCTATATTACAAAATGCGATTTCAATCATCTTGAACATATAGATATGTGGATATTATTTTCAGCATACAAAAATGGGGTTGGGGGGACTTCAAATAAGGTATGGAATGTGGGGTTGTTTAAACATAACGTCAGTCATGTGAGTTTGAATGAAGCTGGCGCTATCTCCCAATGAGACAGGTGTGTATGTGAGGTTATACAGAGTGTGCAGGTATAATGATGTCTATCAAGCAGGGCTTCAGTGAGGTATCTACCTTGCGGGAGTCTTCAATGAAATGTGGGGTTGTTTGTACATGCCGTTAGTCGCAGGGGTTTTGTCTGAGTTATAATGATATCGGTCGCGATGCATCGGCTGCTCCACAAGTCTTCAATAAGGGTCATAACCTCTAACATGCGATAGTTTACAAAAATGCTGCTTCTCATAATAGCGATATTATGAAGCGTTTGCAGAAATAACTATTAAATCATCTAAGGACTTTTTGCTTGATTAGAACTAGCGAGTACAAAATTCGTTATAATGTTATAAGTATGTATCATTAGCTTACTTGTGCGATAAGGTTGTGCTAAATCATGTCCAACAGCAATGTATTCAACTTGGAATTATCGTAATGATGCGCGATCCTTCAATGTTAAAGTAGTTTCATAAGTTATCCGAAAGTAATACGAATATATAAAATGTTTTTCCAAAATTAGTACCGAAGTAAACATAATTCGCTATAATATTCATTCATGTATGTTTCATAAATTATCCGATATAAATCAAAATAAGTTTATGCTAAATTTGTGGCAGGTTGAACAATATTCACTATCATATTTTGCGGTAGAGCTACAGCTGGTATGAATGATAAGGAAGTTACGCCGATCACCTTCAAAAACGCAATGAGAATACTTTATTTTAAATCAAACATGTAGTATGTATATATATTCGAATCATATTGATTGTAAATCGCATGATATGACCCGAAATCTAGCTGCCGGCGATGGAAATATTGTTAATAATTATTAACGTAGTACCCTATAAGCGCTGTAAACGTTATATAATAAGATTTGCGACGACGAATTCGGTAATTCGAGGTATACAATTTATAGGTGTGGGAGGGTTGGAGTCTAGTACCTATACAGAATCTAGACGAAGCGGTGTTACGCATCACGAACTGTCTGTACAGCTCGATTGCTATATAACAAAATACATTTTTAATCATCTTAAACATATAGATACATTCCTTCATAGGAACAGACAGACCGACGGACAGACAGCTTTTTATAAAATTCAATCAAGCGTTCCAGGGGAAACATATATGCGGAGGGAGTTTTATAGATATTGGACACATTTCCCCAACCACCCAAGAGGTAGAACTATGATGGTAGGATGAGGAATAGATGTGGATAATAAATAATAATCATATGAATATCTTCATAAGCGCTAATCTATATGACATTCAAACACATGCTTCATAAAAGTCTGAATATTGAGTAGAGCTATAGTATCTTCATAAGCGATCATTATCAACATTCAGACACCTGTTTAGCACGTGATTCAACACCCTGTGACGTCATCATCGTTCACGAACTATGATAGGCTGATGAGGAATAAAATACCAATAATAATTATATAAATATCTCCATTTGAATATTGAGTAGAGCTATAGTATCTTCATAAGCGATCATTATCAACATTCAGACACCTGTTTAGCCCGTGATTCAACAGCCTGTGACGTCATCATCGTTCACGAACTATGATGGTTCGATGAGGACTCAAACACTGAACAGATGAATCAGCAGGTGGTTTGAGTATTGGAGCGATCAAAAATCTTTGAGGTTAAATATCTGCTGTAGAAATTACCCCACTTTTATTACCTTTTTATTTGAGAATATCGATATTTCCCATGTAACGGCTTATTGCCTAAAGCTATTTTGTATGCAACATTGTTATCATTTGCGAGCCTACGAGGGCCTGTGTGTGTTGGTCGGGGCTAAATGAATATGTTTGACTATTATCACCTGTAGAGACTCATTTGAGATTCTTCAAGTTTGATGTTTGGCATATGTTAGATAAGCTCTGATGGTGCTGACAATACCAGGATCACGTACTTTGTCTATCTCTTTTCCATTCAATTCATAACTAATATATTCGAAGAGAAACGCTCCGAAATTATTCGTTAGTTTACATTCACCATCACCACTTGCTTCTGGCTGGAATTCTGCCTCAATGAATAAAGCAGACGATGCCAAATCTACCAACACATCTTGTTGATTGATTAATATCTCAATTTCATCGCTGTTGCCAAAAGATGTTGTGTGTGGATAGTAGGTATGAGTTTCTTCCCGGATGATATCTTCAATGAAGTTTGGCTCGTTGAATATTTGAAGTTTTTCCGACATTGTAACCAAGGGACTTCAAAAAATTTATATTTTCCAATGATAGTGATGCAGAAGCAACCTTCTCCTTCTTCAATGACAGTGATGCAGAAGCAACCTTCTCCCTCGAGCTCGTTGTAGATAATGACTGATGACCACTATGGAGATGTCTTTTATTGCTAAAATCCAAACCCATGTTCTCAAGTGATGGCTACTGCAACCTTCTCAGTTGAATTCCTTTCATATAATGAGTGGTGGTGAGTATTGGATTATTATTTATTGTTGTGAGGTATAATCCCTAACGATCTTTTTCAATTCCAATCGTATAATAACTTCTTCTCCACGAAAATTTACCGGTTTCCAATTCTGATCTAAAATATTCAGCGTGATGTTATCGAAGGACGTCTTGCTGATGACCGGTAGATAAATAAGATTCTTCGGCTCTATATCAATGGAAAACCCAGGTGGTACAAGAGGTGAGAACTCATATATCGTATGAGCTATCTTATTGTTATAATATGCTCCTGCGGTTAAGTTACACTCTACGCGTATAGTTTGAACTTTGATTATGTTTATAGGTCGATCAGATACGTGTAGTTCACGAGATGTCAATTTCTTTTTGCTGAATCCCAACAGTTCGCTTATACTATCTTTAGGAATAAAATTCACTTTAAAATCACTCTTCAGCTCTGTGTGTAGAGTGTTGTTGTTAGATTTTATTGATAATTTCCGGTCACGCTCTTCTTGCTTCACTCCTATCCCACAAACTGTACTTTGTATGAAATCTTCGATATCTGTCAACTCGTAGGACCCCGTAGGTATAGTAACTACTTTTTCCTCACCCTTCACATCTTCATAATAAAATTTATTAAAACCTTCTTCAATGTTCGGGATGCTATTGTACGTATGCAAACCAACAAGTGCGATAGAATAATATGAATGAGGATCTAGTTCTATAGGTGGGTGAAAATCTACAGATAAACGGGAGCTCTTACCCGTGATAGTGAACGTCTGAGACATGATTGATGAAAACTTCATCAACAATCTATTTATATACTAATAAAATGCAATGTTAGTCGACCACAACTGAAGAGTTAGAGAGGAATTCCAAATATAACTGGCTACAATTATAAGTGTTATATTGCATGAAATATCGTGTAGACGGCAAGCTTTATCGAATGAATTGATACCCTGAATCTCCTCAACCGTTCTTCTAATTTTGCCCCTGGTATTGATTTGAAGTTCAAACGGGAGCTTGTTTATAAGCGTATTGAGAACAACTTCTCCCACGCACGCTTCCATACAGACTGATGAGAATTCAAGATTGCATCGTTATTTAACGAGGGGTGGGAGGAAGACCAAAGATCTCAAAATAATTTTTTTATTAATTTTCTCAATACAAAAGACTTAAGTATAATCTTAACAATATATGTTTCAAATATCTCAATCTTGACTCTTGATTCATCGTCCTAGTCGTATTGCATATTCCTACCCCTTCCACCTATATTGAAGTCCTTTTATGTATGTTCGACGCTGGTAAAAGTTCTTTCTTCTGTGCTTATGAACTTGTTTTCACTCATCTTATCAATGTGGAAATCTAGTATAGAATTAATTTTTTGGGTATATTCACAGGATTTGGAGATATACGTTCCACAGAGGCCTGCTTTGTTGTTGTGGATGATGAGGGTCTCTTCTTAGAAGGTTCCACAGATGTCATCCGTCGTTCTAACGCCTCCACTTTACTAGTAATGTCATTTAGACGCATGTTCATACTGTTAAATGTGTTATTGATCTCTTCCAATTCATTTCTGTTTTCCCTCACACTATCACTGATTGTTTTATACTCTGATTTTATATAGATTCCCATTTAATTATATTTATTCTGAATGTCCATCAGATGTTTATCAATGTTGAGAATAACCTTATCATTCGTTAAGTTATGTTCATCCAGATCCTTGTTGATATCTTTGATCAAATTATCAACCCTAACATTGAAGGTATCTTTAAGACTGGTTTCCGTTTTCAGATTCAGTTTGTGTGTTAATTTATCAACATATACTTTATTTGCAACATCTCCATCATCATTCGGTGATTTTACGTTGCACAATCTACGATTTTCCATATCATAACTTCCATCGCTCGTTAGGAATAATCCTTGTCCGTGAACTTGTTTGAAATTATTATTAAATACATTTGTATCATATATCCACATGGAAGAGGAGGCTCTGCCAAACTTATCCATTGAAACCATCTTTATAACTGTGATGAATTTGTCTTACACCTGGTTTTTGTTCAATTACCCCTGCCTCTATCAATTCTTCTATTATAGAGATTATCTCATTATGGTTACCGGCATGCGAGGATGCAACAAGAAGTCTCAGTCTATCCACCATTCCGTTAACGTCATCCCAATAAACATATTCGATAGGTTTCTCGTTATATTCAAGCATATCATTTTTGATATATGCACTTCCAGTGTATGTTTTGGCTCTGGGTCTTTTCATGGAATTAATCAAAGGTTTCAGTACATGTTTGTATTTTACTGTGTATCTTATTCGATCAGCTGGATCTTTATTACGTCTATGGGCACTAGTCATTTCCATCATTTGACTGTAATTTTTCCCATCTTCCACAGTGTAAGTATCAGGTAGAACATCTCTGTAAAATATCAAATTATACAGTCCTGTGGTACCTTTGAACGGAGTACCCTTGATAATTATATTACTCTCACTATCAATTTCTATAGGTTGATTACCCATGAACCATTTATCTAAAGTTGAATTATATTGCAATCCCATTCTATCATCGTATTTCTTGACATCATCATCCAATAGGAATCCTTCCAAGTAATAACGTGCTAATGTGGGGTATTGTTGCAGAAAATCCTCTGTAGCCTCTGCATTATCTTTCTTATGTTTTCTGAATTCTTCACGAATCTGATCGATAGTAGGTTCGAGGGTAAACACATCCTCCTCAGTATTTTGGGGGTTATATACGAACTCTTCACCTTCAGTTACAATATTTGGGATTGGTATGTTCTCCATTTGTGTTGCTGTAGAAACAATACTTTTAGGTTTAACCAACGAATTTTGTTTGATTATTTCAGCATTTCTCGCAATTTCCTCTAAGGGTTTAGATACATTCCTGAACATATTATCTAGAATCTCATCATTTTCAGCTTTACCCAATTTCACAGCCATATATTTTTTCCTCACAACGTTTGCTAACTCCCAAATTTTTTTCTTCAATTGTTGTTTTTCCTTTAGCATGTTACCCACACCCACGTCCATGCTGAGCGGGTTGTCTATTTCAAATGAAGGTATATATACATGTTAGATGTATATATAACTATCAAACCCTCTGCGATAACGTCCTTTGTTCATATCACAGTCTTTGTTTATCATAAGGAATCCATATTTATCTTTCCAACATACGCTACATACCTCTTTAAATTTCTCGAGTGACATGTCGGTACTTACATGATCGGTGAATATATGTTTCAAATTGAGTTCATCCTGTTTAAAAATAATCAAGCAATTGGCATTGTCGCGCAATCCATGTTTTGGACATTTAGCAAAAGACTGACAAAGATAGAAACTATCAATTGAGTTGTGTCTCCCTCTTGAAAAATAAGAACGAATTTTCTCCTGTTTCTCAAACATCACGTCATCGAATATTATTACCGAATTAGGCCTCGCTTCTGTGGGGTCTATGACCTCATCACTTTCGGTACAAGGAAAATATCCATGCCCCTCAATTTTCTTCAATGTCTCCTTTAGTAACTGGTATTTTGGTTGGTGTAAAGACTTTGAATATATGTACACGTTTTCAAATTTCAGACCGTTTGCATCTAACAATAGAGATAACATCACATTTGTTTTCCCACAATTACTTGGACCACAGATTATTGTTCGTAGAGTATTAGGCAGCAAAGAGCTGTGACGTTGTGGTTGTTCAACATTCTCATTGCTTGACCCTAAGTTCATAATACTCAACGAGTCTTTCTGCTTAACAATCTTCATCATGCCTGAAGGCGAATCGAAATCATACTGGAACATATGTTAATAAGCATTTGTTTATATACTAGATGATGATGTTATATTGTGTATGTCTGATCACGCGGTTAGGTGCTTCTACGCTTCTGTCAAAATCAGGTATCAAATACATGTTAAATAGGTATGAATGCTGAAACACGTGTCTGAATGTTGAAACACGTGTCTTAATGTTGAAACACGTGTCTGAATGTTGAAACACGTGTCTGAATGTTGAAACACGTGTCTGAATGTTGAAACACGTGTCTGAAACACGTGTCTGAATGTTGAAACACGTGTCTGAATGTTGAAACACGTGTCTGAAACACGTGCCTGAATGTTGAAACACGTGTCTGAATGTTGAAACACGTGTCTGAAACACGTGTCTGAATGTTGAAACACGTGTCTGAATGTTGAAACACGTGTCTGAAACACGTGTCTGAATGTTGAAACACGTGTCTGAATGTTGAAACACGTGTCTGAAACACATGTCTGAATGCTGAAACACGTGTCTGAATGTTGAAACACGTGTCTGAATGCTGAAACACGTGTCTGAATGTTGAAACACGTGTCTGAATGTTGAAACACGTGTCTGAAACACGTGTCTGAATGTATTACAATCATTATGATTATTCACATTTTATTCCTCATCAGCTCATCATAGTTTAGTTATATGATTAGTGATTGATTGATGTTTCATTTACATTTAGATATATTTGCAATATTATTATTATTATCGATATACACTTTTCGTTCTATTTATTAGAATATATTTTATATTCCCCGATTAATATTTGAGTATAAGCATATTTAACATTTAGCTATGAGAATAATAATTATTGTAAGCATAATTAGTGATTGATTGATGTTTCATTTACATTTAGATGTAGCTGCAATATTATTATCGATATCTATCCATATGTAGTTACAATATATTCATTTCTCATTATTAGAATCTTATATTATATCACAGGTATAACCTGAATAGTTCAAGTATAAGCACATTCAACATTTAGTTATAAGAATAATAACTATGTAACTGTTGTGTTGAAGAATAATTAATTTTTTCGATGATGAAATGATTATGTAAACCCGTGAAAAAAATGTGTTTATCATTATAACTTTTACGCGAGCGTATGGAGTTTGTAAAAGTTCTGCTCGTGAAGGAAGATAGTACAGATTGCTAATGGAGATATTTATATAATTATTATTGGTATTTTATTCCTCATCAGCCCATCATAGTTCGTGAACGATGATGACGTCACAGGCTGTTGAATCACGGGCTAAACAGGTGTCTGAATGTTGATAATGATCGCTTATGAAGATACTATAGCTCTACTCAATATTCAAATGGAGATATTTATATAATTATTATTGATATTTTATTCCTCATCAGCCCATCATAGTTCGTGAACGATGATGACGTCACAGGCTGTTGAATCACGGGCTAAACAGGTGTCTGAATGTTGATAATGATCGCTTATGAAGATACTATAGCTCTACTCAATATTCAAATGGAGATATTTATATAATTATTATTGGTATTTTATTCCTCATCAGCCTATCATAGTTTGTGAACGATGATGACGTCACAGGCTGTTGAATTACGTGCTAAACAGGTGTCTGAATGTTGATAATGATCGCTTATGAAGATACTATAGCTCTTCTCAATATTCAGACTTTTATGAAGCATGTGTTTGAATGTCATATAGATTAGCGCTTATGAAGATATTCATATGATTATTATTATTATCCACATCTATTCCTCATCCTACCATCATAGTTCTACCTCTTGGGTGGTTGGGGAAATGTGTTCGATCTCTATAAAACTCCCCCCGCATATATGTTTCCCCTGGAACGCTTGATTGAATTTTATACAAAGCTGTCTGTCCGTCGGTCTGTCTGTTCCTATGAAGGAATGTGTGTGTCGATGAAAATGTTTTATTAGTATATTTTTGCATAATGAAAAAATTATATTAGCACATCTATATGTTTAAGATGATTAAAAATGTATTTTGTTATATAGCAATCGAGCTGTACAGATAGTTCGTGATGCGTAACACCGCTTCGTCTAGATTCTGTATAGGTACTAGACTCCAACCCTCCCACACCTATATATTGTATACCTCGAATTACCGAATTCGTCGTCGCAAATCTTATTATATAACGTTTACAGCGCTTATAGGGTACTACGTTAATAATTATTAACAATATTTCCATCGCCGGCAGCTAGATTTCGGGTCATATTATGCGATTTACAATCAATATGATTCGAATATATATACATACTACATGTTTGATTTAAAATAAAGTATTCTCATTGCGTTTTTGAAGGTGATCGGCGTAACTTCCTTATCATTCATACCAGCTGTAGCTCTACCGCAAAATATGATAGTGAATATTGTTCAACCTGCCACAAATTTAGCATAAACTTATTTTGATTTATATCGGATAATTTATGAAACATACATGAATGAATATTATAGCGAATTATGTTTACTTCTGTACTAATTTTGGAAAAACATTTTATATATTCGTATTACTTTCGGATAACTTATGAAACTACTTTAACATTGAAGGATCGCGCATCATTACGATAATTCCAAGTTGGATACATTGCTGTTGGACATGATTCAGCACAACCTTATCGCACAAGTGAGCTAATGATGCATACTCATAATATTATAACGAATATTGTACTCGCTAGTACTAATCAAGCAAAACACCCTTAGATGATTTAATAGTTATTTCTGCAAACGCTTCATAATATCGCTATTATGAGAAGCAGCATTTTTGTAAACTATCGCATGTTAGATGTTATGACCCTTATTGAAGACTTGTGGAGCAGCCGATGCATCGCGACCGATATCATTATAACTCAGACAAAACCCCTGCGACTAACGGCATGTACAAACAACCCCACATTTCATTGAAGACTCTCGCAAGGTAGATACCTCACTGAAGCCCTGCTTGATAGACATCATTATACCTGCACACTCTGTATAACCTCACATACACACCTGTCTCATTGGGAGATAGCGCCAGCTTCATTCAAACTCACATGACTGACGTTATGTTTAAACAACCTCACATTCCATACCTTATTTGAAGTCCCCACAACCCCATTTTTGTATGCTGAAAATAATATCCACATATCTATATGTTCAAGATGATTGAAATCGCATTTTGTAATATAGCAATCAAGTAAGGTACAGGCTGCTTGAATAAACGGTTTGAAAGTAATTTCCTTATAAACATCGCGTTTGAGAAATGTAGAAGATATCATTTCTATACTATATAACATTCCATCTATGCATTCAAGGAGCAGCAGCCCTCTCATGATACCTCCGATGAATACCCGCCTCTTTCAAAAAATCACGTGACTGACCATATGTACAAACAACACTATTCCATACATCGCCTTGGTGACATACCTGCATGACTGACGTCATGTAAAAACAAATTACCTGCATCATATAGACTGCAATATACTCGCACTTATCACTCAGACCGGATACCCTGCGGTTATATCTACAACATTAAAATCGCTTGTTCTCAATTCCTCCATAGCTGAGCGGTTAAGGAGCTGGCTTTGGATTTCATTTCTCGGGTTCGATTCCCGTGTGTAGAAAAATATTTTGATGCTGCTTTACATTCAAGTTCTCCCTAACCTCACATATTGCTTGCTGTCCACCTTGAACGATCAAGCCCTAGCCGTCTACCCGGTAACACCTAGAGGTTAGAGGCGAGACCACACCCTAACCGTCTACCCGGCCGGTAATACAGGGGTCAGTACTTACCGATACCTATCTGGGCATACCGCGCATGCACGAGTGTATCACTGGTTGCCTACATCTGATAAGGCTCTCTGTCTGGCGGGCCAAAGTGAGGCCATACCTACTAATTCACCTAGACACTCCAGCCCTAGCACACTTCCAAATGTTTTGCGCTGAACGTCAACTGCCGCAAACAGAAGTGTGCGAGGCAGTCAGCGAGGATGAGGTCCGACAAGCTCTTGTCGGTACCAAAAACTATGCTGCTCCCGGCCCTGACGGCATTAACATATGGTGGTGGAAGAAATTTCCTTCCACTCACCGCCGTCTGGCCAGAGTCTTTGACTCATGGGTCAAAGAGGAGCGGCATATTCCAAGCTGGGCTGTCGAGGGATACACTGTGCTACTTCCAAAGAGTGGAGACTTGTCTGATCCCAAAAACTACCGACCGATCACTTGTCTCAACACCTGCTACAGGTTATTTACACGTATCTTGTATGCTGGGTTGATGAAATCGATCGGTCCGGTAGTTAATAACATCAGCGAGCAGCGTGGGGCAAAGAAAGGCATGAAGGGTTGCCGGGAGAACCTGGTGATAGATAGATCAGGACGAGTATACTCTACAAGCGCAACCTTTCCATGGCCTGGATTGACTACCGCAAGGCATTTGATTCAACATCACATGAGCTATTATTATACTTGCTCCAATGCCTTGCGGTACCTACCCCACTAGTGAGATGCATAGAACATCTGTTACCACTCTGGAAGACCCGTTTTGCCATCACATCAGGCACACGACGAGTCTTGACAGAGTTGGTAACATTCAAGAGGGGAGTTTTCCAAGGAGACTCCTTGAGTCCCCTCTTGTTCAATATCTCACTGCTGCCGCTCTCCATTGATTTAAGACGGACTCGTGGATATTACTCTGGACCACCGAACGACCGGAGGCATCAGATCACCCATTTATTTTACGTGGATGATTTGAAACTGTATGCCTCTGGGGAGAAGAACCTCCATCAATCTCTCAATGTGGTTCAGGAATATACACGAGCCGTAGGCATGGAGTTGGGATTGGACAAATGCGCAGTGTTTCATTCGAGGAGAGGACGATCTCCGGAAGTGAACGAGAATATGCAGCTTGCCGACGGAAGCATCTTTAAACACCTCGATGCTGGAGAGACCTATCGACACCTGGGAATTGAACAGCGTCCTAATTATGACGCTTCCCAGGTAAAGGTGGCTCTCCGCGACAAATACAGAAACCTTGTTCGAAAGATTTGGTCTTCCGAACTTTCGAGTGAGAACAAGGTGTCTGCAACAAATATGCTTGCCGTTCCAGTCCTGCTCCACTCTTTTGGAGTGGTGAAATGGACGGTCGATGAGCTGCATAGACTCGATAAAGACACCCGGAAAATGATGCATATCCATCACAGTTTGCATCCTAGAACGTCCGTTTCCCGCATTTATCTCCCACGTCATCGGGGAGGTAGGGGACTCCTTAGTCTGGAGGGTCTGCATCGAAGTGTGGTTCTGAGTATAGCTTGTAAAGTTCTTAGGAGCTCGGACCCCCTCCTGTGCCTTATTAAAAGTCACGAATTGGCCGGAGTGGGGGCATTTATCGTTAAGGCAGCACAAAAAGCTGCGGAAGAACTTGGTCTTGAATTTCAGATCAGTCGAGAAGGCCGACTAGAGGGCAACCTCGAGCTCCTACCTTCTCGCCTGAAAGCCCAGATAAATGCCGCGGAGCAAGATCTTACGCTCAGGCGGCATGTTGACAAGCCGACACACGGTGTTTTCTATCGAAACATCGAAACGCTCGGCTTGTCAACTAGGCTGACCTTCGGCTACCTAAGGTCAGCCGGGCTTACATCCGAGACTGAGGGATTTACCGCAGCTTGCCAAGATGGCGTAATTAACACCTTGGTCTATCGCCGGAATGTGATGGGTGTGCAGGTCCCTGATGTCAGCCTGTCGAAAGGCGCCTGAGACGCTTTTCCACCTCCTGTCGGCATGTCCGGCAAAAGCGGCCTCGGCGTACACCCATCGCCATAATGCGGCCCTACGGGTGCTGTATTACCATCTAAGGCACTCGTACGGAATAGACCAAGAGCCGGTGCTGCCTTACATGCCAGGAGATATTGAGTACGTTGTCGGAAACGAAAAATGCCAGATCTTCTGGAATTATCCGTTTCCGACCGTCAGGTCCATACAAGCAAATAGGCCTGACGTTGTCCTCCTCGATAAACTAATGAAGACTATGTATGTCATCGAATTCTCCGCTCCGGCAGAGAAGAACATAGTCTTGAAAGAGGAGGAAAAATGGACAAAATATCAAGATCTCCTGTTCGAGCTCCGCACGCTATACCCCGGCCACAAGGTCGTATTAGTGGTTCTGATCATCGGTGTTTTGGGCGGAATTCGGTCTTCGCTGCGTTCAAACTTGAAGATCATTCCGGCCTGTAGGAACTCGGCGCAGATCTTGATAGATCGGATGCAAAAGGCAGTCATTCTGGGTTCAATTAGAATACTTAGGGCACACGATTTAGGAACCTGAAGCTACTTACCGACCGGAGGGGAGGAGTAGCTTCGGTTAACCGCCTTTTAGGTTTTTTGCGCGACTGCTGCGATGTCGTCGGAGCTCGCAGCAGCCCCGACCAGGTTTGAATGTAAAAAAAAAAAAAAAAGTATATATGTATATATATATGTACATACATATATATATATATATATATATATACATATATATATATATATTCTTTTATTGATATTCTTGAATCATTTGTAATTAATATTATTGGTTCAAGAATATCAATAAAAGAATAATTTCGCCTGGTGAAATAGGTTTTTCATTTTTCAAGAATACACTACTCTCAACATCAATATACATACATCATAAGAATCATGGCTTTTTATAAGAAAATTGAAGAAAATTATGGATTCTACACCGTCCATTTATTGAAAACGTTCTCAAAGATGATGAATACTTTCGCCAATCAGAAGGGAAAATAGGAAAATATACTTATTACGACTATAAAGTTTAAGAATAATACCAAAATTTTCAAAAATCAATGATAATCACATCATTCTCAATAGTGAGTACTTAGATAATGCTTATCTTCAATTGAAAGTATTGAAACCTCTTAATATCTGACATTTGTAAATGTCTATTCAAAATTCAACCTAAAAAAGATAACGTATTGTTTAACTATGACACTATGAGTAACAATTTTGAGGTTAAAATTCCATAGAATTATCTTAAACTTGTATAGTTGATTATAATAGATGTGGATAGAGTGTTTATCATAGAATAACTAATTCATACAATAATCATAGATATTTATAATTGTACAATCTTAGAATGTCTTGTATTTAATCAAATTCAATCCACTTCAAATTGTAATTAGCCATACATAACTCTTTCACACACAACCGATCCAATGTTTTCTGCAGTTTTAATTGGATCTTAAAACACAAGTCGGCTGCAGACGCATTTCATTAATCGAAATCATCTATTCTTTTCTAAAATTACATGGAAACACTAATTCACATTTTGATAAAGGCAATAAACATTGTCGAAACGTCAAAAAGACGTATATATACGAACCAATATACCAAGAAAGCATACTAATATATATATATATATATATATATATATATATATATATATATATATATATATATATATATATATATATATATATATAAAGGTGTGAAGGTTAGACGACTGTCTAAGTTAAAGAAGAATCTCTTTAAGTTCAGGTATCAGTCAACAAGGGGATGGAAAATAAAGTGGTTTGAAAAAAGAAAAAAAGAAACCTTTAGGCATGTGTACTTACGAAAGTGAGGTTTGAAATCCCTTTTACTCACCTTAATTTATAAAATAACATGTCACAACAGACAACACTATTGGTTTAATACTGTTACAGTTACAATTTTATTAAAAATGAACAATTAAGTGTAAAAACATTTTAAAATTCCACCTGGGCTCGTATAGAAGTCATGTCAGATTCAGGAAGAAATGATGTGTGTGAATGACATATGACATTGAATTAATTGAAGTTGACACTTGACGTGTATAATAGATTACTAGTGACTTTGTTGTCAACATAGAATGAGATGAAAAATAAAAACACCAACTACTCAAGAGTACCAACTTGATATTTATTGAAATGAATTTTGGTCTGTCTCATAAGGAGGGAGACTTAGTAAATAAGAGTAGATTATGTTAAGATTGTGAATGTCGGTTCTGGAATTTATTGAATTAGGTTCTTTGAAAATGTGTGTCATTTCGAGGAAAGTTCTCTTTTTTAAATTGGATTCATGTTTCAAGATAGTCACATTATCATAGTCTGGGTTATGGTCAAAAGAGATGGTGTGATTAGCTAATGAACAAGTTTTTTTTAAATTTCTGATATCGCTTTTGTGGGAGCTAATTCTGTCTTTCAATTTCCTTTTGGTTTGGCCAATGTACTTCTTTTCACATTGAGAACAAGGGATACAGTAAACTAAATTTGAGTTGTCTAATGGAGGATCTTTGTCTTTTAATTTTGAAAAAATATTGTTTAATACGATTTGGTTTTTGTAAGCAATTTTGATATTAGGAATCTTGGAGAGTAATTTATTAAATTTATAGTTGAGAGATTCAATGTGTGGTAATGTGAGATAAAAGGTTTGTTGCAGATTGTCATTGGTAGGATTAGTAATTGTATTGTTAGGTTGATCAATATCGATGGAAGACCTACCGAAAATGAGTTTATAAACTAGTTTTTGTGGGTAGCCACTGTTGATGAAAAGTTGTAAAAGTTTTTTAAGATTAGTTGTTCGTAGTGAAGTGTGACTTGTTTTAATTACTCTGTTTTTCATACCAAGAGCTAAATTTATTCTTTGTCTGTTTTGTTGATATGATTCATAATGTAAGAATCTTCCAGAAGCACCTGGTTTGGTATACCAGCTAGTGATTAGAGTATTGGTCAACTTTTCTGATTACTTTTGTATCTAAGAAGGGGACACTTTGTTCGATGTTTTCTTCTTCGATGGTAAATTGTAGTTTTTCATGGTAAGAGTTAAAAACAAGTAACAATTCATGAAATTTGTCCTGAGGGGCACTTAAAATAATATCATCTACATATTTTTTTAAAAGAGATCCCCTTTTTATACATCCCGCTATCTCCAGGGCGTCCTTTCACTATTCCTACTCTGAACGTCCACTGCGTATTTCTCATGCAATCCCTACTATAACGTATGAATATATTCCATCTTTGAACAGTAGAGGTCGTAATAAGTTCATAGTCTTCATATAATAGGAAACAATTTTTAAAATTTGCATTCTACTGATTTCAGAGCGTCCGTTCATAAAGCCGCTCCTGAGCGTCCAAAATATACAGTAAAGCTTTCAAATTTCGGCTACTAATCCATTCGTCCTGCAATTTGGATTGGAAATTCTTCTACATCTCTATTTTATGGTTGATATTCATGTTTTTTGGGTCGCTGATCACGAATATGGGGGTTAAAAAATCGTAGGCCCATGGCGTTCCGAGAGATTAGCCAAACGATTTGAATGAATGTTATAAAACTGAGCCAGATGTTGAGAAATTATTCAGAACTGGTAGAAGTATTTTGTATCAAATATATGCTCCTAAATTACAAAAGAAAAATATCCGAAACCTCGGCCACTTGCGATTTATTTGTATTTATTTATACCAATAGAGTTCGAAAGTCGGCATGTGAACTTGAATGTTTGCCACCAACTGATGATGCAACTAAATTACACATTTTACGTGTTTATTATCAAGTGCAGCTTTGGATAGGCAATGATACCATTGACCCAACCAAATGGGGTTGGAAAAGTACAGAAAATGGTTTTGATCCTATTCAAACATATAAAGAAGCTGCACCTAAAAATTTGCTAAAAATAATTGCATGTGGTTGCAGAGTCACTTGCAGCGGCAAATGTTCTTGTAAGAAAGTAGGTATATCATGTACAATTCTATGTAAACACTGCGAGGGTAAAGACTGTGCAAATAGCGTTGAACCAGAAGTTACGTTATTAGATGATAATGAATTTTCAATAAATGACGATGTCGATGATGATGATAATGATGATCTTAATGATAATGATAGTAGTAATGTAATTCCTTCATCAGTAGAAAATGATGATGATCAAGAACCTGATAGTGATTTTGCAACTGATGATAATATCAATAATGATCATATCACATCAGCAACTTGCTACGAAAGTGATGAAGAAACTGAGGAATGACATCAACAGATTCGACTACGACTGAAAATGATAAAAGCATTGCACCTAAAAAGCGGAATTACATATTATGATGTTATAGGTTGTTGGTTTATTAAGGATAAGAATTAATTGTTATTTATCTCAAATAGTAAAATCTGCCATGTACAAATGTATTATTGATGACTCTATTTTTTTTAAGTAAGAAAGAAAAAATATATAAGATATAATATATAACAATGGCATTCGTAATTAAATATATATTTTTCTTTCAAAATTTTCCTATCCAAAAAAAATACATAAATTATTATTATTATTATAATTATTTTTCAATTCGTCAATAATAAAATTCATGTTTATTATTAGTTTTGTGATTATTTTTAATTTTTTCGATTAAATTGTACCTTTTCAAAACACCATTATCGTAAAAAAAAAGATATTATTTTAATTATTATGAAAATTATCAACAATAAATCTCAAATTCATTATTACATTGATTGGAAAAAAAATTGAATTTTTTTTTTGAAATCTACCTTATTGGTGCTCGGTGTCACAACTAGGTTTAATCATTGAACAATGATAACGCTGTCTTTTATAATTAAGATTTGTAAATTAATAAACTGGGTAGAAGGCAGTAGTAGAGAGAAGTCAAGATGACAAGATGTCAGACTGAGTTTTTGAAAATTTTTCTTGTTTCTTCGTATTATTCCCACTGTTTTTGAAATATAGTTTTGAACTATTAATTCAGGATTTTTATTGCGAACCACCTCAGCCAGAATTATCCGGTGTGTTAATCTTCGGCGAGGAATAACATTTGTGGCGACCGTGACAGGACACTGGTGAATATAGTACGAGCAAATATCAGAAGAATAATTGAGTGAAATAACACGAATAGTCAGTGTCTAGACATTTGAAGTACGGTAATAGGATTAATCGATATGGATATTAAGAAAAAGAATCAGAAGGTCCTTCGTGCGAGTTTTACAAAAGAAGCAAATGAACTTGAAGAATATTTAAACACCGTTCATCTGATCGTAAGTGATGTAGAACTGTCGTGGGAGTGTTTAAAGCCCAAGTGGGACAGTTTGAGGGCATGTGAAAATGAAATCTACAATATGATGCTCGAAGAAGATGCTACGGAGGAACAGTTGTTGTCAAACATGAATCAATGTGAAGTCTATTTGAAAAGGTTTACAGGGATTAAATTGCGTGTGTGCAAATGCCTGGAGAAGCCTGTAGCTGAACATGATGATAACAAAAGTGAAGTAGAGAATAGAGAAATACCAAAAGGTAGGAGGAAATTTCAGTTACCTCAAATTCAATTTAAGCAGTACGACGGTAATATTAAGGATTGGTTAAGTTTTTGGTCGCAGTTTAAGAAGGTTCATGTCGATTCAGAGATAGATGATTGCGATAAAATCGAATATTTATTACACGCTACTGTACCTGGCAGTCGCGCACGTCAAATTGTAAAAAGTTTTCCTAATCTTGATGAAAACTATGAGAAAATAGTTGAATGTATGAAAACAAGGTTTGGACGGGAAGACTTACAAATTGAATTTTATGTGCGAGAGTTGCTAAAGTGAGTCCTTAATGTCAATGTTTCATCGGAAAGGAAATTCGAATTGGTTAGGTTATATGATCAAATAGAAACTCAATTAAGAGCTCTTGATACGTTAGGTATTACGTCCGATAAGTATGCAGCTTTATTATTCCCACTTATCGAGTCGTGTTTGCCATCAGAGCTACTCAGGGTTTGGCAACGATCTCCATGTAATTCGAGCCGTAATATCGACAATGAAAATATTAATTCTGATGCTCAAAGTATACACAGCTACGTGAGTAATGACTCTCCGCTCGAAATTAGACTAAGAAACTTAATGCAATTTTTACGCTTAGAAGTAGAAAACGAACAAAGAATAGATTTGGCTAGTGAAGGTTTCGGCTTAGTTGAGAATGAGAAATCTAGATCAGTTAGGTCCACTAGTGATAAGAAAAGTTTTCGAGATTCAGTACCAGCAAAAATGATGACCGCCGCCAGTTTAGTCAACACCGATGTTGCCAGGTGTATATTTTGCTCTAGAAATCATGGAAGCGAACAATGTTTAAAAGCACAAAATATGACTTTCGATGAACGCAAAATTATTTTGATTGAGAAAAAGGCGTGTTTCAAATGTTTAAAAATTGGACATTCGGCACGTAAGTGTAGAACACGTTTGAAATGTTTAGTATGCGGTTATCAGCATGTACCGTTGATGTGTCAAAATTTGCCAATCAAAAAACAATGTAAGGTTCAAGATGATGTGTTAAAAGTAAATGCCATGACAAATCAGACTAGCACCCATGTATTTCTTCAGACTTTGAGAATAAATGTTCGAGGTGCGAATGGAACAAGGTTTATAAGGGCATTAATTGATACAGGTAGTCAAAGAAGTTATATTTTGAAATCCACTGTTTCATTGTTGAATCTGAAACCCAAAAGGACAGAAAAAATTACTCATTGTTTATTTGGAGGTACTGAAATAGAAAACACGCATTATTGTTATGACTTCACAATTTTTAATAGCAATTACAGTTATACTTTTGAAGTATTAGATCAACAGAATATTTGCAATGAAGTGTCACCAGTATTTTATGGTCCTTGGATAAAAGAGTTAACGTCCCTCAATGTGGAAGTTTCTGATGTACACAGTCAAGGTCCTATTGAAATATTACTTGGTGCAGATGTGGTGGGTATGTTGTACACAGGAAAACGACATATTCTAAATTGTGGGCTTGTGGCCAATGAAACTTACGTTGGGTGGACAGTAGAAGGAAAAGTTCCTATTCCAAAATCTCATAGTATGACAGTTACAATGTCTATGCTTGTGAACCCTTCCATTGGAGAGTTGTGGCAGTTGGATGTTTTAGGAATTGAAGAACCATTTGAGAAGAAAACAAGGCATGAGATGGCTGCAGCAGCAAAAGAACTTTTCAATGAAACAATAATAATAAATCAGGATGGTAGATATGAGGTAAGGTTACCATGGATTTCTGATCATCCTGCTCTACCTACAAATTATGTTATTGCTAAAAGGAGACTAGCAAATACACTAGAAAAGCTTGATGAACAAAATATGACTTTAAGATATTCGGAAGTATTTAAGGAGTGGGAAAACTTGAAGATAATTGAAAAAACTGATGCCGATCACAGTCAAGGTCATTTTTTACCTCATCGGCCAGTGATAAAAGAGGGCTCGACAACGGCGATCAGACCTGTATTTGACGCTTCTGCACATGAGAAAGACGGAACCTCTCTTAACCGATGTCTTGAAAAAGGGGAAAACTTAATCGAAAAAATTCCTACCATCCTGAGTAGGTTTCGAGAGCATGAGATAGGAGTCATATCAGATATCAAAAAGGCATTCTTACAAATTAGTATTAATCCTAAGGATAGACAGGTATTGAAGTTTTTATGGGTAGACGAAGAAGAACAGGAAGTGGTTTACAGACACCGTAGAGTAGTTTTTGGTATCAATTGTAGTCCTTTTTTGCTTGGTGCTACCATAGATCATCACCTATCAAAATGCATAGAAAATTGTTTAGTACCTGGATGTGCATATTCCAGGGAAACTATCGAAAAACTTAGAACAAGTTTTTACGTGGACAACTGTGTAACTAGTGTATCAAGTCAAGATGTTTTGAATACATTTGTTGAAGAATCAGTGCAGGCAATGAAAGAAGCAGAGTTTGAACTCAGAGGGTGGGAGTTTTCTGGAGGTCCTAGTAGTCGTGATAGTTGTGTGTCTGTCCTTGGACTAAAATGGTTTCCTAATAAAGACGTGTTAACTATTAACGCTGATTTGCTCAAAGTAGAGACAGAAAACATGATCATGACTAAGAGAAAACTGTTAAGTATGGCACAAAAGGTGTTTGACCCCATAGGATTTACAAGCCCCGCTACCTTACAGCCTAAATTATGGTTACAAATGCTGTGGAAAGAAAACGTATCTTGGGATACTGAAGTAGATAATGAGTTTGTTGTACCTTTCAAAAACTGGATGAAAGATCTACAAAATTTGATAAAAATAGAAATTCCACGTTGCAATAAGATTGGAAACACGGAGCAGAATAAAATAAGCATACACACATTTGTAGACGCTTCAAAGTATGCTTATGCTGCTGCTGTATATTCTAGTCCTAATTAGTCCTAATTGGCTATATCAAGATGAAAAAATGTGGCCCTACACAAAAGATTTGCAGATTGATGAAGAAGAAATTGATATAGAGAGGAAAAAGAAGTCAGTGAAGACTCTTTTGAATTTGAAGCAAGACAAAACTGATTATCATTGGAGTAGGTTTAGTAGTTTTGAAAAAACTGTCAGAATGATTGCTTCAATGTTCAGGTTTATTTATAACCTGACACATAAAAAGAAAAATAATGAGAGAAGATCTGGAAGATTAACAGTGAAGGAACTTGAGGAATCAGAACAGTTTATTTTAAAACAAGTACAAGAAGATAGCTTGGAAGAACAACATTTAAAATCCTTAAATCCTTTTTATGATGATTATGGTTTGCTAAGTTCGAAGTCCAGAGTGTCAAATAGACCGAATGAGAAAATTGGTTACAGATTTCCCATTATCTTGCCAAAAAAGCACCCAGTTTGATTCTGGATAGGCATAAAAGATCTTCCCATGTAGGAGTTCAAGGATTACTTGCCATGTTAAGAGAGAACTATTGGGTCCTAGGAGGAAGGAGATCCATCAAGTCAGTGGTGAAAAAATGTACAATATGTAGGAGATTTGACGCGAAACCGTTTGTTGTTGAACCACCACCACTTCCTGCTGATAGAGTACGTAATTCGGTACCTTTCGCAATTACCGGTGTGGATTTTGCTGGACCTCTATTTTTAAGATCTGGTGGAAAGGCATGGATTTGTTTATTTATGTGTGCTGTATATCGCTGCGTTCATCTTGAATTGACTTTATCGTTATCTACTAATGGAGTTTAAAGACGTTTTAGTGCACGGCGTGGTAGGCCGAAAGTAATGTATAGTGATAACGGAACTAACTTTCAGGGAACTGAAAACGCGTTCAGAAATCTGAATTGGGAGAATATTCAGCATGAGACGTCTGTGCAACGTATTGTATGGAAATTTAATCCACCGACGGCGTCGTGGTGGGGAGGATTTTTTGAAAGACTTATAGGTTTATTGAAAATACTATTGAGGAAAGTTCTTGGTAAAGCGTGCTTAGAATATGAGGAACTTCTGACTTTAATTGTAGATTGTGAAGCTGTCGTTAACGCTAGGCCGCTAACCTATGTTTCGAGTGATCCAGCGGACCTATTACCGTTAACCCCTGCCATGTTTTTATGCGAACAATCTGATGGTAGGATGCCGGATGTAGATGAGATCGAAAGAGTTAGCTTTTCGCGTAGTTTGCGTGAGAAACAGAGATTTCGTGAGCTATTGCGTCAAAGATTTCGTTTGGAATATCTGGGAGAACTTAAACTTTTTCCTAAAAAGAAACCTAGTGTATCAGTGAGATTAGATCAAATCGTTTTATTGAGTAATGACTTTACTAAAAGAATAGATTGGCCTCTTGGTCGGGTCATTGAGATTATTCCTGGGAAAGACGGACGTGTGAGACTTGTGCGAGTGAAAACGAAACGAGGCGAGTTGTTAAGACCTGTACAATGTTTGTATCCATTGGAATGTAGAGACTTCTTCAGGATTAGTTCCAGTAGAGCAAGCTGACGACGAGGAGAATCAAAAACCCAATTCAGAGCTTGATCTACAAGGTGATGCTGAGTCTTTAGGAACACAAAATACTGAAGTTAAAACACGCGATTCGCGAGTGATAAAAAGCAGAGTACCCGTTACCGAAATTTGTGTTGAAAGTGTTAGAAATAAAATTACACGTAGTGGGCGTAATGTTAAAATGCCACAGAGGTTTGGGCAGTAGTATTATTAATATCTATGACATATGTTAAATGTTTGCATTGTGAGAAAAGCTTAGGTAAAACTGTTCTCAGGTGGGAGTATGTCACAACTAGGTTTAGTCATTGAACAATGATAACGCTGTCTTTTATAATTAAGATTTGTAAATTAATAAACTGGGTAGAAGGCAGTAGTAGAGAGAAGTCAAGGTGACAAGATGTCAGACTGAGTTTTTGAAAATTATTCTTATTTCTTCGTATATATTCCCACTGTTTTTGAAATATAGTTTTGAACTATTAATTCAGGATTTTTATTGCGAACCACCTCAGCCAGAATTATCCGGTGTGTTAATCTTCGGCGAGGAATAACACTCGGATTTCGAGCGCATGTGTTTTTTTTTGCTCCGGTGTTCTTTTTTCAACTCGCGCTATAATTTCTTTACAGATACGTGGAACGTCGACGATTTACAGTTAGATAGCCAGACGTCTTTGCTGTAAGAATTTTTTTTATTTTTTCGATTAGAGTCAAAACTGGGCTCACTGTGGACCCAAACCTACATCAATAGATATCTCGAGTTCAACTCATCCAAAAAAAACCTACGGAAGCTTGAAATACTAGTAGAACTTTCCGCTATTTGCATGTGAAAGTTTAGTCTCATACGAGTATTCTAACCTGAAAATTATTAATTATTTCTGGGACCTTGATTTATCAAAACAGTCCGATTTCTTCACTTTATCAAAATGCTTAGATCCTGGAGATGTTGTATGAGACATCAAACTCTTCAATTCGCATTTTGATTGGGATCAAAAGACCCATTTTTAACAGAGTTATGATGAAAAACAATTTTTTCTAAGATGGCGGATTTTGGCGCCAAAAAAAGAGGTATACGAAAACCCACGATTGGTTCGAAAATACACATGAAATACTACCATTGGGCAGAAAATACAGTTCTTAGAGGAAAATTGGTATGACGAAATTTTATTTCTATGTTACCAAAAAAACAACCAAAATGGGCCTTATATCAGGCCCCGAATAACTTAGAGACTTCTATTTTCCGCCATTCGACGCATTTTTCATTTCTGTACTAATTTGTTCTCACTGTCTAGTCGATAAAATGTGTTGTTTTCCTTTAAATCGCCAAAAACGACGAAATCTCGAAAAAAACTGCCATTTTTGGGTCGAAAATGGCCAATATCTCGGAACGCCATGGGTCTACGATCTTTTAACCTCCATATTCGTGATCAGCGACTCAAAAAACATAAATATCAATCATAAAATAGAGATGTGGAAAAAATATCGTTTTAAGTGTATCTCAATTGCAGGAAGACTGGACTATACTCAGCGTCTGCGGAGTATAGTTTGCTTTCATACACCACATTTCTGAACGTCCAGCGATGTTGCCAGTTCAGAAGGCTTATAATCGATATGAAGGATTTTACAAATCAAAAGATAATGCTAATCCTTTCGGACCGTTGTTGAATAAAACTGTTTTGTTGGTCCTCTATAACAGTCCCAAAATTTACATTGCCTATCATATTCTTTCTTGAATGACTGATGAAAATTTCAGTTATATTTAAAGTTCAAAATTGAAAATATCCGATATGTAATGTATTTTTCATAAGAAAATGTATAGATAAATTTATTACTTATCTTGAAATTGCGTATTTTTCTAACCCAACGAAATTTTCTGTGGGAATTGAGGTGATCATACATAAATTTTTAATAAAATTTAAAGGCAATGAGAATGAAAAATTCCTTAACTAAAATCGCACTTTATTCAACATAATCAAACTTAAAAAACAAACGAAACCTTCTCTTATTCTGTATAGACAGGAAAATAGATAACTATATAAGAAAAAGAAAGAAAAATATATAATTAAATAATAATCTTTCTATAAACCAACGGCAGTAATTGTCCACATAAGCAAAAAATTGTCCACATAGGTAAAAGGTATTAACTTCTTAACAACCTCTTTTGAGCTATAAAATCTTTTTCAAAATTGATTTGAAGAGCAGTCTTGAAAATCCGTATCCAAGATCATCTTTTAGCGTTAAAAGGAATCTTGAATATACATTCATAAAACGATTGCAAAAATTTTTTTGAAAGAGGATACTGAATACATTTATTCAATCTACAGGTAATGACAAATTTAAACAAATGAAATAATGATTTTTTTCTTGTTATATACAGGAGTTGGGTCAAGGAATCTGTAAATAAATAAATCACTTTTTTCTATAGAACTCAACAGCATCAGACTGTGGTTACTCACAACATTCAAAGCATCTGTCTACGATTCACTGAATAACTGTAACTGGTAGTAGAACGTAAAATGTAAAAAATACCGAAGAATTTTCGAGAACCGGCGTTCTGGGACGCCCACAAATCGACGGCCTGAAAGTACTATATACAAACACCTTTCCCATCTCCTACTCTGAGCGTTCACCACATGTTTCTACCGCTAAAGCTCAATAATATTCACAATCTACAGATTTGAAAGCATCCAAAACATTTCTAAAATGTCTAAATATCGAAAAGTATTGTACGCGTATAGTGGCTTTCATTCTGCACATTTCTGAGCGCCCAGCAATCTTATTTAATGTAGCTGAATTCATAGGAAGGATTTTACGAGTCAAAAGTTATGAAAATTAAAAAAATACCTCACGATATTCTGTTTTTAATTCATGAAGACTTTCATAATCGGCGATTAAAAGTCTGAAACAAAGTTCTACAGTTGAGTTGTGTTTCACATAAGATATGTTGTGATTAACTGACCTCATGTTGTAGAATTGGAATATCTGGTTGATTGAGAATTTTCTCAACCTTGTTGTTATGGACCATCGTCAATGAGGAATATGAATAAGAAATAATCACCCTTCAAAAATTCAATTGTGGAAGCCGTTACTTTGTGATAGTTTATCATTTTAAGGAAATAATAAATAAAACTACTTTGTTATACTATCACTGATATTTAATATAGTCGTTACTATATTTTCAACACTATACGTGTCATCTTCAGACGAAAACGAAGGTATGAATTCAACAAGTATTATGTCTACTATATATAGGTTAAAGAAGGAATACAAACAAATTTTATGGCTATAGGAAATAGTTCTAGGAAAAACCAGAGAGGGGAAAAGTGATTAGGTAGTTCCGTGAGAACCTTAGTGGTGCGGGTATGTTTACTAACGGACTTTAAATACGAAAATCAGGGTATTAATACATTGAAGAGATTACTGTAATATAAATGTAGTTGATCGTTTAGGATCTTATTATCATACATCTTCATTGCTTCGAAAATTCCTATTGACTCTAATATATTTAGTTTTGAAATTTTATCCTGACTATGTAAAATTTGGACATTATTCAAAATAGGAAAGGTATGGCCTGTTTCTGAAATATGATTTGCGAATGAAGAATCGGTCTTATTATTTTTAAAGGAACGAAAATGTTCTTTATATCTAACTGCTATGTTACGGCAAGATCTACCTATGTAAAACTATCACACTCTGAACAAGTTAGTTTATAAACTCCGGGCCTTTTAAATTCGTCAGTTTTATCTTTCGCATTGAACAGAATATGAGATAATTTGTTTGGGGGTTTAACGCTGATGTACAGATTATGATGGGATAACATGTTGCAATTTTTTCGCTTATAGGACCAAAATAAGTTGAAGAAACATATTTTAATGAGTTGCCTTTGTCTTTCATAAAGAGATATGTGCTATTGTAAATTAATTTTTGTCTTTTTCTATTTATTAATTTAGAAATTACTTGAGGAACGAAACCGTTATTTGTAGCAATAACTTTAATTGTATCTAATTCTTCACTAAGATTTTCTTGAGATAAGGGAAGGGAAAAGGCTCTATGTATCATTGAATGAGAAGCAGCTAGTTTATGACTATAGGGGCTATGTAAAGAGGTACAAATCAATGTATCTGTGAAAGTAGGTTTCCTGTAAATGTCGAATGAGATGCTTATATTATGATGTAATAATGTTAAGTCTAAGAAATTTATTTTGTGATCCTTTTCTGTCTCTAATGTGAATTTTATGTTGGGATAAATATTATTGATGAATGATAAGAAAGCATCTAACTGTCTAGATGTACCTTTAAAGAGGGCTAAAATATTGTCTAGGTATCTGTACCAAAATTGAATATGTTTTTTGTTATGGCAAAACTCATTATAGTATCTTCTATGTGAGAAATAAAAATATCTGCGAGAAGTGGACTTAATGGAGAACCGATAGCTAATCCGTTATTTTGAGTATAAAATTTGTTATTAAACTGACAGTACTTTTGACTGAGGCATAAATCGAATGCCTGTTCTATTTCTGATTTTATCGAAGGATTAATATGTGACTTTTCTGAGATATTTTTGATTAAATGTCGACATGGGAGGGATATTTGGAAACATATTAGAAACATCAAAGGATACCAAAATACCGGTGTTAGGTATAATTTTTGGTTTTAATTTGTTTGTATTCCTTATTTAACCTATGTATAGTAGATATAGTACTTGTAAATTCATACCTTCGTTTTCGTCTGAAGATGACACGTTTAGTGTTGAAACTATAGTAACGGCTATATTAAATATCAGTGATAGTATAACAAAGTAATTATATTCATTATTTCGTTAAAATAATCACCCTTATTCACTATAATTATTTCTTATTCATAGTGCTATCCACAGTAACTCTCTTATAGTTTATTGGTCAACAAGCAATATTAAGGTCTACAACAGAGGATTTTTTCGGAATGACATGATATTTAACTATGATTGAAAATATTCTTTTCTAACAAGCTGGGAACATGGAATGGTATCTCCGCTTAGTTGGTCTCAATTTCCAGTTCCACAAGATAGATGACTTTCACCCATAGATGACAACATAGTCTCCACAAAATCATCAAAGTCTGATGCAGACACAATAACATTTGAAAATATTCAATCTCCAGATTGAAGATCAGAAATAATTTTGATTTTTTATATCCAGAAATAGACGCTCAAGATGAGTCGATAACTTTATCTTCGAATAGGATAGAAATTTCAATATTTCTTTGCAAAGATATTCTCTGACTAATCGGCTGTGTTTAATTCAGCAAAACTAATAAAATTCCTGGAAATGATTGAAAAGATTGTTCTCATTACCAGCCTATGGACGGAGTCTTAGAGCAAACAGAAAAATCCTTCGGCTATTCAGATTTGAAAAAACGTACGGAAATTCGTTCATAATTCCAAGTAATAACGAATTTCATCATAAAAAACTAGCGCGGAATTTCATTTAGCGGCAATAAACGAGAGTCGGTACAATAGATTCCGCGCTAGAAACTATACTTTTTTAAATGTTTCAAAATGCAACTGAATGCTTATAATCGTTTTGTGTGAATGTGAGTGTATGTAAACGTGTGGTGTATATGTGACCGTGACATGATGTCGTTATAGGGTGTTATATATCAAAATCATCATCATCTGATATACTGATTTCTGACTCGGGGAAATTAGAACATTCTTCACCTTCACAATGCTTACATATGAGCTACAAGGTAATCCTAAATTTTTCACAAACATTTCCAGTACAATTTTATATACAATCACGAGGGATTATTTTGATCAATTCATCGGGACGTGCATTTTTATTGTTTGTATAGGAGTAAGTCCATTCGGACTATTCCTCCAACCCCATTTCGTTGGATCAATGGTTTGATTACCGAACATGCTAACAATATGTTGCTTAGCAGCATTATCGTATTTTCATATGGCTACCTTGTTGAAATCTTATGTCGAGTATGGAAGATCGGGAATTGTAGTTTGCTTATAAATGTGTTAAACAAAAAGCTCCCAATTTTTCATGCCAGCGAACGATTACATTATGCCAAGGCATCACAAGGTAACCATATGAAAATACGATGATGCTGCAAAGCAACATATTTTTAGGATTATTACCGAGTTCAGGTTTGGATCGGTAATAAAACCTTTGATCTAACGAAATGGGGTTGGAGAAATAGTCCGAATGGACTTACAAACAGTAAAAATGCACGTCCCGATGAGTTGATCAAAATGATCTTTTGTGGTTGTATAAAAAATTGTACTGGTAAATGTTCGTGCTTAAAATTAGGACTACCTTGTAGCTCACTATGTGAGCATTGTGAAGGTAAAGAATGTTCTAATTGCCCCGAGCCAGAAATCAGTATATTAGATGATGATGATTTTGATAAGTGTATGGATGAAAATAAACACGATGATCAAGATGATGACGATATCAATGATGTTATCAATGACAATTGCGACGATCAAATTTTATCAAACTTAGATGATGAAGCGGATCACGATGATCCGTATATCAATAATGATCATATTACATCATTAGCAATATATGCTGACAGTGATAACGAAAACTTAGGTTATTTGTGAATAATTAGGCATACCTGTATAGATAATTTTTCAATAAATATGAAATGTGAAAGAAAAAAATATAAATGTGAAAACAAACAAATTGTTCATTAATCTTAGTTTTTTTTGTTTAATTATTGAAATTTGTTATGTAACACCCTATAATGACATCATGTCACGGTCACATATACACGTTCACACGTCTACATACACTCACACATTTACACAAAATGATTTTAAGCATTCACGTGCATTTTAAAACATTAAAAAAAGTATTATTTTGCTCGAGGAATCTATTGTACCGGCCCTCGCTTATTGCCGCTAAATGAAATTCCGCGCTAGTTTTTTATGATGGAATTCGTTATAACTTGAAATTGTGAACCAATTCCCGTACGCTGTTTCATACCTGAATAGCCGATGTATTTCTCTGTGGTTTGCTCTAAGACTTTGTTGATAGACCCAAAATTGAGCCCTTTAGAGGTCCAAACACATTTATCGGGATAGCTTCATTTCTACTCGACTCAAATCGATCTGCTTGAACTTAAAATAGTCGCTATGAAAATGTCTTGAAGAAAGTAGAATTTGAATTTCGTGAAAAATTTCTAACCCCAAAAGATCTGAATTTTTAAGCTCACCAAAATTTTCAAAATGGCGCCAAAGTTGTCTTTGAACCAAAATGATTGAATTTTGGATATTGAGTGCAGAATAATAAAATCTTTCAAATCAATTTGGTTTTAGATCGAGAATTTAAGTATTTCGTCTGGAATTCGTAAAATACAGATTTTTCAAAATGGCCTTTTTTGGCTCCAAAAAATTAGTTAGGTCAAAATACCAGAAACCAAAAGAAAAGAAATGAAAATACTATGTTTCCACCGAAACAGAATATGAAAAAAACAAAAACTCTTTGACGTATACTCCATTTTTCAATTGGCTAAAAAACGGAGTAAATGGGACCCTATCTTGGGCCCACGACCTCGAATCGATTTCGGACCAGAGCCAAAAATCGCGTATTAATTTTTCCAAAAACTTTTGTTCAAACATTTTTCCATACCACTCAAAGCTTTGTCTCAAAACGCAAAAAATTGAAAAAAGGCCATTTTTGCTTCCAAAAAATGGCCATAGCTTTTTTAGCACAGGGTTGATGCAAATTTGAACTAACTCATCGTTTTCAGAGTGTCAAAATACATAGAATAGACCAAAATTGAACCTCGCGGAAATTATATTATTTCTCTCTACAATCGGCAATCGGCCAGATGATTACCGCTCCAAATGACGCGGGAAACAGAGCGAAAAGTGTCCAGTATTTCGACAATCCGTACTACTCAATAACTCAAAAACGGTCGTACCTCTTCGAACTTTTAAGCCAGTAAGTTTCGAGCATCATTCCATAATTTGTGTTAAAATTTCTGATAAGCTATGAAAGAGTTCGCACTATAACACTATAAATGAGAAACAATCGCTCTTATCCACTAACAATACTGTTCTGTTTACTCTGATGATGGCTACTTGGTAGCTGAAAGGTCCCAAGTACTTGACAGTATTTCAATTGGATAAGTATGATAGTTCCTTGTTTATAGTGTCCAAATTGTAAGTGGATTGCATTTATCATTTGGCCGCTACACGAGAACATACTTTAGCCATATAACTCGATTCAAGATTAAACGGCAAAAATTAATAAATATAGCATGTACTGGAAATGTCCGTCTTTCTAGTCGATTCCTCATGGATGATCTCTCTCAAATAAGCCTTCCTTATTCCAAATTATTTCGTATTGCTCTATTACTATTTGTTCAAAATTTCTCTCATTTTCAATTTGCACCTACTACATTTAAATAACCCCATGGAACAGAATCTGAGGATTGTTAGTCAGGTAAACGAGGAGGCCACGCAACTGTACGGCATTATCCTCTTTTGAGGGTAAATCTAACTGAAATGAGTAGGTGCTCCATCATGCATAAACCAACATACTGATCTATTTGCGTATGGTACATTAATCAATAGATCTGTAAGGTCGTTCTCCAATAAATTGAAATGTGTTTCACCATTTAAATGAGGAGGAATTATAAAAGGTCCATTTCGACTATTTTCGAATACATTTTCCATGAAAATGTTTTTTATGAAGAAAAATGTAAGAATACTTTTTTGAACCTATAATTAGCAGAAAATGTATTGCAAGTTCCCCGTACCGTCGCTTCTGTTAAGAAGCTTCCTCGACAGGTACCTACCATATAAAAAATTTTGCATCGATAATTACTAAAGCCAAATTACCAAAATTGAAAGCTTGGCATGTTATGGTTCCTGAGTCATGAAACGAAAATCATCTTTCAGTCTTCATCTGTAAAGCTCCGCTTTATTGAAACATTTCCGGACTTGATTTGATATGAATTTTTGTTGTTTTTCAGTTTGGCATATGAAATTCAGGATATGCTATATAGACATCTAAATATGGATCACCTTTCGCATGAGAGAAAACTTAATCAGTAATGATTTAAGTCCTATGGGCCTCATTATTATTATCTGGATGAAGGAAAGGAAACGGGCACACGATAAGCTCCCCGAATAACCGTTTTTTGGATAACTGGGGAATTTCCTACTCGGGACAATTTTGTTTTCCAGAATTACAGCTGCTGTCCTGATTCACAACCGTTTCAATAAAATGAAGAAGAGCATACAGTAGATTTGTCGTAGGAATCGGTTGGAATGTATAAATGAGACTGATGGCAATATATAAAGCAATATTAAAAAAATTTATTAATAACTGAAGAAATATAATAAACTATTCAACTAGCTTGATATGGAACAACTTGTTCTATCGAAAATTTTAAAATTAAAAAAAAGAAATTAATATTGAAATTAAATCTTTAAATATCATTTATAGATAAATTCACTTACAGATTATAAATCTACTATGCGAATCGGACATAATAACATATTACTTCATCTATACATTTTGACCAATCTAATATTCTGATGTTTCATAGTAAAATGCAATAACATCAATAATATAAAGATAGAAATCAACCTAGCTCTGACCGGCTTAAACTAAAAAGTTTTGGGGATCGAATTCAATTCAATAGACTCTACAACAAAAGTTTAATTAGATTGATTCACCATATAGATGTCGCAACTCTTTTTTTCGATTAAAACTCTGGAGAAAAATTACGCTGCTAAGGTGATCAAAACTTATAATCTCAACCAAATGATCCAATTATCATTTATCTGAACCTATATTTACGGACTCGCCGATCATCGAACACCTTCAAGTTGCAGAGAAGTTCACTTTTACAGAATATCATTTGGTTTTTCAGCAATACACGAAAATATATTATGTATAATTATCTCTTAATTGCGATGATGAGACGACGCAGAATTAATGTCGTTGGGAATAACGATGAATTGATATTACCTCAAAGTTTATTGACCCCTACGTACACCCTGATCTTACCCAACACGCCGCGCGCCGCCTCGCCAATTCGTTACAAATAATAAAAATCATATGGTGGGTGTGTAATTATTTTGGTTCAGTTAAAACTTGTCTTTTATATTGAGAATGCGGATTCCGGAAAAAGAAAGCGTTTATCTATTCAATATAAAATTGATGCTAATGCGGCTAGTGAACAACTTAATTCAACTATTCGATATGTTTATTCTCGAAAAAACAGCAGCTCTAAGTATCGACATTTCAGAATTCCTCAAGAGTTTCCGCTGTCATGATGATACTCTGTAGAATTCCAACAATACATTACAATAAAAATCTACTGAAACAAAAAGCATACAATTATAAAGAACAAAGAATGAGCATAATATACAGATTCCATGGATGTAATAAATCTTATTCGAGATCAGATATTTGTCAATACCCATCTTTGTGATAACAATCAATGCGTAAAGTGGAAGAGAGCGCATCAATTTGTGGTGCCGCCTACATGATAAGTTTGGTGCTAACCATAGGTGCGATCGATTATTAAGTATGGATATCGAAATAATGTTTTTTATAATTACTGTATTGTACGCTACTTCCTGGTTAAGTAATAAATAATCTAGTAATAACCATAGTCAGATACTGGAATTCCTATATAAACTTGCTCAATCAAAACAACCGCTTACGCTCAGTTTGAAATGCAAGAATAATGCGGAATAACGGCGTTGTCATTTCTCTCCGACGTCGAGGACGCCTACAAATCGACAGCTGAAAGTACTGCATACACCTGACTAATACACAGGAATTGTAGCGAACGCCTCTAACGGCAGACACGTTGTACTATCAGTATACTTTTAATACACAAAACGACAGGTTGCACTAGCATCTGAGCGTCCAGACAAATTTTTGCCAACGGGTTCAGCGAACAAGTATGAATGATTTACTACGGGGAAACTTCCAAGCGTCCGTATACGGACGCTCTGTAGGAACCGGACGCTTGGAAGATAGCAATCCGTCAAAGTACGGACGCTCGGAAAGTAGTAGGATATATATATATATATATATATATATATATATTTGTATGTTTTCTTGGTATATTGGTTCGTATATATACTGATAATGAAATAAAAAATTTTATTTCATTATCAGTATATATACGAACCAATATACCAAGAAAACATACAAATATTACAAATGGTTCAAGAATATCAATACACGCTGTGTAGAAGCCTCAATAACAAGTCTTCCATCCACTTCAGCTGACGCCATACGACAGGATGTAGTCCGAATTCTGAAAAAAGCTAAACCTCCAAAGAAGAACCTGACACGAGATGAACACCATGCTCTGATGAACCTAAGAGCAAACACTGACATCATCATACTACCAGCAGACAAGGGCAACGCAACTGTAGTAATGGACATCAGAGAGTACGATGACAAAATTCAAACACTATTACAAGATGACACTTACCAACCGATAACCACTGACCCCACTACGTACCTGGAGAAAACCACCAGAACAAAAATCAAGGCAAGCCGAATCGACAAAGAAGAACAGCAGAGATTAATACCAAGAGAGAAATCGTCGAAGTGCCCGAAACTGTACGGCCTTCCCAAGATCCATAAAGAAGGAGCTCCACTTAGGCCTATCGTCAGTTCGATAGGTTCACCTCTACAGGAGCTCGCAAAAATTCCTAGCAAAGAAGCTACAACCCTATGCCGAAGAAGCCGAATCTTACGTGAAGAACGCAAGCCACTTCATCGAACGCATAAGGAACATAAAGCTGGAACCTGGCCACATGCTCGTGAGCTTCGACATCGTTTCACTCTTCACTAATATCCCCATCGATGAGGCCGTCGAAATTATCCAGAAGAAATACCAGATACGAAAGGACATCATCGAACTTACCAAACACTGCCTCAAAAATACGTACTTCATCTACAAGGACCAAAGATACAAACAAATTGAAGGGGCACCGATGGGATCACCCTTATCCCCAGTATTAGCCAACCTGTTTATGACAGACTTTGAAGAACGAGCCATCCAAACAGCCAGCCAAAAACCAAAACTATGGCTACGATACGTAGACGATACGTTTGTTATATGGACTCACGGAGAAGCCGCACTGACAAAATTTCTGAGCCAAATAAACAGGATTCACGGAAAAATCAAGTTCACAATGGAGATCGAGAAGGACAACCAACTACCCTTCCTAGACGTTCTTGTGAGCAAGACAAACGGCAGAATAGGACACACCATATACAGGAAGCCAACACACACGAATCGTTACTTGAACGCCCAGTCACATCACCATCCAGCACAACTCCAATCCGTAATAAAAACACTCATAACCAGATCAGACCGACTAACCGACAATGACCACAAACAACAAGAAATGCAGACAATACAAACCACGCTACAACAAAACGGGTTCTCAAAAGACAATATCAGACGAGCACTAAGACCACGACGCCAGACAGATCGAACCACAGAAGAAGAAAAAGGAGAACCTGTCGCCAAAGCCCATCTGCCATACGTCAAAGGTACTACAGAGAAGATCAGCAGAATTCTCAAAAAACACAACATTGAGACAAGTTTCAAAACGACAAGAAAGATTGGTCAAGTACTGCCTAACGCTAAATCCAAAATAAATCTGGAAACACAAGGGGTCTACGAAATACCATGCAAAGATTGCGGAGGAAGCTACATAGGACAAACTAACAGAAGAATCAACATTCGACGTGAAGAACACCGCAATGCAGTCGCAAAGCAAGAAACAACATCATCACTTGCCGAACATGTGAGAAAAACTTCACATGAAATCGATTTTGACAACACCCGAGTCCTAGCCAGCCTGGAGCACAAAAGAAAACGCATCATAAGAGAAGCTATCGAAATCGAGAAGCGACCTTCAAATCTCAATACAAGAGATGATACACAGAGATTACCAACTGCTTGGAAACCAGCCCTTCAACCACCCAGGAGAACAGTCAACCAGACTAATTCAACGGACCGGCAAACTCGCTCGAACGCAACGAACCGACAAAATCGCTCGAACGCAACAGACCAACAAACTCAATCAGACGCATCAAACCGGCAAAATCATCCAGATGTGACAAGGATACATAAAACACCAACAGGATCAACGGAGATCAGTTTCAAGTTAACTCGAAGCAGAGCAGCAGCCCTGAAGAGAAGACCTGAAGATGGCACATGAGATTGTGCCGAAACGTCGTCATATTAACGGTTTCTATCGAAACCAATCTACGACAACGCGGAGTATATCCCGGCAACCCAATACAGCATATATATATATATATATATATATATATATATAACCGGACGCTTGGAAGATAGCAGTCCGTCAATGTACGGACGCTTGGAAAGTAGTAGGATATATATATATATATATACTAGTTCGCCTAGATTTTCCAGACTCTACGGTCGAATCACCTGAAGATGGCAAATGCGACTTTGCCGAAACGTCGTGAAATTGGTCCTTTTGGGGACCGAAACCACACAACGCGGATCAATACCCGAGAATCCAGTTCTACACATTACGTCCGCGAGAACCTAAGAAGAAACATATATATATATATATATATATATATATATATATATATATATATATATATATATATATATATATTTGTATGTAGTACCACTCCGCGTCTGAACTACGAACAGTCCTACCCGGCGTCTGGCGTATATCAGAAGTATTAAAGGTGGTTAGTTTGACGGTATCAAGCAGCGCTTTTGACAACATAAAGGTTCACTCAGCGTCATCTATTTTTAGCACATCTATACATTCAAGTACGTTTAATGCGTTACTCAGCGTCATCTATTTTTAGCACTTCTATACATTCAAGTACATTTTATCGGTTATTCAGCGTCTTACTAAATATTTATCAGAAATATTATTATTGTATGTTTAGTTTTCGTCAAAGACTCAAGGCGTGACCAGATCCACAATTTGATATATTGATTGTTTTGAGTTCAAATCTGTGAAGGCATGTATTCCTTTAGAACTCGTAAAATTATCAATGCTGCAAAGAAACAGCAAGAAACAAATGGTAAGTCATATATTATGTTATTTATTTTACTTCTAACATAATCGCAACTTAAAACAAAACTTAATTTTAAAATTCATAACATAAACCTAACTTAAAAATTGACTGCACATTTTAACTGGATATATATTATGGTTAAAATAAGAATTACACCTGGTGTCTTGCAACAACAAATGAGTTCAATCAATAACATAAGAAAAATTTGGGAATGTCAATATCTTTTTTGAAGAACGTTAGTATGTTTTACAATACCTATTTAAATTTTATATATTTTTGTATTTTGGCCAATAGCCATCGTTGTCAAGACACGTTAATCTAAATAAGAAAAACGAAGGGGGCAACAAGAGCATTTTTTTCAATAATACCGGGTGTCCAAGTGTATTTGAGCCCATTTTAAATCCCCCTATAAAGATTCTAATTTTGGTCAACTGGTTTTTTAACACATTTTCCTAAAAATTAGCGTTTTCTTTCATCAGTATCTAAGAACTACAAAGAATAAAAATAAAATGTGCGTAATAACTAAGTTACATCTACCATTTTTGGCAAAAACTTTAAAACTAATCTAAGTTAGGTATAGAAAGTCATATCAAAATATTTCCTAAAATTCAAATTTGGAATAATATACAGCGCGTTTTAAATAAAATAACCGAACAGATGTCGACTTTAAAGATTAGTAAATTAATTTTTTATATACATTCCAATAGAAGCATAGATTGTAAATAAAGTGCAGTAAGTAAAAATAAGGTATGTCGTTTAAACATAAATAAGTCTCTAAATTTACATAAACGATTTGCTTTTTAGATAGTTCAGGAGATAACCTGTCAGTTTCAGCTGATGAGTCTAGCGAATTTAGTTTAAGTAGTTGCATTAGTGGTAAGTACTTTATGGCTTTCAGTTTCAATTTTTTATTTTCCTCTACTTCTTTAGACACATCTATGGATTCGTCGTTTAAGATTTGGAGAACCGATACTCCAAAGAGTAATATCGAATATAGTCATGAACTTCTTTCTCCAATAAACTATGATGTACAGGCATTAAGACGCAATGATGAACTGGAATTAAATCACATTTATGAAGGATCTAATGGCAGTCAAACTGTAACCTCCCCCAAACAAATCAAAACTTCATTTGATTCACCAATGACAAGTACAAACATTGCAAATTTGCAAGGTAATTATCACTTGTAGGTAAAAAAATTATACTAAACCATTATATCCTTATTATAATACAGAGGGTCCCACCATATACGAGACGGATAACTCCAAAACGGTTCATTTTATGATCATTTCATACGAGTACTTTTTGTGTATATTTCAAAAAGCCATGAATCAAATTTATTTCCAATTATACAGGTTGTCCTAAAAAATTTACATATCAAAGTTATGTTATTTTGAATGGGACATCCTGTACATTTTTATATTTTTTACATAATAATAAAAATGAGCCTAATCCCATTTGCGTTTACACACGCTCGGGATAGGTGAACATTACCAGCAACGGCTGAGCAAGTGTACACTTAAGATGATGATAATAATAATAATAATAACAGTAATGTCTGTTATGTATAGTAAAGGATCACGATTTTTAGAGTTTAGGTGGCTGTGGTAGCCAAACCGTTGAAAATCGAGAAAAACAGCTTACATATCCCTTTCCTAACTTTTCAAGTTCTATGCCAAGACATGACAAATTATTTGATACAGTGTGATCAAAAATCAGATGAGACTTCAGTTTTTGGTCACCCTGTATCAAATATTTTTGCATGTCACAGAATAGTACTTAAAAAGTTAGGATAGGGACATGTAAGCCGTTTTTCTCTATTTTCAACTGTTTGGCTACCACAGCCACCTAAACTCTAAGAACGTTATTTTCAGTTGGGTGTGGATCCTTTACTATACTTAACAAACATCAAGTACCTATGATACATCGTTGAAATCAGCTAGTCGAGAGGATGAAAAAAATGTAAAAATATACAGGATGTCCCATTTAAAAAATATAACTGATGTGTAACTTTTTTGGGACAACCTGTAACTGTATAATAATGGCTTTTTAATAATATGCAAAAAAAAGAACTCTTATGAAATGTTCCTAAAATGGTTCTTTATGGATTTATGTACCGTCTCGTATATGGGGGGACAACCTGTATATCTTAATCTTTCTAATGAAGTTGCGATCATGAACTAATTATTTTTTTATAGTTGAAGATGAAGTTCCTGAAAACATCAGTGAACAGTCGAAAGAAAGCCCTTTGCATCCTATTTCTGTAACTAATAATCTTAGAAAAACAACTTCAAAAAGACGAAAACATCACTGTTTATATTGTGACGTATCAGTTCACAATTTTGCACGCCATGTTGAAAGATCGCACAGTGATGAAGTAGAAGTGCAGCAATTCATGAGTTTACCTAAAAAGGATCCAACTCGAAAAAAGATTTTGGATAAAATTAGGAAGGAAGGTGACTTCACCTCAGGAAAATTCGTTGCAGTTCAGGAGAAAATGAAAAACAAATTTGATGAATCATCATCTTTAAATCTTCTTCCATGCATCCACTGCAAAGGTATTTTATACTTTGTCTTTGATTTGACTAAAACCATAACTAATAACATATTTGTAGGATATTATGGCAGAAGTACTCTTCGAAGACATGTTAATCGTTGTTTTTATAATAAAAATGAGAAAGCGGGAACTCGTCAGCGTCATCAATCAGAAAGTCACACTTTATTATCTGGTTATTTTGGACCTCATGATCCGTTACGCACTTCAGGAGTTTTACGTTCTCTCAAGGCCGATGAAATTTCTTTGGTTGCAAAGAAGGACAAAATTATATGCGAAGTTGCTCGAAGATACATAAAATGTCATAAACAGAAACATTTAGGCGCAGTAGCTAAGCGCTATATGAGGCGTTTGGCCAGGCTTTTAATTGAAGTGAGAAAAATAGAACGAAAGAACACTCTTTCATTGTTTTCTCTTTTACATCCATCAAAATTCAAAACTATTATAAACGCATTAAGAGCTATAACAGTATACGATTCAACAACGAAGATGTTTAATTCACCATCCCTTGCCTTGCAAATGGGTACTTTACTTAAAGCAGCAATTAAAGCAGCCTATTCTCTGGAATTGCAAAAAAATCTAAATTCTCCAAACTTGAACGTACTAAATGTCATGAAAAAATTAATAGAAGATGAATGGTCAACGGAAGTCTCTACTGAAGCCTGTCAGAATTTGAATGAAAAAAGGTTTAATAAGCCCACTGTACTACCACTTGCTGAAGATTTAGCGGTATGTTATTTTTTTAAATTCAAATTTTCCATATGAACAAATGTGGCAAGCAATAGACCAAAGTCAAACAACTAAATCAATACCAGTTGTTCAGTAGTTTGACTTTTGTACATGTTCTTATATTCTTGATGTGTGCAATATTATCATTTTTATAAGTAGGTACGTAAAAAACAAATTTGTTATTTGTTACCCTTAAGAGCTATTGCTTCGGTAATTCTTGAAAATTATAAATTTTGACACTACCTGCACAATTCGTAATATATGTGCATGATAATTATTTGGTAGAAATATTGTATTCTTTACTATGTTTCTGCACATAAAGTCAAAAAATTGTTAGCAAAATCAAGAAAAATATTGAAAGTATCTTACATTAAATCCAAGTTCAAATTTTGTTGAAAGGTTTCATAGAGAAATGGGTTATTTACAATTTGTTCAGAAAACATTTTAGATTTTTTAAACAGAAAGCTTCAAATGAGTATTTATTAAAAATTAATGTATTATATGTTTTACGCCGTGGAAAATAATTTTTTCTAAATTTTTCTATACAAATTGTACTGTTAACAATTGGAAAAAGGAAAAAATTAAAATCGGATATAAGACAAAATTGTAATATTTAAAAAAAAAATATTTTTAACGGCTACTTTCAATTTTTTCTTCATTCTGCTAACATTTTTTGAATGATTTTATAGTGCAGAAACATAGTAAAATGTACCATATTTCTACTAAAAAACAATCGTGTACATAAATTAAAAATTGTGCAGAGAGTATCAAAATTTTTAATATTCGAGCATTTTACGTTTTTACCGAACCTCTTAATTCTTTTTTTTTTCTAGTGATTGCTAAATTCACGCAAAAAATTTGTTTTTTGTGTAACTAATTAGCGAAGACTTGACTAGCGGCAAATTTTGAACATTCTAAATTTAACCAAATATAGTTTTTGATGATTTTAACTTCAAATAAATGTAGCTATATAATCACTCGAAAATGAAAAGCTGCAAAACTTTGTTTTGGCGAGGCAATTTTTTTATATTAAGAAGGCTAGAAACAAAATTGTTACCACTACAAACAGTTATAAATCAAGTATTCTTATTTTTGTTTTTACACCATTTTTTAAGTGAGGTGCTTAGTTTATATACGTTTTTAATATTACTGACAGTATAAAGTAATGGTGTTATATCTTTCAGAAATTAAAAACTTACCTGGATAACATGGTATCTGAAGCACAGAATGCTTTAAATGCAAAAAATGATAATGAAAAGGCTCACAAAACAATAGTTGAAGGAGCATACTGCAATCTTTTACTTTTTAATAAAAGAAGAGTGGGAGAATTACAACGAATACTACTACATACCTATGAAACACATGTTAATGAGGAGGCCCAATGTGGTGATTTTGACAAATTATTATCACCATGTGAGCAAATCTTAATAAAAAAATTAAAACGAATTGTAATCCGAGGGAAAAGGGGACGTGGCGTACCAGTCCTGTTTGACGAAAATACAAAAAAAGCCATAGACTTAACCATAATGTTTCGTGACAATTTTTGTACGACTGGTAATAACTACTTATTTCCAGCACCAAATACAGAAAGTCCCATAAGCGGATATCATGTATTTCGGAAACATGTAATAAAAGCCTTAGACGATCCCCAAAAAACATGTTCATTAACTTCAACCCGATTACGGAAACATTTAGCAACAATTTCCCAAATTCTCAAAATGAATAATGAAGACTTAGAACAGTTGGCGTCTTTTATGGGACACACAACTAAAACCCACCAAGAATGGTACAGATTACCTCAAGACTTGTACCAAACTGCAAAAGTCGCCAAAGTACTTTTGATGTCACAAAAAACCTCAATTGAAGCTTATAAAGGTAAAGGACTTGATGAGCTAAACGTCGATATAGATAGATACTTTCGAAACAAACGAAGAGGAAAATAGTGAATCCGAAACCGAAGATCATGAAATGATAGTAGCAACAACTTCTCAAACAAGTAAACTTGAAACTGGAAATAGCAAAAAGAAGATAAAGAAAACAGTGAAAAAGTGGACCAAAGAAGAAAAAGAAGCTGCAGAATCCTTTTTCAAGTCACATATCAAGAAACGCATCCCTCCAAAGAAAAATCAAGTATTAGATTTAATGAAGCTATATCCCACTCTCTTTGGCGAAAGAAAATGGGATTCGATCAAAGTTTATATTTGTAATCAATACAACAAACAAAAATAGGTACTTCAAGTTAAATAGTTTTTTTTACAAAATTGGTATACTTCCAAGATTTTAGGAGGTGTAATTTGAGAACCTGAATATTTTTTTTATTTGAAAATTGGGAAATGTCAACTTATGCCTTGAATACTATCATTTAACATATACTTGAAATCAGCGATGTGATTATGAGATGTGACGTCATCGAACTGAAAACTAAATGAATAGGGGATGAAAGTTAGTCCAAACGAAATGAATGGTCTTTTATTCCAAATTCAACGGATTAGCACAATGATGGTATTGATGTGGATAATTATGTCACATTTTCAATTTAATATTTATTTTCCACAATAACATTGAAATTGTGAAAATTTTGTAAGAGGTGTTGAAAATGACCTCTTGCTTCAACACATGTCTCAACATAGAAGGGTCTCATTTCGAATACACCCTTAAAAATGTTCAGAATTTAAGTGACATTGGTTATTGTTGAAAATAAATATTAAATTAAAAATGTAGCAAAATAATTATCCACATTAATACCCTCTTTGATATGACATGATTGATATCACCGATCTCAATTATTTCTCAAACGATAGCACTCAAAACCCAATTGACATTTTCCAGTTTTCAAATAAAAATATTCAGTTGTTTTCCAGTAACATCATGTTATACAATTTTTAGAAATGGTTTAAACGAGGCGGTCACAAACTGTCTTAAGAGGAGGATTTACCGACAGTTTTTTGCGTGATTTCTGCGATCTTAACATTCGTTCTGTATGTTTAATATTAAATTCAAGTATCCCCTACTAAAAATTGTTCTTTGTTTTTAAAAATATTTTATATTAAACATACAGGACGAATGTTAAGGACGCAAGAAATGGCGCGAGAAACTGTTGGTAATTCCTCCACTTAGTGTATTATTGTCTCATGGAATATTTTAATTTGTTTTTTTTTTATTTCTGTATAACCTTATATTTAGTGTTTTTTTGTTATGTCTAAAGAGATATTCTCAAATTTCAAGGCTGATTTGTATTTTAAATAAAGTAGAAATATTCAAAATGTGTTTTTTCCTCCATTGCACTTCGTAAAAACCACAACTTGATATGCTTTAAACAAAAGGCTTTTATTACATTTTAGTAAATCAACTACCTGTAATTTGAATTAAAAATAATATAATTTCCTTTAGTGAGATTTCTCAGATATGTCACATACATCAAATTGTGGATCTGGTAATGTACTTTATTAACTCCCCTTGAGTCGTTGACGAAAACTAAACACACAATAATAATATTTAGTAGAACGCTGGATAACCGATAAAATGTATTTGAATGTATAGAAGTGCTAAAAATAGATGACGCTGAATAACGCATTAAACGTACTTGAATGTATAGATGTGCTAAAAATAGATGACGCTGAGTGTGTCTATGTCATGAACTTTATATATACGTGTATATAGTTAGGTGCCGACAGCGCTACACATGGTCAAAGCTTGAACTGCGAATTAATACGCGAATCACTGTAGTGTGTCAAAAAACGTCCGGCAGATTTTTGCACCAAACGATTGTAAACATCTCACAGGTCATGTGAAAAAATTTTAAGGGTGATGTCACTGGGCGTCCGTATAACCGGACGCCCGGTGACGATGGACGCTGCGTCAACCTAAGATTTAACATAGCCAGACGCTCAGTGATACTATATATATATATATATATATATATATATATATATATATCGGCATGTTGACAAGCCGATACACGGTGTTTTCTATCGAAACATCGAAACGCTCGGCTTGTCAACTAGGCTGACCTTCGGCTACCTAAGGTCAGCCGGGCTTACATCCGAGACTGAGGGATTTACCGCAGCTTGCCAAGATGGCGTAATTAACACCTTGGTCTATCGCCGCAATGTGATGGGTGTGCAGGTCCCTGATGTCAGCTGCAGGGCCTGTCGAAAGGTGCCTGAGACGCTTTTCCACCTTCTGTCGGCATGTCCGGCAAAAGCGGCCTCGGCGTACACCCATCGCCATAATGCGGCCCTACGGGTGCTGTATTACCATCTAAGGCACTCGTACGGAATAGACCAAGAGCCGGTGCTGCCTTACATGCCAGGAGATATTGAGTCCGTTGTCGGAAACGAAAAATGCCAGATCTTCTGGAATTATCCGTTTCCGACCGTCAGGTCCATACAAGCAAATAGGCCTGACGTTGTCCTCCTCGATAAACTAATCAAGACTATGTATGTCATCGAATTCTCCGCTCCGGCAGAGAAGAACATAGTCTTGAAAGAGGAGGAGAAATGGACAAAATATCAAGATCTCCTGTTCGAGCTCCGCACGCTATACCCAGGCCACAAGGTCGTATTAGTGGTTTTGATCATCGGTGTTTTGGGCGGAATTCGGTCTTCGCTGCGTTCAAACTTGAAGATCATTCCGGCCTGTAGGAACTCGGCGCAGATCATGATAGACCGGATGCAAAAGGCAGTCATTCTGGGTTCAATTAGAATACTTAGGGCACACGATTTAGGAACCTGAAGCTACTTACCGACCGGTGGGGAGGAGTAGCTTCGGTTAACCGCCTTTTAGGTTTTTCTGGCGCGACTGCTGCGATGTCGTCGGAGCTCGCAGCAGCCCCGACCAGGTTTGAATGTAAAAAAAAAAAAAAAATATATATATATATATATATATATTTGTATGCTTTCTTGGTATATTGGTTCGTATATATACTGAAAATAAAATGAAATAAAAATTCTTTTTGACGTTTCGACAATGTTTATTGCCTTTATCAAAATGTGAATTAGTGTTTCCATGTAATTTAGAAAAGAATAGATGATTTCGATTAATGAAATGCGTCTGCAGCCGACTTGTGTTTTAAGATCCAATCAAAACTGCAGAAAACATTGGATCGGTTGTGTGTGAAAGAGTAATGTATGGCTAACTACAATTTAAAATAGATTGAATTTGATTAAATACAAGAAAGACATTCCAAGATTGTACAATTATAAATATCTATGAATTATTGTATGAATTAGTTATTCTATGATAAACACTCTATCCACATCTATTATAATCATAGAATAACTAATTCATACAATAATCATAGATATTTATAATTGTACAATCTTAGAATGTCTTGTATTTAATCAAATTCAATCTATTTTAAATTGTAGTTAGCCATACATTACTCTTTCACACACAACCGATCCAATGTTTTCTGCAGTTTTAATTGGATCTTAAAACACAAGTCGGCTGCAGACGCATTTCATTAATCGAAATCATCTCTTCTTTTCTAAATTACATGGAAACACTAATTCACATTTTGATAAAGGCAATAAACATTGTCGAAACGTCAAAAAGAATTTTTATTTCATTTTATTTTCAGTATATATACGAACCAATATACCAAGAAAGCATACAAATATATATATATATATATATATATATATATATATATATATATGTAGAACTGGATTCTCGGGTATTGATCCGCGTTGTGTGGTTTCGGTCCTCAAAAGGACCAATTTCACGACGTTTCGGCAAAGTCGCATTTGCCATCTTCAGGTGATTCGACCGTAGAGTCTGGAAAATCTAGGCGAAAATTCCAGACTCTACGGTCGAATCACCTGAAGATGGCAAATGCGACTTTGCCGAAACGTCGTGAAATTGGTCCTTTTGAGGACCGAAACCACACAACGCGGATCAATACCCGAGAATCCAGTTCTACACATTACGTCCGCGAGAACCTAAGAAGAAACATATATATATATATATATATATATATATTCTTTTGTTGATATTCTTGAACCATTTGTAATATTTGTATGTTTTCTTGGTATATATATATATATATATATATATATATATATATATATATATATATATATATATATATATATATATGTATATATATATATATATATATATATATGTTTCTTCTTAGGTTCTCGCGGACGTAATGTGTAGAACTGGATTCTCGGGTATTGATCCGCGTTGTGTGGTTTCGGTCGTCAAAAGGACCACTTTCACGACGTTTCGGCAAAGTCGCATTTGCCATCTTCAGGTGATTCGACCGTAGAGTCTGGAAAATCTAGGCGAACTAGTATATATATATATATATATATATATATATATATATATATATATATATATATATATATGTCTTAACAGCGTCCCTTTCAAGAATGGGCCCTGCGTAATCTATTCCGGATCTAGAAAACGGTCTGCTGGGAATAACTCTTGCTTCTGGCAATTCCCCCATAAGAAGTTTCGTTGGTTCAGGATCAACCTTTTTTCCATTAATTGTCCAGAAATTCAATCTTATCAATGAAAGTGAATTTTGGACCCCCGCATGCAAATGTTTTGCATGTTCAAATTCTATGATCAATTTGGTTAGCTTGGGTGCTTTCGACAACACGATCAGGTGTTTTTGCGAATAATTTAAGTTCGCGTGCTCCAATCTGCCTCCAACTCTAATTAAATCCTAATAAGATTGCTATTACGGAGTATGGGGCGAGCGAATCTCTTGCGAGAACTCTGTTCCTTGCGAAAGTCATATGAGCAGTCTCAGGACATAATCGAGTTCATCAACTGTCAAAGTAACACTCTTCTTCTCCTTGAACAACGTGATCGACTTAAATCGAATGCTACTACCCTTTGTAGTTTCGTTAGCGTTGAATATCTATGAATATCTATCAAATATATTCAAGATGTTATGATTGGTTGCCAATGAAATTGTTGATAGTTTTAGTTCGGGAATTGTTTATATCGTGTCTATGTCAAATAGCTTATACTGGAAAGAATTTCTATCCTTGACTTAAAATGTAGGTCCGTCCCACCAAATTTTCGAACTCTCCAATTCGATCGGATTTATACCTCGGGAAATAATGTCTGCCGGGCTTCTTCAGATTTTACGTGTTTCCATTCGTCCGTACAAGTGATTTCAGTGATTCTTGTAACTCGGTTTATTGAATTCTGGATCAGCTAGCATAATACCGGTCCTGAGTTTCAATATATTTTTATTGAATCCTGTATATGGAATTTTTTTCTGTAATCGTGGGCAACACTAAAAACGTTAGATCGCATTTGAATGAAGTTGAGCGAGACTTTATAGTCGCCTTTGTTTTCTGCGTGATGGTAATAGTTTTATGATTCATTCCTGCAATAGATGTTTGAGAACTTTCGCATGGCAAATAAGTTTTTTACATAGTTCTTGTGTGATCAAATTGCTTTGACTGCCACAGTCTAAGAGAGCTTCGCAAACGTGAGCGTTTCCGAGCGTGTCATGAATAATTATTTGAGCTGTAGATAACAAAACTAACTGATTATCGCGTGTATTTGATTGACTGCCTTGCAAGATTTCTGATTCCGAGTTTGATTCTGAAAGAATTTGAGAGTGTGATTCGTGAGATGCATGTGCCTTTTCCGAGATTTGCGTATTACCTTCTTTGTTCGATGATTGCATGACCGGGTTGTGATTGGATTCGACATTATGAGCAGCCGTCATAGTTAGTACGGGAGTAACTGTTTCAGAATTTGTTACGAGATTTGTTGATAAATCTGAAACGTTCGTGTTTTGCGTGGTAGCGATCTGTTGTGCATCATTGTTCGAGTGATGTATTAATGTTATCGTCGCAATGTGAATCAAAATTTTCATATATATACTAGACACACTACTTGAAATAGATTCGAGTGCCTGCCATAAAAACCTGTATTCAAAAAGTGCACTTGAAGTACTACGCGCGACTGATATGAACCACGAACAACTATAAAGATATGAATACGCTTCTATTATATTCAATGAAAGTCAGAAACGCAGCTGCGCGGCTTTGGAGAGCTGTCAGGTGGCATTGTGCCAAGGATACTGTAGAAGGATACTCGACTCCGTATACTCCGCTATGTACCAAAACGTGCCGTATAGAGCGGCCAATGTGTGTGGGTCATAACTCCCGTGCTCAGCTTTTCTCTCTCGCGCCCATGTATACCGTAAAACGGGGCAACTTGGTCACTCTTTTCAGACTTTTTTCAAAATATCTTCATTATATTTTGACGCATGTGGACCAAATTTTTTCCTTAAACCGACTTCAACTTAATGAAAGAGCTGAAGTTCGTAAAAAGTAATGTTTTTGTTTAATATAAGAAAAAAATATATATATGTGGGGTGTCCAAGTTACCCCGGGTTTGGGGCAACTTGGTCACTTTTGCTAATTTCAATGAAATGAACGTTTTTAATGGTTTGCATGGCCAAGTTACCCCGAATTCGTTTGGAAATTGATAAAACGAACCCGTAGCTACTTATTTCAGTTCGAAAATTTCATAAATAACACAAAAATTTCCCAAAAATATTTTATTTATAAAAATATCAAACTTAGAGATACAGAAACAACATAAAATGTAAAAGAAAATCTAAACTCGTAACTCCAACTAAATCTTAGCTCATTCACTGGGGTGTAAAATCTTTGTCGGCGTCAGAATCGTCTTGATATTCCAACGGCTCTGCATCAGAATCGTCACAGTAATCGCATTTGAAATAAGGATCTTTACTTCCGTTGTTGCATAGGCCACATATCCATTTAAGGCACTGAATACATTTGATCCATTCTTGTCCGCCAAGAAAGTCTTTCCAGTTACAAAAACAAAGGCCACACTTTGCATCTGTTTCACTTTTCTTTTGTCTCTCACTTTTTTGCCTAGGCTGAATTGGACGAGATTTCTTCTTATTTTTGTTCTTTCCGACTATACCAGACGATCCTGGGCCAGCTAATGGCTTCGATGCAGTTACAATTGGTTCATCTGTGGGAGCCAGGTTATCATCTTCATCTGTTGCCAAATTTTTACCAGGCTGAAGTTTCTTGCCCCTTTTTTTCTTCGGATTTGCTTCACTGCTAATTCCTCTGTGTTCTTTCAGAAGATCAATCAATGATGCATCAAGAGATCTTCCAATGGTGTCTCGATCGTCTGGTGTTAATCCATCTGGAATTCTTTTCAGAACCTCATTTGCATTAGGTGGATAAAGCCCAGTGGCTCGAAATCCAGATATCAAATTTTGGCTGACACTCTCAGATATGGCTTTCCATAACCTAGAAAGCAAATTGGGAAACTGCTCTTTGGGAAGATTTCCTGGATATCGGCTTTCCTTTCTCCAGTTGTCTAAAATCTTTCTCCAGCACTTTTTCATGGGTCCAAATACAGCTACATCAAGTGGCTGCATTAGATGGGTGGCATTTGCAGGAAATGGAGTTATATAAATACCATGCTCCTTACAGGACTGAATAACTGCAGGTGAAAAGTGGCTGGTGAGATTATCACCTACAACAATAGTTGTAGCACCAGGTTTTCGTGTTTCCGTTATGTGCGGGAGGAGGATTTTGAAAAACCATGTCTCGAACAGGTTCACATCAAACCAACCGGAGGGGCTACTGGCATATTTCGTTCCAGGAGGGCCGCCTTCTGTCCAGTTTTCATATAAATTTCCAGATTTATAAACGACCATGGGAGGCAGTAGATCCCCCTTTGCATTTCCGCACACCATAATGCTAATAGAGGTGCGAGAGTGGTTCTGTACCCTTTCAACCCTTTTTGTGTTTCTGGGGACCACCACTTTTTTTGCTCCAGGATCATCTGTGACATTTGTCTCGTCATAATTGTAGATATTGAAATCATCTGCATCGTTCAGGGCTTCATTGATATTGGTGAAAAAATTCAAAATGTCTTCACGGTCGACGGATGATCTGGACCTTTTTATGTTCGAGGCTAGGCGAATGGACAACCTGTTTCTCTGGATGAATGCATCAAGAAAATCTTCTCCTGGAGTGTTGTTTTTGAAGATCGTGACTGTTTTCCCTTGTTTGTCTAGGTATTTTGCGATGACCGTCCTCACATCCAGCCTGGTTAACGGGAAACCCCAATCAGCCACAACTCCGAGGGTCTCAGATATACTGCGTTCTTCCTCGGATGAAAGGACTCTTGGGCGGCCCACTGCTCCAGAATTTTTGCCAAGAATCTTACGACCCAAAGTTGTCCGAGGTACCTGATACGTTTGCGCAGCTAATTTTTTCGACATCCCCTCCTTAACAGCTTGTACGGCTTTTTGCATGTTCTCTTCTGAGTAGTCTTGGAGCGGGTGTTCTCTGGTAGTTTCTCACCATTTTTAGTTACTAGTTACCTGGAATAAAAGATAGGCACCTGAAAATCCAACTAAAAAAGAACAGGAGGAAAAGTATTAACCGAAACAAAAATTAAATCATACGTGACCAAGTTACCCCGGGGTGGCCAAGTTACCCCATATTACGGTACCTTTCTCCGCTATATGCCGCGCGAGAGGGAAAACGTCAAGAGTAGGTGTTGCACCTCCTCCCCCTGGATCAGCCGGTGCATTGCAATGAGCCAAATTATGCATTATACGTGAGTTCGTAGGCTTAAAACACAGTTCAGATAGAATGAAATCCTAAAAATGATATGATAGGACAGTGACGACAGGGAAATTTTTTTTGGTGTTCTCTTCTTCTGAACAATCCGAATAAGTCAAAACGCAGGGCTTTTTTAATTTTCGGAGATACAGCTTTAAAAAGTAGATTTGTTTTTGATCGATTTCTCCCTCAAAAACACTCAAGATGCCTCCTTTTTTATCTAAGCAACATCTACACCCAAGATCACACGTTTTACATATTTTCAGACATAAAAAAACGTTTTTTTTATAATAAATTCGCCCTTCTTCAGCAAACAAACAAAACATGTCTTTTATCACAAGCCGTGCTTGTTTATATCTAGGAGAGAGGGTTTTTTGAATGCAGTGTTTGAAAATAACCCTACTTTTATGTTTGGAGACTGCATCGCTGAAAATATTTGAGAACGCCGCATTTTCACTTTGGATTTGTGTTCAAGGGACGAAACTACCTAGGTAACAACAATTTGTGGGAATCAGCTCCTAATAACTGGGGACGGTTTGCCATAAGCTGATCGGTGGTCCTTTTGAGGGCATAGGGATTGAAACACTCACTTATAAAAGAGTTGCACTTTACTGAACGTAGAGCTCGACGTCACAATCACTCAATGTCTCGCTCCACACAATAACAATGATACTGATACAATCAATAATAATACAGTCAATAATGATTAACGAATATGAATATTACTTTGACTCAAGGTTCCCACTGTAACAATTCGAAATTTTCACCATGATTAGGCCCTATCCAAAATTATTAAATACGGAATTAATTTAATTCGCAAAAGAAAATTGATCTATCATAACACAGCAGAATAGTATGTGGCGACGAAGGTATTTCGTAACCTGATGCGCCTCATCCGGGGCACAGACCTCGCACCCGCCGCCAAGCTAGCATAAGTTGCTGCAGGTGAAACACCTGCTAGGATCGACAGAAAAGGTGTCGTGGACTTGACATGCCTGTCAACGTCGCTATCACACCGGTTCTTTATTTTGATAGGCTGTAAAATTGAATATAGGCGGAGTTAGTCTCCTAGTGTGAAAATTGAGCTGACGTTTCAGAAAAAAACTCAGAGCGTGGGTCAGCCTAGGTCAAATGATTTCGAAAAGATAGATTGATTATCGAAAGGGAAGGCAGTTCTCGATAGGAAGTCGTCCAGTAAACTTAACTTAGTTAAGCTCTGTCTTAGCCTGAAAATAATTTCAATTTGTCATTAAATCAGTAAATATATCCTTTGGGTAAAACCAAATTTAAATTAAATCAAGAGTCAATATATTGTTATTTTTTTCCTTTTTCCTTTGAAAGCTGAGTCGTAAATTGTTGTTTTATTTTATCAGTAACTTTTGGTAGCTCCAAAAAGGCAAGACAGAGCTTACATTAAGCACGCGTCGCGATTGGACGGGAAGTGTTAAAATCATATTTATTTTATTCAAGAATATCTAATAAATTCTAAATTTTGATAACCGTGAACTCGAGTGTATAAATTTCCGTGCGACAAAATCCTAGAGGGGTCTCCAAGCAAGCATCGTAGCTAGAGCGGGGGTTGGACGGTGAAGGTGAGAGTTTAACGAATTGCCTGAGGTTTTTGATAGAGAAATTGACCATCCCTTTTATCAGTTGTGTTCACCCCCTTCAGATCACGTTCGCTTATGTAATTGTAAAAATCCTAGATTTTCCCAGGTTCCCATTTGGGGCAAATCTGTAACTGTTTTTTTTTCTTTTTTCATTGTTTGTTTTCAATCATCAAAATCGGCTGTTAAATTTCATATTTTGGTTCGTTCTTTTAATTTTTTTTGTTTTCTTATTTTATTTATATCAAATATTGTTAAACCATTATTCAATATATTATTATTATAAATATGGCTCGATGTGTTTAACTGGTACGCCCTAATCACCTAACAACAAATACGTCTCCCAGAAAGGGGCTTCAAGAGATTACTTGGAAAAGTGCAATTATATTCTTATAACAGTAAATTGAGTCGGCCCACGTAAGGGCGGAGAAAGGTTACCTTTATTTTTCAAACAGCTTCCTAGATGAGCTAAATTAATACATCTAGTGGTGGCAGCTACAAGAAACCTTGAAGGTAGTTTGGCTTAGATCGACGACCTGAGGTTTTAACCCTTCAATATTTCTACAAATTCTAGTATGTGGCGACAAGTTATTATCGCTACCTGTATCCTCTTTAGATACAAATAACAAGTCGCACGTTACACCACGCTGTCATGTCAGGGTCCCTTGTTGTGTAGCTTATACTAAACAATATGTTTATGTTATTAGAAGGTAATCGTAACACTAAACATATTGTTTTTGTATCGCCTATGAATTCATAAACATAAGGATTACATACATAATAATAGAAATAAGGTTGTATTCTGTAATTGAGGGATTTCAGGTATTGTCGGGATGGAAGATTCCTATACTAAAATTTTTCTTCAACTCGCTTGCTTGAGTATTATTCCAACCACGCAGGTACTTGATTCAATTCATCAGCTGAGGTTGAGGCAAATAAATACATAGGTCAAAAAAAAAGGCGGTCGTTCAAATTTTGATTCCATTTCAACCAAACGGTGAATTGATCCATCGAATCAACTCTGCTAATATTTGTTTAAACTAATATTCATTGCAGATGTCTCGACAGGTGACTGGTAAGTATTCATATCTCAACTGGGGATTATCCAAAAGATTGGATCCTTCATATCATTATTTTCACTCAGTAAAAACAGCCTCAAATCTTTCAACAGAGATGTTTTACTCAATTACGAACATGATAAGTTAAACCATAAATAACATGAATAAATTTGGTAAATGCAACATGTGCAAGACATGCAACAAACCCAGCTTCGATTTACATCTAAATTTGTGCATAGGTACTCTTACATACATAGATTACAAATATGCATTCGAAAGGAGTCGCAACCAGCTCTAACTCGAGAAAGAAAAGTAATAAAAATTACAAAAGAAGCATTAACATTTGATCTATCCAATTCAACATTGAGTCATTATCTGCCCTCGAGGACGTGTTGTCAAGGTGGCGACTAGTAGCAGTTCGTATGTGATTCAAGTAGCAATTGTTGGGTAGTAGGTTATTTGTAATTTATTTTTGTAGTCTATTATACTTCAAACTAGATTTTTCTGTTGTCTAGAAATTTGTAATTTTTGCTTGTTTGGAACAGCTCTATATTTTTTGTTTTCTCTGAAACAACTTGCAGAACAATTCCTACAAGAAAATTCCAAAAAACTTTATGATGTGGCCATTGATACAGAAATGTCTTGACTTGAGAGTGATGGATTGAGACTTTAGCATAATTCTTACACAAATATGGAATGTTAGATTCTTTTGAGATTCAGCATTGTTTTTAATTCTTTTGAGATTTGAAATCGTATGAGTATTCATTATTGGTATTTCTCCAGAAACAGAACATCTTTCGGGAAGTGTTCAAATTCGATTGAAGGAATATAATATCCCTTGACGACTAACGAATTCGCGTAACGATGTTTGATGGGAATATATAGGTATATTAATTTATTCATTTTCTTGATAAAATTACCCCTTTTTAAAAAGCTATGTGACGCTTTTCATGTGTTTGGCCTCGCAAACTACTTTGATTATATATTTTGGAAGTCAAACTTTTGTAATCGATGTTGACATAATGCGTGGTTCTAGTTATGCGTGACTTTGACTACGAAGCCAAACTCAACGCGCTGAGCTCGAACGCGGCAGTAGTATGCACAAATCGAGTTCATACTTGACTTTAGCAACTTTTTTGTCTTGGAAATGCCCTCCCATGGTCAGAAAATGTTCTAGTTGATAAAAAAATATTACGGATACCTTCGGGATCTTTATTTCTCATCAAAAACCCACTTCTAGACTCGAAAAACCGCTTTTTTTGTCTAAAAACGAGGAATCAATCAAAACTATCTGAATAACAAACAAATCATCAGCTACATCATGAGAATTAAACAACATCAACTTTACATGTCCTATATTGTCAGATATACTGAGAAACTAAGCCACACAACACACAACCGTGTTAGGCGATTCTTTTCTATGCACCTTGAACAACAATTTGGCCATTTCTCTAAATTATTTGAGATAAGAAATTTATCACATGCAATTTTATCACTATATTCCTTTAAAATCCTTGTTGAAATAAATAATTCGAAAATTGTTTTGTATAAAATAAGAACATCATGAATTCATTGAATATTTTATTACAAAGATCATATATTTTTCTAAATATACTGCTATACATGACTTTAGATTCATTAAAATTACAAAAACATTCATCATATAGTTGGGAAATATTATAATATGTTTTTCCACATTGAAATTTAATTTGAATAATTATCAATACATTTTCTTCATAAACTTTTTAAAGATATTCTTGCAATAGCGTTTTTTTTTAGGGTCATTATACAATTTATTGTATCCTTCTATCACTTGTAATGCAAATTGTCGTTGTTCTGTATTCATGGTAAAACTATTTTTGTAATCCTGTACTAACTTGATGCCCCTTTCAGAAGTATCATTTACAACTCTTATATTTTTAACGATATTTCTTGATTCAATGTAATTTTTATTTTTCGTCCAGTGTTTAGGATTACAATTCAAAAAAGTTGTATTAATTGAGATTCTTTCAAATAATTCCTTTGATTGCGAATCAATAAAGTGGTCTATTTCAATTCTTAATAGTTGTCGATGTCTCTAGGTTGAATAACGTTGAATAGCGATTCTCTTATCATATACAAAACTATCATACACATCCAATTTTGCCACCATTCTTTATTTTATCTCAGTAGATATTTCCTCATCAAAAAAAGCTGAGGCAGCGGTTTCTAGTATTAAATACCATAGATGGTTAATAAACTTATTAAGCGCTACTCTCGATATATCTGCATCAATAGACTCATATTTGAGGACTGTTCTTTCAATAATGACAAATCGTTATTTTGGGCCGATGCTGCAATGGGTGATTCGAACCAAACTTTCACATAATTTAAGACGATGAAAATACAAACTCCTTCCAAACCTCTCTCATCCTGAGCTAATAATTGAAATTTCTCTCTGGAAAGATACATTTTTAGAGAATATATTGCCTTTGCCATCCATCTGGCGCGGTGCATTGCACCTGGAGGACGAACTTTGTAATTGGGCGAATGAACCCGAGAAAGGTTCTAATTATTCTCTGTAGTCATCTCTGATACCAGGCATATCGCATCATTTCACGACTGAAAGAATAAATATTTTGTATATGATCTCTGAAAATACTTTTTATGGTATGGTCTGCAATGTCATTTTCAAAGCTAGTTTTCCTCATTCGATTCCAATTATCTCTGCGTCTTTTGAATAATGCAACATCAGGTCCTGTGGTACCTGGAATTTTTTTTTCGAATATTAATATAAATTCCGAAATATGATGTCGACAAGGTAGATATAATATATCTTGCCCCAATTTTTGTTATAACAATTGAGTCGCACCATTAATATGCCCCAAATTTGATGGTGTAGTATCACAAGCTCTTATTCTATCACCCAAGCCCCAATTTATTCAAACATCAAAAATCTCTCCTGCTTGTTCTTCACCAATAGAACTTCCCAGTTCAGGTACCCCCAATAGTTTTTCAAAACCGTCGTTAGTATTTATAACTGCCAGTCTGTCAGTTTTTTATTCATCAAATCAGTCATCATCTTTCCGTCCCAGTGTAAAACAATTGATTTCAGTGATGTATGGTTAAAAGCGTCTTTTATATACTCGGATTTCTCCTGGCGTAATTGTTCTCGGATGCGTTTAATGGATGATCTATTGAGATTAAGGTCTTCTATGTTATGACCAAAAGACTCGGCCACCACAGCTAGCAAATGAACGGCTTTGCGATCACTGACATCACATTTATCTAAGGCTGCCACAACTCTTGCATTATCAAATCTTATTTTAGCACGGTGTTCTATTTCAGGTGTAGATTTGAAAGAGTCTGCTGTTGATGGAGTTGTTGATAATTCATCTACAGAGATACCCGAATATGTTTAAATTTGGATCACAATCAATATTTTATCTGAAAAAAAAAAAGATCATATTATTAGGATTTTTTTTGTTTGGTTTTCTACGAGAATCTTAATGCATCTCTGGTATCCAATATCCATATTATAACAATTTAAATAAATATTTTCCTCAACACATGCAGTTTAATTCATAATATCGTATATTAAAAATATCGTTATAATTTTTTTAGTTTTGAAAAAATTGATTATCCTACTGATTATGCATTCTTAGAACAGTTTATTAACTCTTCGTACTTCACATTCAAGGAAAAAAGTAAAAAACACATTGTTGTTCTGAAGAATTGTATTTCATAATTCATACAAAATTGGAGGGATGCCCATATAAAAAAATCAGTATTACCAAATTCAATCAATTTCAACAGCAAAAAAATTTGAATTCACTTTTATATAGAAATATTTGTCTCACGTTCATTGGTGGAGTATCTTCCTCTTAAATTGTTGCAGATAAATCAGAATCACGAACTTCTTTACGTTCGCTATACCGAGAGATATACTCTGCTCCACAGCCAGTGGTGGAGTATCATCCTCTTGAGAAGTATGTGCTTCGGCAAGATCATGTAGTTTTTGATTATTCTGGTTTTCTAACTCTTTCAGTCTATCAAAAAGTTCATCCATCTCAGAGTCAAATATTTCTTTTTTCGATGAATTCCTGTTTTTATTGACACTAAACTACTAACTCCTCATGAAGTTCGCTCAAAAGAGGTTTGACGTGATCATATCTCTTCGTTTTGGCATCAGGGTTTTTGTCGATCCACAAAGTCAGTAAATTTTTGGATACAATATCTGGACTTTGTTTCAAGGTCAGTTTTTCAACTCTTATATATTGAAATAAATGTTGCAAAACTTCCCTCTTTGATGGTAAATCGACGTTGCTTAATGTTTCCTCTGTTTCCAATTAAATGAATGTAAGAAGGTTATTGTGCATGCCATTTTCCAAACATGGTGATTGGCGAAAATTTGTTCTCTTATGAAAGGATTGAAATCTTCAACTGAACTCTCTCAACAAATTTTTTCTCAACATCGATGTATAGGATTCAATCTAAAATAAAAACGAAACCTAATAAAACCGTATTCGTAACAGCTGAATTGATGAATTAAAAAAAAAGTTTACAATTCTATTATAAAACTTGAATACATTGTGATTTTAATAAATGCTTTCATCAACAAAATTATTTAGGATTCTCAAGTCAACTCAAGTAAATAAATGATTACCATAAATTTAGTAAAAATAAGTATTCCATTATGTTAGTTGAGAAATACACAAATTTTTTCAATGTCAGAACAGCAACTCTTTGGGGTGTATTTCAAATTTCCCGCCAAAATAAGCGATTTCCGGTTTCGGGACATTTTTTTTTTAATTCCTAATCGAATTTAACATTAAAACCATGTATCGCACATGCATTTTTCAGCGTATTCGAAGATGTTTGGTAACATTTATGAATTTAAAAAAAGTTGTATTATTAAAAATTTTGAAAATCAAAAATTACATTTTAATAATACAAAAATTATTCTCCAGTAAATGACTTACAAAAACTTAGAATACGCTTATTTTGGCTAGAAATATTAAAAATTAAAAATACACAGAAATTGCAAAAACAGTTGTAGCTTCTTTGTGTCATATGAATAGCTGTTCGAAAATGATACCAACGAAAAGTATATACTTTCAGGTACCTTCACACCAAATTTCAAGTCAATCGAAATAGCGGCACCAAAGATGGTTTTTGCGTTTTTCTGCGCATGCGCAAGCAGTTGAACACAAACTACTTGAAAATTTGGATTCTACGGAAAATTAATGTAAGGCCAAATACCGATAAAGACAGTAGCAATTTCAGAGAACATCAAATGGTTTTAGGTCCTTGACGTGTACTCTTCTTATCTTCTTGCCATCTTCATTCTTCAAATCATAAATGACCGGACAAATTACTTTGATCACAGTAAACGGCCCTGTATATTTTGGAGCTAACTTGGCTGAAAAATGACGGACACTAGAAGACAAATGGTGCTCAGCTTTCATAACTTCATCTCCCAATTTACAACGCCAATCTCGACGACGGAGATTATAATAATGGCAAAAACTCGAGATAGCTAGATACGCACCAATTAGAAAGTTTCACGCAAATCTAGTACGGTGGGCTAACAATTGTTCAGGAGTTGGATCAACGGAATTATTTGTGTCAGTATCCGCCGGAGCGGCAAGAGAACGAGCTATTGAATTCGGAACTTCTAGCTCCGGGCCAAAATTAAGAAACGAAGGTGAAAAACCGGTGGATTGATGGTGGGCAGAATTAAGGGCAAATACGAAACCAGGGGAGAATTTATCCCTCTTACGGTGATCATCATTTCAGAACTGTGCAATCATCGTTTTCAAAGTACGATTGGTTCTCTGCACAGGATTCTATTGCGGCGTGTAAGTAGGAGTCAGACGGCGTTTGATTCCGAACTCCTTCAAAAGAGTTTTGAAAATCTTGCTTTCATACTGTGTTCCATCGTCACTGACGACGATTTTCGGATAACCAAAACGTGTTATAATTTCTTCTTAGAAAGTCTGGGCCACAGCTTGAGCGGTCGCTTTTCTCAATGGTTTACACTGTACCCATTTCGTGAATCTGTTCTGCATGACTAATATGAAATTGCTCCCCTTGGATGATCTTGGTAACGATCCTACCAAATCGGTGCTTACAGTTTTCCAAGGAAACTGATTCAGAGTCGGCTGCATCAATCCGAGCGTTTGCTGTTGAGACACCTTATACGCTTGGCGCTGCGTACATCCACGCACGTATTTCGCAATTAGGCGGAACATCCCGGCCAATAATACTTGTTAGCTGTTCGCGCAATTGTCTTAGCTATCCATAAAGGTCCTGCAGTCGAACTGTCATGATTTTCTTTTAAGAAATCGATTCGTATCGGTTTCGGAACACACAACTTCCACGGGTCGTACATTTCCGGTTCCGACAAGTGAGTTGAATTAGAAATGGCGGTATACCTGATCATTTCTCAAACAATAATCTGGCCAGGCTTTTAGATTCTTTTCTACTCCCGCTTTCTCCGAATTGTACCAATTACAATTCACGGGGTCGTTCAGTACATATAATTCTTGATTATCTTTTGTTTGCTCTTCACATAGCAACGGATCTCGCAACAGGGCGTGAGTCACTCGGTTCAAAACTCCTTTCCGATACTTGATCTCAAAATTGTATTGTTGGAGGAAGATGCTCCATAGAGCCAATCTCTAACTTGGACTCTTTATTGAATGTAGCCATTTCGATGACTGGGGGTCGCTCAAAACGATAAATCTATATCCTTCTAAATACGGTCGCATCTTATAAATGCCTCCCACTATAACCAAACACTCTTTCTCGGTAACTGAATAATTCTTTTCAGCGGCTGTTAACGGTCTACCACCGTAAGCGATGACTGTCGGCTCCTTCCATATTTTGGGTTAATGCCGCAGCAATTCCCACATCCGAAGCATCTGTTTGCAATATAAACTCTTCTCTCCAACTCCAGCGGCGATGCTTCCTCAATGAAGCAGTCAACGGAAACGACGGTATGAAACGACGGTACCACGAAGCTAATCTCAAGAAACGATGGAGTGCTCTTACTGACGACGGGCTTGAAATTTATTTGTTTGATAGCTTCGATCTTCTCTGGGTCGGTACGAATACCCTCGGCGGTGACCACATGTCCTAAGTATTTGATCGAGGTGCGGCAGAATTTACATTTGCCCGGGTTGATCTTCAGATTTACTTGTCTTGAACGGCGGAAAACTTTCCTTAGATTCATGAGATGTTCTTCAAAGGTTTCTCCCAAAACGATGATGTCATCTAAATATGAGAAGGCGTAAGGATCCATATCCGGTCCTATAATGGTGTCCACAAGTCTTTGGTAAGTTGCAGGCGTGAAATGTAAACCAAAAGCCATACCCTTGAACTGGAATAAGCCACGGCCTGGTACAGTAAATTCTCTGTAACGGGTTTACTTTGCGGTGTCAACAGTATCTGCCAATACCCTTATTCCAGGTTAATGCTAGTGATATGTCTAGCCCACCGGAGTTTTTCCGAGATGGCACTTGTGTAAGGAAGTGGGTACGAGCATCTTTCACGGAGACTTTGTTTATCATCCGGAAATCAATGCAAAATCTTGCGTTTGCCATCTTTCATCTTTACCACTTCAACAGGTTAACTCCACGGACTACTCGACGGCTCTATAACTTCCTCTGCCAGCATTCGGTCATCTTCCTCGTTGATGATTGTTTGCATCCTCGGATTCTGCGGCCGGTAACGCTGTTTTTATCGGATCTGCCTTCATCTGTTTCATTTCGTGTTAGACCAACAGCGTGGTTCCTCCAATTCTTCCAAAATATTCCTTTTCTGTTTTCAGGAATCGGTTTAGTCTATCCTTTTCGGTTTCCGTCAATGTTGCTAGATCATCCTATCATCACAGGAGCGCACACGTTCCACTGCCTTCAGTCCAGAACTAGCTTCATTGGGGACGTTATCAAATTGTCTTTAAAATACACTCCAGAGGACGGGAGATGTATTTTAAGCAAACCGGAGCTCAAAATCTCCATTCCTATTACCATCTCTGGTAATAATGATGGTAAATGCACGAACTCCGCTTCAATCTTACCACACCCTAAGTGTACCGAGATTATGTGGGCGGCCATACTAGATACCAAATTTCCATTGACCATCCTAGTATCAACAGCTTTAATAGGGATTGGTTGCAACCCGGAATCCCGACACAAACGAACAACTGTGTCGCTGATATACGAACGCGTGACACCGGTATCCACTAGAGCCAAGAACTCTTTTCTCAATAGATGAACTTTAATAAAGGGACGGTTTTCAGCCAAAGTCTTCTTAACGGAGTTCTTGGAAATAATTTTAACCGGCTGTATCAACGAGACTGATGCAATTTTCTCTTCCAATTGACGAATTACGGTCTGCCTAGAGGTCTCGACATTCTTCTGTGTGGATACTGATGGGACCATTCTCGAAGCAACAGATGCGTCTGCCTTCAAACTTCTATCAGTTTCGACTGCTCTTCGGTATCCACGAGAGTCACGTGAATTCTATTTATGTCTCCCTTTGAGGCTTCCTCAACAGGGGACAGTGGTGGCCTCTTCACAACATAGTCCCTCACGCGTTTCCCGCTCCATTACACGGGCAATCACGCGGCGAAATCTTGAGCAGAACAACTCCGGCAGATTCTGATAGTTGCTTCTAATGTGTCCAATTTCGACAAATCTTCAACAGGAGATGAAATGTGCCGCGGTTGTCTTCGGCCTGGTAGGACACTGTGTCTTATAGTGGCCCCGAAGGCCACAATCCCAGAAAGTCGAATCAGGGACATTCGGCATCCCGAACTTGCCTGGCGATTTCGTATCAGACACAGGTTGCCTACTCTGTGGCTTCACATTCCTTATAGGTGGATTCGGCATTTGTGCCCTCTCTAGCACCGGCAATGCTCTTCTTTGCATGAGCCTCTGCTCAGCCTGTGAATTCTCAAATTCTTCAGCTTGTAGCATCAACGACGGCTCGTCGTTAAATGTTCCTCATCGGACAAATTGCCTATATTCTGGCAATACATTTCTGTGCAACCAAAACAGTTCATGTTCTGCGGTCATTGCACCATGTCTTCTTATTAGTGTTTGCATATGAACCACATATGCAGCGGCTGGTTCGTTTACCTTCTGATGCCTGCGGCTGATTTGCACTTCCAAATCAATATCATAGTTCGCTTCCATGAAAAATAATGTAACGTCTCTCTGGAAATCCATAAACGTAATCCAGCGGTGACGGCTATTGCGATACCACAATAATTCCTTCTAATACTTCCGGTAATAATAACATTAATGCAACCTTCGATCTGTCCAACTGCATTGCTATACCTTCTGATGCCTGCGGCTGATTTGCACTTCCAAATCAATATCATAGTTCGCTTCCATGAAAAATAATGTGAAGTCTCTCTGGAAATCCATAAACGTAGTCCAGCGGTGACGGCTATTGCGATACCACAATAATTCCTTCTAATACTTCCGGTAATAATAACATTAATGCAACCTTCGATGTGTTCAACTGCATTGCTACTTCGTCCAATCTTCCTAAAAAAGTAGCGGGGGCTGAAGCTCCATTGTATTGTATCCTGTACTGATACAATCTCGGAGCACTACCCGAAGCTGAATATTCGTAAGCTGGAATTTGCTGTACAGGCGGAACGGGAACGTTGTACCCAGGTATCGGTGGAATGGTAGGCATCTGCGGAACAGTTGGTACTTGCGGAATGGTAGGTGTTTGTATTCACGGCAATCTCACATTTGTAGTCGGAGTCCCATAATTTGAATAACTCGGATTCGTTGCTGAAGAATAACTCGCAGGCTGCATCGGTGGTGAGGTCATTACCATGGTATTTGTGGAGGTCAGTATATTTGAAGTGGATGTCGTGGCCCAATCCGACGGCTTTACAATCGGCGTACTCCTGATTGATGGTCTTGACTCAACACCTGCTGGACTAAACGTAGGTGTTGTACTCAAAGCAGCTTCGGTGGTCATGGCTTTTGTTTATGATGACATAGTGTTTGCTATCATTTCTAGCACTCCATGCAGTGGCCGTGTTATTCCTTTCCTAATACCCCTTATGCACCTCCTGCGTAAGTCGTTCACGGTTATAGTATTATCAATACCATAATTCCTCAAAATTTCTCTCAATTGTTCTTTCTTGACCACATGAATCCAGCTGACTTTGGATTCTCCTTTGGCTGCTTCCGTTTGGCTTTATTCCCCGGGGGACCATGATTGTGCCATTTCCTTTGATTACATTAGACGGACTTAAATATTGATGAGCGTGAGCTTTGGTGCCTTGGGTATTGCACCAGTACATCCAGGCAGCTCCATATTGTCCAAATCCCACTCGATTTGGAAAAAAATCGAACCCAAAAAGGAAAATTCGAAGTGAGGGTAAGTAACGGATGAGGGTGCGATCTTGAAAATATGTACAGGGCTTCTCCCCAGTAAGGCAGAATCAATATAACCACTTGCCCAAATTCGGGCAACCTAGTTTAGATTTGAGGGGGTTACTCATAAAAGATTGGGCTAATTCGTTCAAAAATATTACCAATGGCTTCCTTAGGGAACTATCACTTGACCAATATGAGTTACGATTGACTGGGAAAATCAAATTGCAAAATAAGGGCAAAATTCGGAATTTCAGCAAAACGCTCAGGTGAAGGTAGTAATTCTATACTTGAAGCAAATACTAATTTCTGAATCAGATGTACGGTTACTTCGTATTTCCCATGAAGCGGGAGCGCAGATCAGGAAAATTTTTCTATCAAACAGCTTCGGGAAGCAAGGGAACCAAGTTTCAGTCGAAACTTTTGCAAATTTCCAGAATTCAAAAACAAACTCCTGAGGATGATTCGAAATCGTTTGGGGTGGTAGAACTTTTTTTGTCTAACTACGTTTCACTTTCATCCAAATCGGATGACCAGTCAATTGCTATAAATGATTTCAAATTTTCGAAAAAACTTTTTGACTTGAAAAAAATATTCATCCTCTCTGTCAATTTTTAAAAGACCCTGCTCGGGCGCCATTTTGTGTCGTGGCCTGCTACTTTTTGGCGGTTTTAACTTACGACGACTTCGACACTCCTTCAAATCTACCTGAATCCGATCGACTTTTATCCTGGGTTCTCGGGAGCCAGATTTTCGTTAAGGTTTACTCCTCGTTTGAGGGCTTCTGCTAATGTCCTCACCACAAAGCGTATCACTGTGCTATCTATGAATAGCCTTGTTCCAGTGAAGTGAGTGACCAGCTGCCAATAGGGCAGACTGAATAGTATTAGAATTGCAGGCTTCAATTGCAATTAATATTTGCTTACTTGACTACTTGAATGATGTTGCAGAAAGTTATGTTAGGCAAACACGAAATTTCCCAATAATAAATTTATTTATAGCTTGAACTCCTGTATAATAATAATTTATCATGACCCGTGGGAAGCACAAGGAAGCTCAGAAACAATAATTGCTAAGAAAGCGGTCCAAACAAGCTATTTTGCTTATTATAATAGCAAACAAATAGTTATGTGAGTATTATCATAAACGGCTATTCATGCACTAATTATTAGCAAAATTATTCATCGTACATTGGATACTCCAGCAGAGCAAGTTCTGAACTTTATTGGTCCTTCCACAATACCCTCACTACGCCCGCGTAATATCAGTAATCCTTTTGGTACTTTTGAATGCTGAGATTGATTTATCCTGCACTTCTTTCAAATTAGTACGCGTAGATTTTCGGCAACGGTCTCACCGGTAATTGTACGACAGTGCCAGGCACTTGTATACTATCCACACATAAATTTGGTAATTATAACTGTTACTTTCGGGTAAGACACAGCGTGTTAGAATTATAATCACCCCGTCAGCAATACCACTTTACTTCCGGGTAAGACTCAGCGTGTACAGTGGATTTCACGACTCTCGAACATACATCCTCCTTCAGAGCCTACTTCCGGGTAAGACACGGCGTGTAGACCCTGGCGGAGGACTGTCTACGACGCACCCTTATTTCCGGGTAAGACACAGTGTAAATTGGTACGTCGTGATTCACATTCACTCTATTCTTCCTTCAGAGTCTTTTTCCGGGTAAGACACAGCTTGTAGACCCTGGCGGAGGACTATATACGACTAACTCTTATTTCTGGGTGAGACAGTGTGTATTGGTGTGTCGTGATTCCCTTTGACTCTATTCACTCATACCCTCTGACACAATACATCTACTTAACAAATTCAATTTTTACGTTTATCGGTACAGAAGACAATTAATTTTATCGGGACGTTATGGAAACTTATCAGATACAATACAATAGTTACAATAACTAATTAAACTATATTTGATATTACAAAGCCGTACCGCGAGCAAAGCAACGAAACTCGATATACTAACTCGAATAGCAAAATCACTGTTTACCTAATACTTCAATGGGAACTGGCGGAACACTTACTTTTGGCGGCACAACTGGTTCTTCTGGAAGATTCGCTCGGGCTGTCTTGCACATTCCTATTGTCTCGCTGATTATAATCCTAATAATCATCCAACGCTTGCGAAGCATTCTTTCATATCAATCGAGCTCACCTGCACCAGCTCCAGCCGAGCCCTTTTTTGTTCATTTCGCGCTCATGATGATCCACCAGTTCCCCGATTCTGGGCCGTTTTTATGGCTACATCTGTTTCGCTACCTTTTATTGACACGAAATATGCACGGTTCTGAATGAAATGAAATATACGCGGCTTATGAATTGAAGTGTTTGCATATACGAGTCTTAAGCTACACGGATGTCTATGCCCGGTACTATCTATATTCCTATACAAAAATGTAGTTATTCAGAATTACGAATTTCAAATACTAATATAAACGAAATCTAAAATTTCTGACCAATCTAAGTGTTTCCCAATAAATAATTATTCCAGATTTTAGAGCTTCGTGACAACGCCGTTCCCTCCAACACTCCCGGTAATGACAACAACAATGCGTCCTCAGGTGTGTTCATCCGCATTACTATCTCATACATTCTTACCAGGAACGTAGTGGGAGCTGACGTTCCATTAAATTGTATTCGGTATTGATGCAATCTCGGAGCACTGTTTGGATTTTGAAAATTATATCCCGGTACTCTCTGAATAGAGGGAATCGGAATGTTGTACATGGGAAATTGTGGGAAGGTAGGTACTCACGAAACAGTCGGTATCGGCTGACTGGGAGGTAATTGCATACATGGCGGTTTCGTATTCGAAGTCAAGGTCCTATAAGTTGAATAATTTATAGGATTCGTGGGAAAGAGTAATTCGAAGTGTGCATTGGCGGTGACGTCATTACTACGGTACTTGTAAATGACACTGTGTTTGTCGTGGCTGTGGTTGCTCAATACAATGGCTTCACAATTGGCGTACTTCGTATCGGTGGTCTCGATGCAACACCTGCAGGACCGAATGTAGATGTTGTGTTTAAAACCGCCTCTGTCGTCATTGCTTTGGTTACTTCCGCTAGGGTGCTAGCTATTATTCCTAACACTCCATATGGAAGGCGTATTACCCCCTTTCGGCTCCCTCTTACGCATCTCCTGCTTGAATCCTCCACGGATATTCGAATGTTCATACTATAATTTGTGAGCATTTCTTGAAGTTGATCCTTCAATAAATGAACCCAGCCGAGGTTGGAATTATCTGCGATTGTTTGTATCCCTTCGCCAGTATACCATGATTGCGCCATTTCGTCAGATTGAGTTAACCGGTCCTCAATATTGATATGGGTAGGCTGCGTTGCCTCAGGTATAGTACCTACCTGTATACAACGGGAATACCATAGCATTCAATCCAACTTGATTCGAAAAATGTCAATTCAACAACAAAAAATTCGGAATTTGGGTGGGTTACGGCTATTGGTGTGGTGTTGGAAATCGGTATACGAATTATTTCCAGTGAGGCAAAACCTCAAACACCGTTGAGCCAATCCGCTCAAAAAGGGGTCGAATTACTTGGAAAGTAACTATGACTTTTCCAATCCGGGTTACGGTCGACAGGGAAAACCGATGTGCAGAATAGGGGCAAAATTCAAAATTTGGACAAAACGCTGAGGTGTAGCTAACAATTTCATACCTCACGGAACAATCGATGTCACAATCGAATTTGAGGTGAAAAACTTCGAATTTCCTCTATTAGCAGGAGGCGGATCGAAAAAAATCGCACTTATCGAACTAGGGGATCACGGTGAATAAGTTCCCGTTGAAACTTTTGCAAGTTCCCTAAATCCAAAAACAAACTTCCACAGATGATTCAAAAATGTGTTCAAACTTTTAAATTTCATTTCAATCGAACAACCGGTTCGATTACCATAAATAAAACAATTTTCCTATCCTAGAATCCCGGTTACGCAAATGTACCAAAATCATTACTACAACAAAATATATCCCCTCGGTCAATTTTCAAAGGTCCCTATGTTCGGGCGCCATTTTGTAACGTGATTTGTCACTTTGGCGTTGAATACTTACTACGGAATAAACTTTATTTCTCGGGCGCCAGATTTTTGCTAAAGGTTTACTTCTCCTCGAGGACTTCTGCTAGAGCCCTCTTAACAAATCTATCACGGTGTTGTCTAAAGACTGCCTTGTCCCAGGAGAGCGTCAGTAAAGAATATAACCAGGGGTCGCATTTCAAATTGCAAAATGATTTACATTGAATTACATGCTTTAATTGTAACTAAATGCGAGAACGGTTATACTGTCTTTTATACGTTGATATTGGCAGAGGTTTCACCTCCTTCCACTTTATCAAAAAATAACACAATGATAACACCGGTGAATGAATAGTCAGCAGCATATTATGTAATCAGCAAATGATTCGGAGGAAATGCAAGGAAATTATGTAGAATCTTTACTGCAAGCGGTCATAGCAAACTAATCATATGTTATTCACAGTTATTTTATAAAGCAAGCAAACAAGCAACTAGTATAAATTCGTGCGGTATTTTCTATTAGGTACTAATCAAAGCTGTATGAAGCAGTGAAGGCGAAACGGGTGCAAACGGTTTCCGCCCGGCTATCAATACTCGCCCCCGCAACCGCACATCATTGCAGTTATCTATTGTTCAAACAATTACAAATTGTGATTATGTACTTCAATTGATCCTGCTCTATTATAAGTTAGTACATGGAATCTTTTTTAACACGGTAATCACAAAGCAGTGTCAGGCCTTTCAATTTCATTCATACAAAGGATGTCTATAGCTCTAACTTCCGGATATGCACAGTGTGCAAAAACTATACATTTCTCAATAAACAGTACTCCGTTATTTCCGGATATGCACAGTGTAAAACTGGAGAGTGTGATCCTGTTTCACCTTTTTCACACTCTGACGCCATGCAATTACTTACAGTTCATTCAGTACAATCATCATCGCCCATCGGTAAACGAGGTATAGATAAACCCAGAATAAATCTACTTCGGACAATTTAAACAATGTATGTGATTATTTAGAAATAAAGAGAATATACTACCTCTGACTAAGATGAATAAAACAGCTGGCCAAAGATCATTTGCCTATCTTGGCCCAAAAGTATACAACTCGTTACCTGAAATATTGAAGAAATCTGTAACAAATAAAACATTTAAAGTGAAATGTAGAAAGTATGTATTGAAATTGCCAAGACAAGTTGTTCATAATATAATTGATTCTAAGAATGCAAAATAATTATATTATAATAATATTATTATAATAAATAAACAAGTTTTTATATTAAAATAAGTAAATATTAAACTAACCTGAATCCTAGAATCATATTGATTCATAATTGTTTTTTATAGATTGTCCTTATTTTAAAATTAAGAGCAAAATTTAAAATAAATCACAAATATATTTTAAATGTATATGTATCTATAATAAGTTAAATTTATGTGATTTTTAAAACTATTGTTCACAATCACACACAAGTGTCAAATGCGACACTTAAGTGATCATTTATGTTTATTCTTTCCATTGTACATTTTGTTTACTGTAAATTTGAAATTTTAATGAGAAATAAACATTATTATTATTATTATTATTATTTATACAAACAATGCCACGGCGCAGTCACAAGCAATGAATCCAGAACAGTTTCAGCAAGCGGTGATATAATACTGGTATTATGCGGTTCAAAATCTCACCTTAATTGTATCTTGATAAATCCGGATTTATTGTCACTTTCTGTAGTGCTTCTGTATCTGTGTTTGAAAACCAAACGACAATACTGGTTTCTGCCATCCAGCTTAGTAATTTGCCATAATCTTTGTTGTAAACGTCTCTCGATTTTTTCGGCAGCAAGTCTTGTGTTGATTGATCTGATTTTTTACAATTTCGTCAGGAATTTTAGATCTTTCCTGCATTTTGATTTTTTAAGTCTGAGAGCAGCAAAATTTGTTTACGCCAACACATTACACATGATTTGTATGCAACACGGGTATTAGTAGATGTATATGCCCTCGAGCCTCGAGCCAGAGATCTTTGGGTTTGTGAGATCCTCGCCCTCATGGCATAAACATCTACTTAATACCCTTGGTATATAAATAACTATTTACCGTTCTCGGGCTAAAATTTCGTAGCCAAAAGCCTATCGATAATATTTTGATGGGCTACTTGGAGAGGTCGAGGAAGTTTTACGTCACATACGAAAATTAAAAGTTATAAGTTATTTATTTTCTGTTTTCACATTTTTATGCTGTAAAAGACTAGTTGAATGAGACACTTAACTTTATTAAATTAGGTACAGCCATTTGGTAGGAAGGACCAGCTTACAATAACTGTATTAATAAACAATAATTAATGAAAATTCTATTTGGGAAAAGCTGGTAAAATAACAAAAGTCTCGAATAGACAAAAACTTATAATGTATAAAAATTCAAAATTTGGGAACAGCTGGTAAAACTCTAGTTAATATTCACTATTTAGGCTTCGAAATAGCCCCTACCCCAGCCAAGGCTGACATTCATGTCGGGGGTTCTGGAACGCAGATTTTATATTCAAAAAGGAGAGTTATATACCTATTTAATATTGTGAAATTGCGAAAAGATTACTTATACTTCCAGGGAAAGGATTGCGGAAATTTGTCTATTTATTCCAGAGTACTATTTCTTTTTCATCTGCACCAGTTACTACAATGTCGTCTAAAAAGTTTATTACCCCTTTAACACCCTGTACGGTCTCCAAAATTTTTGTCTGAAAAACCGCGCAAGCCAATCTGGTTCCGTAAGGTAACCTATACACCTCAAATACACCACGATGTATAGTACTCCACGCGAGTAAACGTTAGTAGATTAACTGGGCGCGTTCTCCACCAGGAAATGACTCATCGACCGGATGTTGCGCGCGCAACTTCGGATGTAACGTTACTAACCCGCGAAATTCAAACGTGTCCATAGAGCTTACGATGATCACAGAACTTTCGACCATAGAGGTCTGGATGTGAGGTTAGTTGGACGTAACGTTACTAACCCGCGAAATTCAAACGTGTCCATAGAGCTTACGATGATTATAGAACCTTCGACCATAGAGGTCTGAATGTGAGGTTAGTTGGATGTGACGTCATCGACCCGCCAAATTCAAACGTAGAGGTGTTTTGGTGATGTTTATCATGGCCGACGTTGGAAGCGAATGTCAGAAGAATAAACGTCAAAACCACAATATGACTGATGTTGTAGCTACATCGCCGCCATCTTCTGATGAACCGATGAACTATCATACTTAAATGTCAATGTCAGACCAGTTAACTTCAAACGACTACATCTATGAATGAACCGATCAACCGTCATGCATACCTGTCAACGTCAGAAATGTTAACGTCAAGGGACGACATCTATGAGGTCACAATTCAAAATATGACTGATGTTATAGCTACATCACCGACATCTCTTAATGAACCGATGAACTATCATACTTCAATGTCAATGTCAGAACAGTTAACTTCAAATGACTACATCTATGAATGAACCGATCAACCGTCATGCGTACCTGTCAACGTCAAAGGACTACATCTATGAGGTTAATGTTTTTGCGCGGGAAATTTATGAACCGATGAACTATCATAGCTGGATGTCAATGTCAGAACAGTTAACGTCAAAGGACGACATCTATGAGACTCCAATTCAAAATGTTACCGATGTTGTAGCCTATATCGCCATCTATCACTAAACCCATGAACTATCATAACTGAATGTCAATGTCAGAACAGTTAACGTCAAAGGACGACATCTATGAGGTATTTTGTTAATTTTTTTGCGCGGGAAGATCCATCTTAATTCAAAAAACGATTTACGTAAGCAGCTGTGAATACAATGGAGTCATTCATTAGGTCAACAAATAACAATAAGTGATATACAAGTCTAGACTTGTTAGTAAGCGAATTAGAATTGAGAGTTATGTTGACTACGAATTTAATTCTCGTTTGTTCAGTCATCTGTTACAGCTCAAACGAAACGCATCGTTTTCTTATATCCTTTGTCTGCGGTCTTCTATTGAACGGAAAATGTAAGTTTAATTCAATTATTTAATTCACTGCCATAAAAACATACTTGTTTTGTCTCTTATTCAGAATAAACAGTTAAAAAATTATTCAATTCACATTCATAAAATAACAAGTATAAAATTAATTAATTAACTTTTATAAAATAACTGTTGTATCAATTTTGTGTGTGTATTACGAATTTAAAGATCTTCAATTTTATTCATATTGTTTCAGATTCATGATGGATCTAACAAAACTTAATCATTGTGCTCTTTTGGAGAGAAAACCATTAAGGAGAGTTCCAGAACTCGAAATCAATAAGCATTATACAATACTTCAAGCGAGAGTAGTAAGAACCAAATTTGGTGAATCCATATTGCTCGAGTTCGATGAATTCTCTATCTTCCTACCCAATCGACTGACCAATCAGATTATCCCAATTTTGGAACAAATCAACATGAAACCTTGTTTGATTTTGATATACAGGGGAAAAGAGGATGTTAATAAAAGCAACCCGGCTTTTAAACTTGAATTTTTGGAGCTCAAGTAATAAGAAATCTAAGGTATGGTGTTTATACTAGCGTGTGTATATAGTCGATGAAATCATCAGTAATAATATGTCTCTTGAAGAATACACACGTAAATTGGAAGAATTCGGTGCGAAAGTAAAAGCTTTGAGTAGAGATTTAAAATTTTACGAAGATAAAAATATCGCTATAAGACAATTGAATAGTTTACGTATTGGCGGAGAGGATGGTTATGTTAGAACCCAATTTTATAATCCTAACCTCAATTTTGAATGGAATCCTGTATACAAACGTTCCGAATCGAGTGGAACGTATTTATATATGTCCCAGGAAAGATCTGAGAAATGAATGTAATCGAACAGAATGGCAGCCAATGAATTATCAAATGATTAACGAAAATCAATTAGAGGTATTCACATACATAATCGAAACGATGCGGACCACCACCAATCACACATTCAATTATAAGCTCAAGCTATTATTTCCAAATGGTACAGAGGGGGATGTTATGAAGTGGCAAACATTCACCCCATCACCTACATCGATGTCTTCTCAACCACCACCACCAAACACACCATCACCGACACAGATAGTAAACGAGATTTATGCGATGCAATGTTTCAATCTTAGTGTCTTATTAGTTTTACTACTTAAAATCATCATAAAAATTGCTAAGAAACATACAAATAAATACGTATAATAATAATAAAGAGTTGTTTTATTGAATAATAATAATAATAACATGTATTTAATGAATATATATACAGATATATTTAATTTGGTAGAATAATGTTCAGGAACCATTGCTGTAGATTATCCACGTGTTGAATTGTACACATATATTTTTTTCCATCATTACGGTGATTCATGCAGCTCATCCTGTTTGAAGGTTCGAATTTTCCTGTTTCACATAGAGTATTATCAAAGTTACACACATCTACAATGTGTGGGAAAATATTCAGTTCTTGCCACTTTCTCGTTAAAAAATTAGCTTTTTGATGACCTCGAACATAAATATAGTCTGCCTTACATAGAAGATTAGATTTTAGAATATTATCTATTTCGGTGTATTCTACATCTCCAGAAGAATATTTTATTCCATGTACGAGTCTCTCCACATAACATATAGATTTTCGATCTTGAGCATTCAACGATGCAAAGGGTATGCATGGTTTAAACAATGAATAATGTCGTTTAAATCCAATCTGAATAGACATTTCTTTCGGATGGAACACATCGTCGACGACGAAACCTTGAATGTCAACCAAAGCGATTCTCATGGTGTCACGTAATAAACTGATCGAATTTATGTCTAAATGAGACTCTTGATGATTTCGGTGAGGGGTGAGTATTCCATTAAACAATCGTGAATTATGATGCAATAAGCTTTGAGATATTTTGTTAATGTTTTTGCGCGGGAAGTCCCATCTCAATTCAAAATATGATCTATTAGTGAACCGGTGAACTATCATGACTGGATGTCAATCTCAGAACAGTTAACGTCAAAGGACAACATCTATGAGACCCCAATTCCAAATATTACTATATCGCCATCTATTGATAAACCGATGAACTATCACAACTGAATGTCAATGTCAGAACAGTTAACGTCAAAGGACGATATCTATGAGGTATTTTGTTAAAGTTTTTGCGCGGGAAGTTGCATCTCGATTCAAAATATGATCTATTAATGAACCGATGAACTGTCATAGCTGAATGTCAATGTCAGAACAGTAAACGTAAGAGGACGACATCTATGAGACCCCAATTCAAAATATTACTGATTCTGTAGATATATCACCATCTATTATTAAACCGATGAACTATCATAGTTAAATATCAATTTCGGAACAGCTAACGTCAAGGACGACATCTATGAGGTGTTTTGGTAACGTTTTGTCTGGAAATCACTCTCAAAATTATAAATTGTCACTTATATTGGAGCTATATTGTCGTTCATTGATACCACACCCTAATCTCAAGATAATGAACCAGCAAAATAACCTAGAAATGTCTACTTACATATATGAAGTGTTTAAACCAAAAGCACATTAAGTATTAAGTATTCATTTCTACATGCACCTGCGTCATCACATTCATTTTATACTGATTATGAGAACGATAACAGTCGTACAATGAGAGGAATTCATTAAGTAAACAAATAACAATGAGTGAATCATTTTTACTACACAGAATCTGTTGAATTTCGTTTAGGATTGAATGCGAAAATATTAAATTTGATTGTACATATCGATAGTTTGATTAAAATTCTAATAATGCATCCCAAACGTTTGAACGCGTATATTGTTCAAGTGCTTGGAATTGAAAATTCGAATTTTTGGAGCTTAAGTAATAAGAAATCTAAGGTATGGTGTTTATACTAGCGTGTGTATTGAAATCAAACTTTTGAGAATATCAATGAAATCATACAATTCCAGCAGCCCGAAGGTTCGTTTGCAATTTTAAACAACGGAACGCATTGGGTAGCGTTCAGAAAAAAATCGATAACGATGTGGAATATTTTGATTGTTTTGGAAATTTGAATACACCAAAGAAACTCGTTCAATATTTGGGTGGGAACGTTAGGATTTTCTACAATAACTACACCTATCAGAACTATAATCAAGTGATATGTGAACAGTTGTGCTTGAACTTTCTCACCGAAATTGTCGAAAGTATCAATTAAACCTTAGTCAGTCTATATCGAAACATCAAGCGAATCGCATTCACATCGTATTATCATGAGAATCGCATTAGTTGACATTCAGGGGTTCTTCATTGACGATGCCTTCCATCCAAAAGAAATGTGTATACAAATTGGATTCAAACGTCATTATTCCTTATTCAAACCGCACACATCTTATTCATCGCTAAATGCAAAGGAGCGAAAGTCCGTATGGTATTTACAAAAGTCTTATCATGGACTCGATTATGCATCTGGAAATGTGGATTATGAAGAAATAAATAATATTCTTAAATCGATTCAACTATGTGCAGTCGACTATATTTATGTTCGTGGTCAGCAAAAAGCAGAGTTTTTGAGAAGGAAGTGTATAGAATTGGTTTTTTTCCCACACATCGTAGATGTTCACAGTTTCGATGGTACTAACTGTGAAACGGGGAAATTCGAGCAAACAAACAATTTGACCTGTCTGAATCATCGTAATGACGGTGGTAAATACATGTGTGCAGTTCAACATGTGGATAAATCACAGCAGTGGCTTCTGAATGTAATACTACCTAAATTATATGTATTTTCTGAAATAAATATTATTATTACACCTATCTCCTTTATATAATTATTTATTCAGATGGTAAATAGCTTTGTTTACATTTTTAACAAACCTTTTCAATATTAATACTGATAAAGAAGATAAAATAGCATACAAAATTACTAAAATTTTATGAATAACTCCTTCTAGTGTGGATGATGCTGATATTGTCTCTTGTATAAGATGTAGTAAACATGATGATTGCCATTCAGCGATATGCTCCATCACTTCGATCATGGAATAAGAGTTTGAGTTTATAATGTATGATTGTCTTGTGGAATGTTAAACGTGAATACCTCCAATTGGTTATCTTTGATTTATTGTAAAATTCATTGGGTAAGGTAACTCTCCCCCACAAAATTTGTTTTTAACACCCCCACTCTCATCATCCTCACTATTTACACTTAATTTGTTCAGCAGTCTTATAACTTTAATTTTATCTGCGTAATAATTCAAGTCTCTTCTTAGTTTATGAACTTTTTCCACGAATTCGCAAAGTCTGCGTAGGTATTCTTCAAAAGATATATTTGTAGACTTACTAGATATCTACATTAGTATTTTATGAGTCACAGTCCTTCGTAAGAAATTCGAATAACTTCCAACTATTCGCACTAGAACACATAGGATTCACACTATTGGGGTGATGTAGACAGATAAATTCACAATTTCCTCGCTCTAATTTTGGACATTTACCTTTCAAATTCACCACTTCTACTCGATCTAACCCCAATTTTTGGAACGCCCCCCATAGAAACTTAGCTTTTATCTTCCCACATACATAAACAGTAGCATTCGGATCGATATTTTCCTTCAAAATTTCATAAAATTCATCATATTCCTGATAGCCTGAGTTCCATGGAATCCCGTGATATTTTTCACAATGAAATATTTTCTTCATTTGCCTTGCGGATAGTTGATCCATCGATTTTGATGGTTTGAATAGAAAATATTTCTCCAACCTTTTCTCACAGTCCAACAAAGAGAGTTCCTTGATATTATATACGTTTGAAGAAATCGGGAAACTTTGAATATCAACCACTATAGATGACATTTCAAACTAGAATGATAAACTATTCAAATATCTAGTTGCATATGCGTGGATCATTGACATATTTCTTTGATGTTATCGAAATTTCGAAAGAGTACGTCGAAGCACAAAATTTGTAGTGATGTTGGACTTATTCTATAGTTGACGTCATCGACCTCCCCTCCTATCTCAGAAAACATTTGAAACATCTTAAAGGTGTAAGAATTTGAAGTGTCTCTTCGAATGCTGCGCATGTCCATTATCTCACATCGGTATGGTAGTAGTGCGATTCGATAAAAATCGACACCCATATCATGTAGCACTCTAAAACAATCAAGTATATACGATCCTGGTTTCGGAACGATACCCGAAATTTGATGCAATATGATTTTTCTCATTCTTCTATGTTTATATTTGAACTGACCTTCTATATTCATATCGATTATCTTCCAATCTTCTGGAGGGGGAGGATCGAAATCTCCTCCGAAATAGAAAATATCAGCATACGCCCAATCGGTCGAGGCCCCCACAAGGAAAGTTACGAATTCTCCAGCGATTATCCAATTTTTGGATGGTAATTGTAATTCTTCGAGGATTTTCATCAAATTCGGCGGACATACGCTTATTACGAATTTCTTCGCATCGTACACGGTGGTAAGCACACTATGAATAAAACTGTTGTATAATCGAGGAGACATTATTACGAACTGATTCGATTTAGTTGAAGCAGTCACACACAACAACACACTCCATCATACTCTGCGCTATTGACTTTTTCAACCCAAAATATAAAATCAAAACTAAATGGTATTCTTGCGGGTGAGAGATAAGAGGTCGATCGAACTGGTAAGTATACATCTAAAATAATAAAACATTTTCAGATAAAAAAATGACGCGGGTTCGGATCCCTCTGCAACTTTCTCACCAAAGAATACCATTTTTAATCGAACGCGCTAATTCATTTGACGATATGATGGATTGAAGACCTGCGTGACAGACACCTCGGCAGGTGATAGCCGTCATGACACCTCGTCATATTTTTATGATATTCGATGAGGTTAGAGTCCTGCGCGAACCTTCACACCAACAATCTCTCTGAATCATTCTTCGCAAAATTGCGTCGAACAAACATAACAAAATCGCAATCATGCGAACCTTCGCACCAATAATCTCTCTGAAAATCATCGATATTCTGAAGATGAAATTTGGTGAATTCTTCACAAAATGATTTCGATTCTACACCCCTAGCAATTGACTTAAATAATGATTGACAATAGTGGAAAACGATAAAAATCAATCGTTTCGAATTATTCTGAGTTTTTATTCAAATACCTGAATAAAACAAATGCATTACTTGAGTAATTATAGTAGTATAGAGTATTATGCTACTCAGAAATTATGAAGCTTGAATGGAATTTGGATTGTTCAAGTTTGTTAACTGAGCTCAGTGGTATAGGTGAGTCGATCAAATGTAATTTAGAATGAATGACCTCATAGAACAGTACTACGTGTAAGGATCTAAACCACTAAATGAGTAAAATACCATTCACTTTATTTTCTTAAATGTTCTTCTTTATTTTCTGGTGAAAACGTATTTTAGGTATACATTTTGAAAGCTCTAAAACTATTTCTTGCAGTTTTCTCTCCTGTGGTATTAGAATAATCAGTCATATCACCCAAAACATGATTGAATTGAATCAATATAATATTTTTATATACATAAAATAGTAACATATTATCTATACTTAAAATGTCTTTCTCTTTTCAGATTAACTCCGTAGGTGTCGCTGGTTGTGTAGTTGTATTTATGTAGAAGTATCTAGTGTACATATAAAATAATTAAAAATAAATTTTATATTTTATTTACTTGAATCTTATAGTTAACTATAATTCATATTACCAAATAAAATTCTTTCTCTAAAACATAAATTCATTCTGATACACCCCTGTTTAACAAATGTACAACGACCCGATGTGAGGAATGTGCCTGTCAACAATTATTATAGATACATCAGACATTAGATACATCAATGTTCCATCATGTGCGGGAGATAAATATAAATAATTTACACACTATGCTGACTCATAATTTCTGAGTAGCATAATACTCTATACTACTCTATACTACTATAAGTAATGCATTTGTTTTATTCATAGATTGATTTAAATAATTATTAACAATCGTGGATTACGATAAGAATCAATCGTTTCGATACTTCATTTCATATTTAAAAACATATATTGAGCAAAATGAACAGTTTGAAATATTCTATATTTTGAGATCAGTAGGCTTTCGAAATATCGACAAATTCACATCGAACTATAATAAAAAACGACCTGCGCGAGGTTAAATGAATATTTTGTATGTGAAGCTCCAACTAAATCGAGAAAAATCAATCAGTTGCAATAAAATGTTCTACAAAGATAGTGTTAGATCTGATTTTAGAAGAGTTCGAAATGTCTGCAATGCATGAAAAATCCCCATCAATTTTGGAGGGTCTTCGAAAAACAGGGTAACACCATATCAGATTGTCATTAGTTAATCATCAAATATCATGCACGTTTGCGGGCAAAGTAAAAGGGAAATTTCGAGAGCAATACAAACGTTTTTCTTGGGAGGGTCCAAACGTTCTTTGGGAGGATCCAATCGTTATTGGGAGGGTCTTTGAAAACAGGGTAACACTATATCACAATGTCATTAGTTGATCATCAACCACCATGCACGTTTGCGGGCAATGTCAAAGGGAATTTTCGAGAGCAATACAAACGTTTTTCTTGGGAGGGTCCAAACGTTCTTTGGGAGGATCCAGTCGTTATTGGGAGGGTCTTTGAAAACAGGGTAACACTATATCACAATATCATTAGTTGATCATCAACCACCATGCACGTTTGCGGGCAATGTCAAAGGGAATTTTCGAGAGCAAATGCGCTGAGGCGGCACGAGAAAAAAACATTTCAAAACACACAGTTTCTCATGCAAGCATTGAGAAGTTACATTTTCTCGCCGAGACAATTTGAATCGTCATATTATGTTATTCCACAGTCGAGATAAAAGTATAATGCACTGGTCCAACCCAGATGTTCTACTGCACCGGTTAGAAGAAATCATATCTCTACAAGGATATATCGAAGAGAAACGTGAAATAATTAATGAATTGAGAAGATTTTGTAAAAAATGGTATTTGAATAAACACTCAGAATAATTTGAAACGATTGATTTTTATCGTTTTCCACTATTGTCAATCATTATTTAAGTCAATTGCTAGGGGTGTAGAATCGAAATCAACTTGTGAAGAATTCACCAAATTTCATCTTCAGAATATCGATGATTTTCAGAGAGATTATTGGTGCGAAGGTTCGCATGATTGCGATTTTGTTATGTTTGTTCGACGCAATTTTGCGAAGAATGATTCAGAGAGATTGTTGGTGTGAAGGTTCGCGCAGGACTCTAACCTCATCGAATATCATAAAAATATGACGAGGTGTCATGACGGCTATCACCTGCCGAGGTGTCTGTCACGCAGGTCTTCAATCCATCATATCGTCAAATGAATTAGCGCGTTCGATTAAAAATGGTATTCTTTGGTGAGAAAGTTGCAGAGGGATCCGAACCCGCGTCATTTTTTTATCTGAAAATGTTTTATTATTTTAGATGTATACTTACCAGTTCGATCGACCTCTTATCTCTCACCCGCAAGAATACCATTTAGTTTTGATTGTATATTTTGGGTTGAAAAAGTCAATAGCGCAGAGTATGATGGAGTGTGTTGTTGTGTGTGACTGCTTCAACTAAATCGAATCAGTTCGTAATAATGTCTCCTCGATTATACAACAGTTTTATTCATAGTGTGCTTACCACCGTGTACGATGCGAAGAAATTCGTAATAAGCGTATGTCCGCCGAATTTGATGAAAATCCTCGAAGAATTACAATTACCATCCAAAAATTGGATAATCGCTGGAGAATTCGTAACTTTCCTTGTGGGGGCCTCGACCGATTGGGCGTATGCTGATATTTTCTATTTCGGAGGAGATTTCGATCCTCCCCCTCCAGAAGATTGGAAGATAATCGATATGAATATAGAAGGTCAGTTCAAATATAAACATAGAAGAATGAGAAAAATCATATTGCATCAAATTTCGGGTATCGATCCGAAACCAGGATCGTATTTACTTGATTGTTTTAGAGTGCTACATGATATGGGTGTCGATTTTTATCGAATCGCACTACTACCATACCGATGTGAGATAATGGACATGCGCAGCATTCGAAGAGACACTTCAAATTCTTACACCTTTAAGATGTTTCAAATGTTTTCTGAGATAGGAGGGGAGGTCGATGACGTCAACTATAGAATAAGTCCAACATCACTACAAATTTTGTGCTTCGACGTACTCTTTCGAAATTTCGATAACATCAAAGAAATATGTCAATGATCCACGCATATGCAACTAGATATTTGAATAGTTTATCATTCTAGTTTGAAATGTCATCTATAGTGGTTGATATTCAAAGTTTCCCGATTTCTTCAAACGTATATAATATCAAGGAACTCTCTTTGTTGGACTGTGAGAAAAGGTTGGAGAAATATTTTCTATTCAAACCACCAAAATCGATGGATCAACTATCCGCGAGGCAAATGAAGAAAATATTTCATTGTGAAAAATATCACGGGATTCCATGGAACTCAGGCTATCAGGAATATGATGAATTTTATGAAATTTTGAAGGAAAATATCGATCCGAATGCTACTGTTTATGTATGTGGGAAGATAAAAGCTAAGTTTCTATGGGGGGCGTTCCAAAAATTGGGGTTAGATCGAGTAGAAGTGGTGAATTTGAAAGGTAAATGTCCAAAATTAGAGCGAGGAAATTGTGAATTTATCTGTCTACATCACCCCAATAGTGTGAATCCTATGTGTTCTAGTGCGAATAGTTGGAAGTTATTCGAATTTCTTACGAAGGACTGTGACTCATAAAATACTAATGTAGATATCTAGTAAGTCTACAAATATATCTTTTGAAGAATACTTACGCAGACTTTGCGAATTCGTGGAAAAAGTTCATAAACTAAGAAGAGACTTGAATTATTACGCAGATAAAATTAAAGTTATAAGACTGCTGAACAAATTAAGTGTAAATAGTGAGGATGATGAGAGTGGGGGTGTTAAAAACAAATTTTGTGGGGGAGAGTTACCTTACCCAATGAATTTTACAATAAATCAACGATAACCAATTGGAGGTATTCACGTTTAACATTCCACAAGACAATCATACATTATAAACTCAAACTCTTATTCCATGATCGAAGTGATGGAGCATATCGCTGAATGGCAATCATCATGTTTACTACATCTTATACAAGAGACAATATCAGCATCATCCACACTAGAAGGAGTTATTCATAAAATTTTAGTAATTTTGTATGCTATTTTATCTTCTTTATCAGTATTAATATTGAAAAGGTTTGTTAAAAATGTAAACAAAGCTATTTACCATCTGAATAAATAATTATATAAAGGAGATAGGTGTAATAATAATATTTATTTCAGAAAATACATATAATTTAGGTAGTATTACATTGAGAAGCCACTGCTGTGATTTATCCACATGTTGAACTGCACACATGTATTTACCACCGTCATTACGATGATTCAGACAGGTCAAATTGTTTGTTTGCTCGAATTTCCCCGTTTCACAGTTAGTACCATCGAAACTGTGAACATCTACGATGTGTGGGAAAATATCCAATTCTATACACTTCCTTCTCAAAAACTCTGCTTTTTGCTGACCACGAACATAAATATAGTCGACTGCACATAGTTGAATCGATTTAAGAATATTATTTATTTCTTCATAATCCACATTTCCAGATGCATAATCGAGTCCATGATAAGACTTTTGTAAATACCATACGGACTTTCGCTCCTTTGCATTTAGCGATGAATAAGATGTGTGCGGTTTGAATAAGGAATAATGACGTTTGAATCCAATTTGTATACACATTTCTTTTGGATGGAAGGCATCGTCAATGAAGAACCCCTGAATGTCAACTAATGCGATTCTCATGATAATACGATGTGAATGCGATTCGCTTGATGTTTCGATATAGACTGACTAAGGTTTAATTGATACTTTCGACAATTTCGGTGAGAAAGTTCAAGCACAACTGTTCACATATCACTTGATTATAGTTCTGATAGGTGTAGTTATTGTAGAAAATCCTAACGTTCCCACCCAAATATTGAACGAGTTCCTTTGGTGTATTCAAATTTCCAAAACAATCAAAATATTCCACATCGTTATCGATTTTTTTCTGAACGCTACCCAATGCGTTCCGTTGTTTAAAATTGCAAACGAACCTTCGGGCTGCTGGAATTGTATGATTTCATTGATATTCTCAAAAGTTTGATTTCAATACACACGCTAGTATAAACACCATACCTTAGATTTCTTATTACTTAAGCTCCAAAAATTCGAATTTTCAATTCCAAGCACTTGAACAATATACGCGTTCAAACGTTTGGGATGCATTATTAGAATTTTAATCAAACTATCGATATGTACAATCAAATTTAATATTTTCGCATTCAATCCTAAACGAAATTCAACAGATTCTGTGTAGTAAAAATGATTCACTCATTGTTATTTGTTTACTTAATGAATTCCTCTCATTGTACGACTGTTATCGTTCTCATAATCAGTATAAAGTGAATGTGATGACGCAGGTGCATGTAGAAATGAATACTTAATACTTAATGTGCTTTTGGTGTAAACACTTCATATATGTAAGTAGACATTTCTAGGTTATTTTGCTGGTTCATTATCTTGAGATTAGGGTGTGTTATCAATGAACGACAATATAGCTCCAATATAAGTGACAATTTTTAATTTTGAGAGTGATTTCCAGACAAAACGTTACCAAAACACCTCATAGATGTCGTCCTTGACGTTAGCTGTTCCGAAATTGATATTTAACTATGATAGTTCATCGGTTTAATAATAGATGGTGATATATCTACAGAATCAGTAATATTTTGAATTGGGGTCTCATAGATGTCGTCCTCTTACGTTTACTGTTCTGACATTGACATTCAGCTATGACAGTTCATCGGTTCATTAATAGATCATATTTTGAATCGAGATGCAACTTCCCGCGCAAAAACTTTATCAAAATACCTCATAGATATCGTCCTTTGACGTTAACTGTTCTGACATTGACATTCAGTTGTGATAGTTCATCGGTTTATCAATAGATGGCGATATAGTAATATTTTGAATTGGGGTCTCATAGATGTTGTCCTTTGACGTTAACTGTTCTGAGATTGACATCCAGTCATGATAGTTCACCGGTTCACTAATAGATCATATTTTGAATTGAGATGGGACTTCCCGCGCAAAAACATTAACAAAATATCTCAAAGCTTATTGCATCATAATTCACGATTGTTTAATGGAATACTCACCCCTCACCGAAATCATCAAGAGTCTCATTTAGACATAAATTCGATCAGTTTATTACGTGACACCATGAGAATCGCTTTGGTTGACATTCAAGGTTTCGTCGTCGACGATGTGTTCCATCCGAAAGAAATGTCTATTCAGATTGGATTTAAACGACATTATTCATTGTTTAAACCATGCATACCCTTTGCATCGTTGAATGCTCAAGATCGAAAATCTATATGTTATGTGGAGAGACTCGTACATGGAATAAAATATTCTTCTGGAGATGTAGAATACACCGAAATAGATAATATTCTAAAATCTAATCTTCTATGTAAGGCAGACTATATTTAAGTTCGAGGTCATCAAAAAGCTGATTTTTTAACGAGAAAGTGCCAAGAACTGAATATTTTCCCACACATTGTAGATGTGTGTAACTTTGATAATACTCTATGTGAAACAGGAAAATTCGAACCTTCAAACAGGATGAGCTGCATGAATCACCGTAATGATGGAAAAAATATATGTGTACAATTCAACACGTGGATAATCTACAGCAATGGTTCCTGAACATTATTCTACCAAATTAAATATATCTGTATATATATTCATTAAATACATGTTATTATTATTATTATTCAATAAAACAACTCTTTATTATTATTATACGTATTTATTTGTATGTTTCTTAGCAATTTTTATGATGATTTTAAGTAGTAAAACTAATAAGACACTAAGATTGAAACATTGCATCGCATAAATCTCGTTTACTATCTGTGTCGGTGATGGTGTGTTTGGTGGTGGTGGTTGAGAAGACATCGATGTAGGTGATGGGGTGAATGTTTGCCACTTCATAACATCCCCCTCTGTACCATTTGGAAATAATAGCTTGAGCTTATAATTGAATGTGTGATTGGTGGTGGTCCGCATCGTTTCGATTATGTATGTGAATACCTCTAGTTGATTTTCGTTAATCATTTGATAATTCATTGGCTGCCATTCTGTTCGATTACATTCATTTCTCAGATCTTTCCTGGGACATATATAAATACGTTCCACTCGATTCGGAACGTTTGTATACAGGATTCCATTCAAAATTGAGGTTAGGATTATAAAATTGGGTTCTAACATAACCATCCTCTCCGCCAATACGTAAACTATTCAATTGTCTTATAGCGATATTTTTATCTTCGTAAAATTTTAAATCTCTACTCAAAGCTTTTACTTTCGCACCGAATTCTTCCAATTTACGTGTGTATTCTTCAAGAGACATATTATTACTGATGATTTCATCGACTATATACACACGCTAGTATAAACACCATACCTTAGATTTCTTATTACTTGAGCTCCAAAAATTAAGTTTAAAAGCCGGGTTGCTTTTATTAACATCCTCTTTTCCCCTGTATATCAAAATCAAACAAGGTTTCATGTTGATTTGTTCCAAAATTGGGATAATCTGATTGGTCAGTCGATTGGGTAGGAAGATAGAGAATTCATCGAACTCGAGCAATACGGATTCACCAAATTTGGTTCTTACTACTCTCGCTTGAAGTATTGTATAATGCTTATTGATTTCGAGTTCTGGAACTCTCCTTAATGGTTTTCTCTCCAAAAGAGCACAATGATTAAGTTTTGTTAGATCCATCATGAATCTGAAACAATATGAATAAAATTGAAGATCTTTAAATTCGTAATACACACACAAAATTGATACAACAGTTATTTTATAAAAGTTAATTAATTAATTTTATACTTGTTATTTTATGAATGTGAATTGAATAATTTTTTAACTGTTTATTCTGAATAAGAGACAAAACAAGTATGTTTTTATGGCAGTGAATTAAATAATTGAATTAAACTTACATTTTCCGTTCAATAGAAGACCGCAGACAAAGGATATAAGAAAACGATGCGTTTCGTTTGAGCTGTAACAGATGACTGAACAAACGAGAATTAAATTCGTAGTCAACATAACTCTCAATTCTAATTCGCTTACTAACAAGTCTAGACTTGTATATCACTTATTGTTATTTGTTGACCTAATGAATGACTCCATTGTATTCACAGCTGCTTACGTAAATCGTTTTTTGAATTAAGATGGAACTTCCCGCGCAAAAAAATTAACAAAATACCTCATAGATGTCGTCCTTTGACGTTAACTGTTCTGACATTGTCATTCAGTTATGATGGTTCATGGGTTTAGTGATAGATGGCGATATAGGCTACAACATCGGTAACATTTTGAATTGGAGTCTCATAGATGTCGTCCTTTGACGTTAACTGTTCTGACATTGACATCCAGCTATGATAGTTCATCGGTTCATAAATTTCCCGCGCAAAAACATTAACCTCATAGATGTAGTCCTTTGACGTTGACAGGTACGCATGATGGTTGATCGGTTCATTCATAGATGTAGTCATTTGAAGTTAACTGTTCTGACATTGACATTGAAGTATGATAGTTCATCGGTTCATTAAGAGATGTCGGTGATGTAGCTATAACATCAGTCATATTTTGAATTGTGACCTCATAGATGTCGTCCCTTGACGTTAACATTTCTGACGTTGACAGGTATGCATGACGGTTGATCGGTTCATTCATAGATGTAGTCGTTTGAAGTTAACTGGTCTGACATTGACATTTAAGTATGATAGTTCATCGGTTCATCAGAAGATGGCGGCGATGTAGCTACAACATCAGTCATATTGTGGTTTTGACGTTTATTCTTCTGACATTCGCTTCCAACGTCGGCCATGATAAACATCACCAAAACACCTCTACGTTTGAATTTGGCGGGTCGATGACGTCACATCCAACTAACCTCACATTCAGACCTCTATGGTCGAAAGTTCTATAATCATCGTAAGCTCTATGGACACGTTTGAATTTCGCGGGTTAGTAACGTCACGTCCAACTAACCTCACATCCAGACCTCTATGGTCGAAAGTTCTGTGATCATCGTAAGCTCTATGGACACGTTTGAATTTCGCGGGTTAGTAACGTTACATCCGAAGTTGCGCGCGCAACATCCGGTCGATGAGTCATTTCCTGGTGGAGAACGCGCCCAGTTAATCTACTAACGTTTGGTAGGCTCCTCCAGTTCCATCTGATTATACGCATGTGAAAGGTCCAATTCACTGAATTTCTTTCCCTCCTGTAAAGCTGCAAACAAACTATCCATATCAGACAGGAGATTTTCAACATCTGGCGCATCGTTTACTGTAACTTTGTAATTTGCATAGAGACGTAGAGTACCATCTTTCTTCAAAATTGGCACCAACGGAGTACTCCACTGAAAATTTGGTATCTTAGAAATTACTTCTTCCTTCTCCAACCTTCAGCTCTTCATCCAACTTAGTCTTGTATGAAAATGGTAGATTTTGCGGTTCCAAAATTCTGGTTTTGCGCCCTTCTTTAACTTCTTCAACGTATTCAACAAAAGCGTACTTCCATTGTCTTCTAACCTTACCTAACCTACGAGTTCTCCGCTCTCTCAAATATATGTGCCATTTGTATGCTTGTCCTTAACAAAAACCAACTTCCATTAACTTAAGGATTGTCGCTTGATGGTCCCCCGCCTCACCTTAAACATATGCAATTCGTACACGTGCAGTTAACAAGAACATACTTACATTAACTTCTAACCTACGGATTGCCACTTGGAAAATGTTTTTTTTCGTTACGTGTTCATGTAGTTTAGTATTTTTGATAGCAAATTGAAATGTATCTGTTTCATAGTTCCACATAACACACAAAGTTTATGTTTCGCATATTTCTCCTGAAGAAGATAATATGTTATAGTCATCGTTTGAAGATTTGCATAGTAATGTGGATTCTTCCGTTCGCCATTTTCGCATTTCGAAACCAGCCGATTTAAGGAAATGCATTAATTCAATTTTAGTTTGAATTAGTTCTGTTTTTGAATTTGGTCGTCACGTGGGTCTTCAACAAGGTGTCATGACGTATGTCACGGGAGTCTTCAACGAGGTGTCATGGCATCTGTCACGTGAACCTTCCATGAGGATTCACGATGGTTGTCACGCGGGTCTTCAACGATAGCGTTTGTCACGTGTGGATATATGATAGCGTCTGCGACGTATGCGTCATGGTGTCTGCGACGTGTGTATTCATTATTCATATTGTTATATTTATTTTTCATCCAAACCATCAACTATAATCGTTGGTTTGAGTGATATCATCACAGTGTTGGGGGCTTGTAAGAGGTGTCTATCAGTCATAACGTATGTTGTGTAAACGATAATGATTATCTAGATCAGATAGATTGATGCATCATCAAGCTGTTTTAACATTTATTCTATTGAAAATATATGAAAATATCAGATGATTTAATGATAGTATAGTAAATTTCAAAAATAACAATATAATATGTAATATAATAATAAAAATAATTAATGAAAATAAACCTGAATACACTATAAATATTCAACCAAAAAGAGGATGCTATGTAGACGTCTCATCTATATTTTCTGTGAAAAAGGAACAACATTTGCTAGTTAACAAATAATGAAGACAATTACTGTTTATTGACTTTATTCATAAGCTTCGTTAAATCAGAAGCATTGCCCGATACCGTAAATCGTTCAACATCCTCCGCCGGCTAAACCAAAAAACGGCACCCATTATAACGCTTCAATCCAACCATCTGTAATCAAAGAGAAAACAATGAACGATTGATAGTTACTAAATAATCAACTTGCAATTATTAATTTATACTTACTTCCCCGGTCAATCTTGTTACATCCTGTAGGGTACCATGTACCACAAATCAATCAGCATCTTCTTCTTCTAGGTGAGGTGATTGTGGAAGTGGTGATTGTGGAGGTAGCGGTGTAGGTGTAGGTTGAGACGGAGGCTGTTGGTATGGTGTAGGCAAGTCGAATAACCTATTGTGAAAGAATATAAAATATGCATATAAATAATTCGTAAGTTGTAATAATTACATACGATATTTTGCTGGTTCCGGTAGACATAGTTTAAGGTGTGGCGGGCGGATCAACTCCAACTCGTTCAATCTAATGTTAAATATAGATAAATGTGTTTTATGCATTTCACGTTGAAAAAACACTTACATAACAACAGACGTAGTCTCCAGTATAGGGGACGGTGGCATTTTCTCAGAACATCTATTGTATTAGTAGGGGAGGGTCTGGAACAGTGGTCACCTTTTTCTAAAAAAATCAATAAAAACCATAATAAATTTTTTTATTATTGCATATAGCTTTTATCGCGGGCTTTGAGCGCGGCGACCGAATCAAGGAAAAAAATTAAACGTGTGGCACTCGGGGACTGCCGCCGTAAAGCTATTGCATAGCACTATGCCACTGGAAAAAGTTGGGCAGAAAAACATCCACTACCCCTTCAAAATCTTCACGAATTATGAGTAAAAAAGAGTATCATCTTGATCTCTATGAAGAGTATTCTGTGACAAGCATAGATAACTCTACTACCGGTAGTAGAGTTATCTAAGGTGACAAGTGTCGGTTGACTTGTAGACACAATTTTATACGAAAGTTTTAACGTTCAGATCTCGATAGCGCTTCCGGCTCCGGGATTTTCACGTGGCCTATCGAAATTAGAAGGTTCGAATTGTATAAAAACACAATTGCATGAACGCCAGACGTCTTATGTAATTAGCTACGAACTTAATAATTTTGACATATCCTCGAGGAGCTCGCTGCGCGTAAGTTGGAGTTTATACATTTTACCTCTATTTTTTTAATTTGGGGCCGTTTCGAAACCCGTGCGGCCGGCGCCAGTTGTAATGAAGTATTTTGGGCTATGGGCCGCTAGCTTCTACCCGCTTTCGGTATATTTGAGTAGCTAGAAAATTCCCTTTCGTACGTCGCATGTCAGATGCTAGTAGGTGACAGCTGAGAATACCTAAAACTTTCAATTAAATTTTCCTATTTAATCGACATTTTGGGGCCCGAAACTATGCTATTTAGTTGGCCCCGTTCATAAACTAACGACATGGAGCGAAAACCGCATGCGAAAAGTCCTCGTTAAGACGTTCTATGTACCGTAAATTTGCACTTTTCTAACTCGCGAGCTACGCGCTTCTCACGTGAACGTCATTCGATTTATCGAAAATTAACCAATTCAAGACAGTTTTCGACCCACTTTGGGGCTATCACGACCTTTTAAAAGGTTCACAGTTAACATTTCGACTATCTTAAGCTCGGCCGAGCTACATGGTAGGCGGAGTGGTGGGTCTTAGGATATTTCGTTACGGTATTTGTTTTTTGTTTTTTTTAGATTTTCGTTACAGTATTTGTCTTTTTTTTTTCTTGATTCGGTCGCCGCGCTCAAAGCCTGCTATAAAAGCTATATACAATAGCTTAAAGAACAAAAGACAAATACCGTAACGAAAATCTAAAAAACAAAAAACAAATACTGTAACGAAATATCCTAAGACCCACCACTCCCGTAGCTCGCGAGTTAGAAAAGTGCAAATCTACGGTAAGTACATAGAACGTCTTAACGAGGTCTTTTCGCATGCGGTTTTCGCTCCATGTCGTTAGCTTATGAACGGGGCCAACTAAATAGCATAGTCTCGGGCCCCAAAATGTGGATTAAATAGGAAAATTCAACTCAAACTCTCAGCTGTCACCTACTAGCATCCGACATGCGACGTACGAAAGGGAATTTTCTAGCTACTCAAAGTTACCGAAAGCGGGTAAAAGCTAGCGGCCCATAGCCCAAAATACTTTATTACAACTGGCGCAAGCCGCACGGGGTTCGAAACGGCCCCAAATTAACAAAATAGAGGTAAAATGTATAAACTCCAACTTACGCGCAGCGAGCTCCTCGAGGATATGTCAAAATTATTACGTTCGTAGCTAATTACATAAAACGTCTGGCGTTCATGCAATTGTGTTTTTATACAATTCGAACCTTCTAATTTCGATAGGCCACGTGAAAATCCCGGAGCCGGAAGCGCTATCGAGATCTGAACGTTAAAACTTCCGTATAAAATTGTGTTTACAAGTCAACTGACACTTGTCACCATAGATAACTCTACTACCGGTAGTAGAGTTATCTATGCTTGTCACAGAATACTCTTCATAAAGATCAAGATGATACTCTGTTTTACTCATAATTCGTGAAGATTTTGAAGGGGTAGTGGATGTTTTTCTGCCCAACCTTTTTCCAGTGGCGTAGTGCTATGCAATAGCTTTACCGCGGCAGTCCCCGAGTGCCACACGTTTCATTTTTTTATAGAATTTGATACCTCTAAACAGCAATTACTATATTTACCTCTATAGCATTCCATTCTGTAGCTGAAAAAAAATGTTGTTATCCAAAAAGTTGTAGTTGCAAAAATGTGTTGCAAAGTGGCCACTGTACATGCAATGATGGTACAGTGGCCACTAGAATATGGTACTGTGGCCACTACTGTTTAGGAATTGAAAAAGGAATACAAAATAGACATTGCTAGAATAATGGTTTATTTTAGAATAAAAAAATGATTTCTATAACAAAAAGACAACTTAAATATACAGAAAGTAACTTAATCACTTTTAATGGCCAAGAGTTAACAGACATTATGCATAGATAAATTGATGGAAAAAGAAAATAAATTTGCTGTTCTAGTAGTGTCACCGACTTTTACAGCTTGAGATAAATGAAGTACAATATCACTAACTGGAACTATGGCTATATCAGGAACATCGGGATACGTGAAGTAGCACCCATGATGTCTCAAAAATGTAACACTGAACGCATCAGTGTCTTTTAAAATTTCTATTACGCACTCAACATAATGCTTTATGTATTTTTTTGTAGCAAACTTCACAAGAACAAAGGAGTTTGCACCGATATTCGCTATATCATTTGCAATGGGTACATCTTTGTTTAATGTAGAAAAAAGACTTACATCGTCAGAGTCGGTCAACTTAACTTCTAGATCACTGTCACTTGAGCTTTTTTCGGATTCTGTATATTTAATTTGTTTTTTGTTGGTGCAGTTGTATCAATTAAGCAGTCCACAATTTTTCTTTTTTGAGCTAGACTTTCGAGCTTCTTTTAATTTTTCTTCTTCTCCAAGCCTTTGGAGAATCGGTGTGCTTGTTAATATTTCATTTTTTTTCTTTTTTCTGTGGCATCTTTTGCCTGGTTCTGAAACCGCAGTGGGAAATGGTTGCAGAACAGTAGTAGGAATAAACTGCTTCTCTGAAGTTCTACTTCGTAAAGTTGAAGATGTTGACGGAATGCTCTCAAATAACTGTAGTTTGTTGTTAGACTGGCCTTCCAGTAGGTTAATATTTCTAACCTTGTGTTCTGCATGCTCATTTATTTCTGTTGGTATATCAGTAACAGAAACTGTCATGAAATCTTCATCATTGAAAATGTTATTGTTAAAGGGATATATCCCAGTTGACCGGAAACCAGAAACACAATTGCGAGTCGTGAAGGCAAGTGGATAAGATTCTCCTAAAATTTCTGCGATGTCGTAGATACTAATTCTTTTTCCTGGATTGTTGAGCAACCACGTTCGGCAGCTTTGGTACAACATTTTTTTAAGGGAAAGTAAACAGTTTTGTCCAATGGCTGAAGTCTATGACTAGTATGGGGCGGTAGCGTTAATACTATTATATTATTCTCCTTTGCTAATTTTATAGCTTCCAGCGAAATGTGGGTTTCATGGTTGTTCATGATCAATAAGACTGGTGATTCAGGTGTTGGTTTAGCATGCTTTATAAAGTGATTCAGCCATTGTGCGAAAATTTCGGTAGTCATCCAACCCGAATGTGAAGCTCTACCAACAGCTCCAGGTAGCGCATTTTTTATCATGTAATCTTTAAAGTTTTTTGTTGGGAATATTAAGAGTGCCGGTATATTATTACCAATGGGCATTAATACAGCCACACATGGTAACTAATGTGATGTGGCCAACCTGCTTTTGCCCCTTTCTTGCGAGAACTTTCCCTGTCTGTTAAACGGTAGTGAGGGCTGTTTCATCAACATCATAGACCTGCTCGGGTCCCAGGTTATACTTTTCATAAATTTGACGGAGATTATTAAAAAACTGTTCTACGACTTGTTTATTAAATTTCATGGCTCTACCCGAAGATGTAGCTTCTGCTGCTCTTATGGACAAATCATTTCTCCTTTTCATGAAGTCGTTAAACCATAATCTTCCAGCAGTACAATTTTTTCTCCCAGAGGCGGGTATTTTTTTATCATTGGCCATTGCTAAGTCGTATGCTAACTTTTAGGATTCATACCATGATGCAGCTTTGCCATAGTTTGGAAATAATCGCTTAGAACGTGCTCTCCTTCGAGAGAAAATGTCTGATTGTCACGGTAATTTGGAGTTAGTCTTGGTACTCCTTCCAAAATTGGTGCGTTCGAGTCAATTTCTTCTTCTTGATCGTTGCATTTCTTAATATAACGCCTAAGTGTAGTACGTGGAATGCTGTAACTGATAGCTGCAGCTTTAACTGATAATTAAAGAGCGGAATATATGCACGTCAATTCAGTTAAAATATGCGCATATATATGTATAGTTTTTCTTTGCAATATGAAATATGCAACATGCATTTATTTGTCAAAATATGCAATTATATGCCTTGAATATAACATGGAAAAATCGAAATAAAGAAACGCCGACTCTTACAAAAATTATTTATTTTAAGTAAAATTAAAAGAAAAATATAATAGGTAAAATTTTTAACCTGAAATAGTATAAAATGCATTATAACGATATATTTTTCAAAATTTTCCAATAATAGTGTTTGCCTTCTGTCTATAAAAATATGTTTGTACAAAGAAAAAGATCTTTCAACATCTACCGATGTGATTTGGCAATATTTTAATTTGGGTAGTAAGTTATAAGGCCAAGGTATTACTCCGTTGGATGGTTTAGTATCAAAAATATTTTTGACTTCCATTAAATACTTAAAGCCTTCATTCTTTCCCACAATAACTTCGAGTTTACTTCTTACTTGATTTCCTACATCACCGGGAACTTTTTTGCATTTGTCGGAAAAAGTTTCAACAATATTAATTGATTCTCTTAAACTCATATTCCTACTTTCTAACGAAGTTATTACATCTGGTATAAAACTAAAATTAACCTTGATAAAAACAAGTTCCTTAGCTAAATTTACATTTTTGAATACTGCTTGACTGTGCACTACACACTGTGAATTGTCTTCTAAATCTAAAACTATGTCTTTAATTGCTTCAAAATGGTCTGCGTAGAATATAGCGGCCTTAATCCATGTTCCCCATCGAGTAATTACGGGCTCTGGAGGTAAACTAACTCCTGGCAATTTTTCTCTATAGATCTGCACTCTTAGATGTGCTTTCAAAAACACTTTCTTTACATTTGAAATTAATTTGTTCACCAAGGGATATGCTGTTCTAATAGTTTCTGCAACTCTGTTTATCCCGTGTAAAAGGCAAGTGACATGTACCATATTGGGATAAAATATTTTTATATTTTGGCCTACTTCAACCATATACGGCGCTGCGTCAGACAAAAACACTAAAAACTTCTCTACTGGAACTGGATTTGGTAAAAAAAAATTCGATAGAGACTGCTGAATAAATCGAGTTACGGTCACATTATTTGTTTTGTCTAACTGTTTAGAAGATATTAAATATGGCTTCCCTGGCTCATTTTCTTGAAGCCCTCCAATAATAAGATGTGCGATATATCGACCACATGAGTCTGTGCTTTCATCATCAACAATAATATAAAAATGTTCATCGCCCAGTGAAACTTTAATTTCTTCCATTACGGTTTCGTATACTGTTTGCACATACTTCTTTCTAAGTGTCGATTCGTCAGGGATGTTTTGATTACAATATTTTTGCAATGAATCTCTGAATTGTGTATTTTGCAGTTTCTTCAAAGGTATATTTGCTGCGACTAAAGCTTTGCATAAGTCTTCATGAAACACCTCATTTTCACTCTTTGGTTTGACATTTTGAAATGGGGTTTGCACACACTGCTGAACAGACACAGATTCATTTTTCTGCAACTTAGCTTTATGCATAGCTGTTTTCAAGTGTTGATAAATTTGGAACTTCTTTTCACAAACAATGATTTTGGCACAAACTTTGCAAAACACTTTATCCCCACTAAACTCCAACTCAGGAAAATTTTTAATCCACGAAGCGGCTTCCGGCGTTTTAGGTGTTTGAAATAAATATTTTCGAAATCACTCTCTTCACACTGGAATCTATAGACAAACTAAACTATACAATATAAATACAAAAGAAGAGACCACGTTCGCTCTCCAATTAGGCACTTGGCGTCGGTACTTTGAAGTCCGAACTATGAAAGCAAGCCGCCGCATTCCAACTAGACCCCCGCGCACCGAACAGAAGTTTCTGTTCGGTGACAATACTTACTACCACCGAACACGACTTGGCACCACCAGGGATTATTTAAGTGTGCCAGCGAAATAGACAACATTAGGGGTGGAGCTTCAAGTGAACCTTCTTGTCTTGTTTCTGTTCGGTGAATTAGGGAAGCTGATTACTTGGAAAGTCCTATAAACATCCAATAGATGCCGGCAATAAACCATATAATAATAAAATGGGTCCATAAACCATATAATAATAAAACCTACCCATCTTTTAAATTATTTCAATTATCAGCAGGGGTCGCACCTAATCTTTTGATAAAACGAAAAACATAAAAATATGCACACAAATTTTATTTTTGCCGAAATATGCAATTTTTTATGATATTTGTAAAAATATGCAAATATATGCACTTTGCATATATTCCGCCCTTTACTGATAATACACCATTCATTATATCGCGAATTGCATTGCCCATAGTTTCCGCCAAAGTTTTTCCAATCTCGACATCTGTTACTTTTCGGCGAGGCATTTTCCAAAATAACATCTGAAATAAATGAGATCTAAATTTACAATATTGTACTGAATAATAATTTTTTAGTCAAGGTACAGTAAAGAATAAAGTAGTGACCACTGTACCTACATTTAACATGGACACTGTACCAACCAGCACATGTATTTAAAGAGTGAAGAAAAAATAAACACTACACTGTAAAAAATATTTGGGTAAAATTCCCCTAAAAAATGGTGGCCACTGGGCGGCCACCATTCCACGGAGTAAATTTAACGCGCAAGGGTATTTTTACCCAACAAGGGAAAATAACTCACTGCTTGGGTAAAAATCCTCGGCGCTGTAAGTTTTACAGAGGAAAAAACACTTTGGTGTAATTTTTCTCGCTAAAATTATACGTTGGTGTAATTTTTACCGATAAAATTACACGTAGGTGTAATTTTTGCCGCTAAAATTACACGTTAGTGTAATTTTTACCGCTAAAATTACACGTTGGTGTAATTTTTCCGGCTAAAATTAAACGTTGGTGTAAATTTGTATAGATAAAATCACACGATAGGGTAAATTTGTATACATAAAATTACACTGTACCTAATGTGAATTTGTATAGATAAAATTACACTTTGATGTAAATTTGTATAGATGAAATTACAGTTTGATGTAAATTTGTATAGATAAAATTACAGTTTATGTAAATTTGTATAGATAAAATTAATTTTGTGAATTTTACAGATATATCCACACCAAACTGTAATTTTGTTTGTAAAAGAAATACATACCTAGAAATGAATTGGCCCCGAAATATTCACTCGAAAATAAATTTTAAGCACTATTCTATTTTTTGATTAAAATTCTGTTGTTTCATCGTCATACCAGAAAGATGAATTAACCAGTTTATGTTAGCCCTTTGTCTAACATTCTATTGTGAACCATTATCTAAATACAACTTAAACAAAATGAAACTAGAATTTTAGATTAATTTATATTCAGGATAACAAAAACTTATTAAAAATTCTTTTAAAACTTACAATAATAAATAGGGGCCTTAATTAAAAAAAAAACATGAGTACTTGGGACGGCAACAAGACTGAAATTTAAGAAAATATATTATTATAATAAGGGAGATGAGGAAAAGCAATTACACATACATACTAGGTCCATGGGGATTCAAAAATAGAGAAATTTGAGGTTGGTGACAGGATTCAAAATATTGGGATGGAAGAGACAGGAAAAATATCGAAATCCTATCTATGTATACAAATAAAATATATAAAATGATGCGTACTGAGTCTAGAACGATGCAAACCAAATTATACTTTATAGAGACCAGAAGAAATAAAATGAATAGAGAAAAAACTTCTCCAAGAATGTTGCAATGGAGTACGAAGAAAAAACCAAAACAAAGACGGAAAAACAGGCATGCATACACATTGAAAGATAATGGACGGTCGACTACGCGCACAAAGGCCGGAAACTATGGCATATATGGTTAGAAAGTTGAAAAGAAATGATGATGGATAAAGAAAGTTTGGAAACGACGGAAGAAGGCAGGTAGACATTTCTCAGAAACAGACAATAAAATAGGACATATTTCAGCAATTAGCATACTATAGGACTGATGGGAATAGGTTGTATAAGTTGTAATTTTTTTATCCAAGTAAGAAAAGTGTAAAGTGAAGAAATGTATAATTTGAAGGCCAACGGGCACAAAATACATATTTATTTATCCATAAATAAAATAATCTTAAACATCCTTTTCAATTTATAACAGATCATTTTAAATATAATCGGTACTAGGAAATACTAAAACAATATGTTCGTTTCGTTTCAAGCTTTATTGAACAGTTAATTGAATATATTAAATTATATTTTTGTTCAATTAAGAATCCCTCACTGGTCAGGAAGAACTGTTTAATAAAACACGAAACGTCGACTACGTGAAATATCTGTTTTATTATATCTATACAGGGTACATCAAACCTCGCTCGATAACTCCGTTAATATAGAAGATAGAAGACAAATAAATACAGAAGTTTATCAAAAATAAATGGTGCATAGCAGAAAAATTTTTCTAATTATACCGGATGTTCCGTTACGTTGGTACAGTCAATTCCTTTGGTATTTTAAATTAGACACCCTGTATGTTAATCAATTTTTGAATTCTGACCAAAATTATACATACATTTCATATACAGGATGAGTCAGTTTTTTGTAGCCAAACTGCAACAGGAGATAGAACAAGTGTTTTTAAGAAGAAAAGTTCAATAAACATATGTCGTAGAAGGCTTCGTTTTCGAGATACAGGGTGTTGAAATTGAAAAAATTTTGCGAATATCTCCGGAACGGTTCATCGTACAGAAAACAGCTTTCGTAAGCATTTTCTACTCATAGTAAGCTATGTTCTGCGTGATAAAATTTTTTTTTTTACTCATAATTGGTGAAGATTTTGAAGGGGTAGTGGGTGTTTTTCTCCCCAACTTCTACGCCACTGGAAAAAAACGGTTTTGAGACAACCATTAGAACCGCCAATGTTTTCTACACAAAAAAAAGTACTCTTGGTCATAAGCTCTAAAGTTGACCGTTTCCGAGAAAAATCATTTTTTATGTTGAAAACATGGTCAATCTTTTGATTTTGTTACTTGTTCTACTTGTTTGAATAAATTTCGTCTAATTAGTAAGAATTGACCATGTTTTTCAACATAAAAGTTGATTTTTCTCGAAAACGGTCAAATTTAGAGCTTATGACCAAGAGTATCTTTTTTGTGTAGAAAACATTGGCGGCTCTAATGGTTGTCTCAAAACCGTTTTTTTTTTCAGTGACGTAGAAGTTTGGGAGAAAAACATCCACTACCCCTTCAAAATCTTCACCAATTATGAGTAAAAAAAAAAATTTGATAACACAGAACATAGCTTACTATGAGTAGAAAATGCCTACAAAAGCTGTTTTCTGTACGATAAACGGTTCCGGAGATATTCGCAAAAAACGAAATTTTTTTTTCAATTTCAAAACCCTGTATCTCGAAAACGAAGCCTTCTACGACATATGTTTATTGAACTTTTCTTCTTAAAAACACTTGTTCTATCTCCTGTTGCAGTTTGGCTACAAAAAACTGACTCACCCTGTATAGCATACTATATGGATAAATTCAAATGTTTTCGAAATATTGACATTTATAGGACTTCACATGTCTATAGAATCTAAACGGTGAAACTTGGAATAAAATGGCTTGCACATTCCTATTTAAGTTTTTCATTCTCTATCCAAAAATGTCAACTTCCGGTGTAACCTGATCTAACCGGAAATCGCTATTTATTAATGTCAGGTTAGACCGCATAAAGAATGAAAAACTAAGACAGGAATGTGCAAACGATTTTATTGTTAGTTGTAGTTTGGATTCTGCAGTGTAAAAAATCTCAATTCTAACATGTCAATATTTTGAAAACCGTTGAATTTAAGCATAAATAATGGTTTCGTGAAATATGTTTAGAATATTGGGCAGAATTCAAAAATACAGTAATATATACAATGTTTCATTCAAGATATGAAAGCAGTCTGCTGTGCTGACGTAGCAGGGCAACCTGTATAATCACAAATGTCTTTAAGTTAAGCATCATTTAATTTTTATAAACTTCTCTATTTAGTATTGATATTAACGGAGCTATCGACCCAGGGCAGACGTTTGACCCACCTTGCATAAGTAGGTATCATATTATTATTAGAATTTACACCTACCTTTAATAGAGCTTCAATTGTCCACGATTGACACCAATGAGAAAACCATAATATAACCAAATAAACAAAAACAACTTTTCTGTCCAAAATTATATCTGAAAGTAAAATAAACTTGGAATTATTTATTAAAAAACAAAAAATTAAAAGCAACTTACTTGCACCTCTATTCCGATTGAGGAAAAATTATAACAAAAAAATAGAATTATTGTCAAATTCGAACGCAACGGACAAAATTTATCTGAAATCAAAATGTAGTATAATTAAAAAATAAATACATACAAAAGCTTTACTCACTTTAAAAATTACGCAGCTTATTCATAAGCCCGATGATCTGATGTTTTGAAGATTTCTTGGGGTTCTTCGAACTACTGTCTGGGTGAATTTTTAAAAAGTATGTTTGGTTGATCTCCAGAGTATTACATACTCCTTTAGGGTATTCGAACCCTATGTTATAATACATAGCAAACAAAATATGTATTGCTTCAGACAATTTGTCACTTTCTGAAATGACAGTTTTTTCCGCGACTACATGGTATTTCTTCATTCCTATAAAGTATATTTTAATAACAACAATAATACAAATGATAATAAAAATAATCGACCAACAAGCAATAAAATAAAGTGCGACAGATAGGTACTGTGGGAAAAAGAGAACAATAATAATACATCAAGTCTAATGGAAAAAATGACTGATGAAATCAAGAATTTACTAATTCTTGAGTGATACTGCATAAATAATTTTTAATTTCTACCTTCACTGTTCAGAACCATGATACACGGTGCAGAAATCCCAATCTGTTCAATTCCTGACAGTTCCTGGAATATTAGGATTAACATACGATAATCTTACGTTCACCTATAGTTATACTTACATTGATATGACAGTAAATACTGTGGAGTGTTTCTTTAAAATATGAATTTATAATCAGAATGATTTTGTACAATTTGTCATCTTCATTTAGGCTGGAAGAAATGCTATTTATTATATTCCTTTTGAGTCTTAAATTGAGGATTTTGTCCGCTTTTATTAACATCTGTGGACATAGTGTTTCAACTTTATGTCCCATTAATTTGGTATAATGCCAGAATATTCCTTGCCTTGTTAATAATATTGGCCACTCTTCTTTAATCATTGCTACTGTTGGTGACAAGTCTGGAGTATTTAAGAATACCCTTTGAAATATATAAGTCTTGTCCAGTAAATCTAAAACATCAGAATGTAGGTCTTCAATTTCAGCACTTGCGGCATTTTTCAACTTCATTTGCATTTTTCAAGAGAATCTTCTTCATCTTGAAGTTCAAGATCTGGCTGCCAATTGCTGCAACCAGCTTGACGGTTAACCAACTTTCTCCTTTTACTTATTGGTATAGTCAATGGACTACTGACAAAATCTCGCTTATGAGGTCTTCTAATATACTTTAAGTGATCTCTAAGCTTACTAAACACGGTGTGAGAGCCATCACCCAACACCACGTTGTCGTCATCGACATCTTCGAAAATCTTAGGATATTCAGAAATAATTTTATTAGCAACAATTTTGATAGCCGTGGAGGGTATGTTCTTTTTTATTTGTAGCATGACATCGGCAACAATATGGATAACATCGGATATACTTCGCTTGCCTCTAATTTCTTTCTCACAATCCTTTAAAGTACTTGCATTCATTTTTTCCCAGGGGATATTAAAGCACTTCCAAGCATTTAACGAAGCTGTACCGATAGTTTTCCCCTTTTCCTCTTCTCGATTGTCATCTCCAGAAGTGGACCTTGAAACATCTAATTCAGAAAGAGTTGGTGGAGTGGCACTAGGAACCTAGTACTATCGCTGCCAAAAGATTGTTCACATTTGATGGGCTTCCAAGTTTCGTCTGATTGTAATAAGATGAGATTCTCCTCTTTCAACAGCTTTAAAATGTTGCCATCTTCAATCAAAGTACCATCAGATTCCAGGACAATGCGCTCGCCATTTATCTGCATTATCAATGACGCTAAAATAATAGTAAATAATGAAGCTTGTTCCTGATTTATTAACATTAACCCTACAGCGCACACGTGCTGAAGAAATTGATGATGAACAGCAGTAGGTATCCCCCCACTTGGGGCGGCCAGATGAACGTCGTACTCCTTATCAGACGACCTTGGGGTTCCTTATCAGATGTAGGCAACCAGTGATACACTCGTGCATGCGCGGTATGCCCAGATAGGTATCGGTAAGTACTGACCCTGTATTACCGGCCGGGTAGACGGTTAGGGTGTGATCCCGCCTCTAACCTCTAGGTGTTACCGGGTAGACGGCTAGGGGGTGGTCTCTGACCGCTAGGGGCCCTTCTGCTATGGTTGTATGGTAGAGTCAATGGAGACCGAGTAGTGGTAATCAGCCTGTATATACAAGATCGTTCAAGGTAGACAGCAAGCAATATGTGAGGTTAGGGAGAACTTCAATGTAAAGCAGCATCAAAATATTTTTCTACACAGGGGAATCGAACCCGAGAAATGAAATCCAAAGCCAGCTCCTTAACCGCTCAGCTATGGAGGAATTGAGAACAAGCGATTTTAATGTTGTAGATATAACCGCAGGGTATCCGGTCTGAGTGATAACTGCGAGTATATTGCAGTCTATATGATGCAGGTAATTTGTTTTTACATGACGTCAGTCATGCAGGTATCTGAACATGCGGGGGACGAAGTGTCGGAGCCTACAGCGAGGTATGGAATTTGAATGAAGCTGTCGTGAGGTGCGGCCTCAAACGAGGCGGCAGTGTAGATGGAATGTGAGGTTATACAGAGTGTGTGGTTATAATGATGTCTATCACGCAGGGCTTCAGTGAGGTATCTACCCCCGCGAGTCTTCAATGAAATGTGGGGTTGTTTGTACATGCCGTTAGTCGCAGGGGTTTTGTCTGAGTTATAATGATATCGGTCGCGGTGCATCGGCTGCTCCACAAGTCTTCAATAAGGGGTCATAACATCTAACATGCGATAGTTTACAAAAATGCTGCTTCTCATAATAGCGATATTATGAAGCGTTTGCAGAAATAACTATTAAATCATCTAAGGGTGTTTTGCTTGATTAGTACTAGCGAGTACAATATTCGTTATAATATTATGAGTATGCATCATTAGCTCACTTGAGCGATAAGGTTGTGCTAAATCATCTCCAAGAGCAATGTATTCAACTTGGAATTATCGTAATGATGCGCGATCCTTCAATGTTAAAGTAGTTTCATAAGTTATCTGAAAGTAATACGAATATATAAAATGTTTTTCCAAAATTAGTACCGAAGTAAACATAATTCGCTATAATATTATATTCATTCATGTATGTTACATAAATTATCCGATATAAATCAAATAAGTTTATGCTAAATTTGTGGCAGGTTGAACAATATTCACTATCATATTTTGCGGTAGAGCTACAGCTGGTTCGAGTGATAAGGAAGTTACGCCGATCACCTTCAAACGCGATGAGAATATTTTATTTTAAATCAAACACGTTGTATGTATATATTCGAATCATATTGATTGTAAATCGCATAATATGACCCGAAATCTAGCTGCTGCTGGGTGTAGCCCAGTACCTATACAGAATCTAGACGAAGCGGGGCCACGCATCACGATGATTATTCGAACTGTCTGTACAGCTCGATTGCTATATAACAAAATACATTTTTAATCATCTTAAACATATAGATGTGCTAATAAAATTTTTTCGGTATGCAAAAATATACTAATAATAAAACATTTTTATCGACAGACATTTCTTCATAGGAACAGACAGACAGACGGACAGTTAGCTTTTATAAAATTCAATCAATTTCAATGGAAACATATATACGGGGGGGGGTTTTATGGAGATCGAGCTCGTTTCCCCAACCACCCAAGAGGTAGAACTATGATGGTTGAATGAGGAATAGATGAGGATAATAATAATAATCATATGAATATCTTCATAAGCGCTAATCTATATGACATTCAAACACATGCTTCATAAAAGTCTGAACATTGAGTAGAGCTATAGTATCTTCATAAGCGATCATTATCAACATTCAGACACTTGTTTAGCACGTGATTCAACAGCCTGTGACGTCATCATCGTTCACGAACTATGATAGGCTGATGAGGAATAAAATATCAATAATAATTATATGAATATCTCCATTAGCAATCTGTACTATCTTCCTTCACGAGCACAACTTTTACAAACTCCATACGTTCGCGTAAAAGATTATAATGATAAACACATTTTTTTCACGGGTTTACATAATCATATGAATATCTTCATAAGCGCTAATCTATATAACATTCAAGCACATGCTTCATAAAAGTCTGAACATTGAGTAGAGCTATAGTATCTTCATAAGCGATCATTATCAACATTCAGACACTTGTTTAGCACGTGATTCAACAGCCTGTGACGTCATCATCGTTCACGAACTATGATAGGCTGATGAGGAATAAAATATCAATAATAATTATATAAATATCTCCATTAGCAATCTGTACTATCTTCCTTCACGAGCACAACTTTTACAAACTCCATACGTTCGCGTAAAAGATTATAATGATAAACACATTTTTTTCACGGATTTACATAATCATATGAATATCTTCATAAGCGCTAATCTATATAACATTCAAGCACATGCTTCATAAAAGTCTGAACATTGAGTAGAGCTATAGTATCTTCATAAGCGATCATTATCAACATTCAGACACTTGTTTAGCACGTGATTCAACAGCCTGTGACGTCATCATCGTTCACGAACTATGATAGGCTGATGAGGAATAAAATACCAATAATAATTATATAAATATCTCCATTAGCAATCTGTACTATCTTCCTTCACGAGCAGAACTTTTACAAACTCCATACGTTCGCGTAAAAGTTATAATGATAAACACATTTTTTTTTCACGGGTTTACATAATCATTTCATCATCGAAAAAATTTATCATTCTTCAACACAACAGTTACATAGTTATTATTCTTATAACTAAATGTTAAATGTGCTTATACTTGAACTATTCAGGTTATACCTGTGATATAATATTAGATTCTAATAATGAGAAATGAATATATAGTAACTACATATGGATAGATATCGATAATAATATTGCAGCTACATCTAAATGTAAATGAAACATCAATCAATCACTAATTATGCTTACAATAATTATTATTCTTATAGCTAAATGTTAAATATGCTTATACTCAAATATTAATCGGGGAATATAAAATATATTCTAATAAATAGAACGAAAAGTGTATATCGATAATAATAATAATATTGCAAATATATCTAAATGTAAATGAAACATCAATCAATCACTAATCATATAACTAAACTATGATGAGCTGATGAGGAATAAAATGTGAATAATCATAATGATTGTAATACATTCAGAAACGTGTTTCAGCATTCAGACACGTGTTTCAACATTCAGACACGTGTTTCAGACATGTGTTTCAACATTCAGACAGGTGTTTCAATATCCAGACACGTGTTTCAACATTCATACCTATTTAACATGTATTTGATACCTGATTTTGACAGAAGCGTAGAAGTACCTAACCGCGTGATCAGACATACACAATATAACATCATCAACTAGTATATAAACAAATGCTTATTAACATATGTTTCAGTATGATTTCGATTCGCCTTCAGGCATGATGAAGATTGTTAAGCAAAAAGACTCGTTGAGTATTATGAACTTAGGGTCAAGCAATGAGAATGTTGAACAACCACAACGTCACAGCTCTTTGCTGCCAAATACTCTACGAACAATAATCTGTGGTCCAAGTAATTGTGGGAAAACAAATGTGATGTTATCTCTATTGTTAGATGCTAACGGCCTGAAATTTGAAAACGTGTACATATATTCAAAGTCTTTACACCAACCAAAATACCAGTTACTAAAGGAGACATTGAAGAAAATTGAGGGGCTTGGATATTTTCCTTGAACCGAAAGTGATGAGGTCATAGACCCCACAGAAGCGAGGCCTAATTCGATAATAATATTCGATGACGTGATGTTTGAGAAACAGCAGAAAATTCGTGCTTATTTTTCAAGAGGGAGACACAACTCAATTGATAGTTTCTATCTTTGTCAGTCTTTTGCTAAATGTCCAAAACATGGATTGCGCGACAATGCCAATTGCTTGATTATTTTCAAACAGGATGAACTCAATTTGAAGCATATATTTACCGATCATGTAAGTACCGACATGTCACTCGAGAAATTTAAAGAGATATGTAGCGTATGTTGGAAAGATAAATATGGATTCCTTATGATAAACAAAGACTGTGATATGAACAAAGGACGTTATCGCAAAGGGTTTGATAGTTATATATACATCTAACATGTATATATACCTTCATTTGAAATAGACAACCCGCTCAGCATGGACGTGGGTGTGAGTAACATGCTAAAGGAAAAACAACAATTGAAGAAAAAAATTTGGGAGTTAGCAAACGTTGTGACGAAAAAATATATGGCTGTGAAATTGGGTAAAGCTGAAAATGATGAGATTCTAGATAATATGTTCAGGAATGTATCTAAACCTGGAGGAAATTGCGAGAAATGCTGAAATAATCAAACAAAATTCGTTGGTTAAACCTGAAAGTATTGTTTCTACAGCAACACAAATGGAGAACATACCAATCCCAAATATTGTAACTGAAGGGGAAGAGTTCGTATATAATCCCCAAAATACTGAGGAGGATGTGTTTACCCCGAACCTACTATCGATCAGATTCGTGAAGAATTCAGAAAACATAAGAAAGATAATGCAGAGGCTACAGAGGATTTTCTGCAACAATACCCCACATTAGCACGTTATTACTTGGAAGGATTCCTATTGGATGATGATGTTAAGAGATATGATGATAAAATGGGTTTGCAATATAATTCAACTTTAGACAAATGGTTCATGGGTAATCAACCTATAGAGATTGATAGTGAGAGTAATATAATTATCAAGGGTACTCCGTTCAAGGGTACCACAGGACTGTATAATTTTATATTTTACAGAGATGTTCTACCTGATACTTACACTGTGGAAGATGGGAAAAATTACAGTCAAATGATGGAAATGACTAGTGCCCATAGACGTTATAACGATCCAGCTGATCGAATAAGATACACAGTAAAATACAAACATGTACTGAAACCTTTGATTAATCCCATGAAAAGACCCAGAGCCAAAACATACACTGGAAGTGCATATATCAAAAATGATATGCTTGAATATAACGAGAAACCTATCGAATATGTTTATTGGGATGACGTTAACGAAATTGTTAATAGACTGAGACTTCTTGTTGCATCCTCGCATGCAGGTAACAATAATCATCACAACGAGATAATCTCTATAATAGAAGAATTGATAGAGGCAGGGGTAATTGAACAAAAACCAGGTGTAAGACAAATTCAGCACAGTTATAAAGATGGTTTCAATGGATAAGTTTGGCAGAGCCTCCTCTTCCATGTGGATATATGATACAAATGTATTTAATAATAATTTCAAACAAGTTCACGGACAAGGATTATTCCTAACGAGCGATGGAAGTTATGATATAGAAAATCGTAGATTGTGCAACGTAAAATCACCGAATGATGATGGAGATGTTGCAAATAAAGTGTATGTTGATAAATTAACACACAAACTGAATCTGAAAACGGAAACCAGTCTTAAAGATACCTTCAATGTTAGGGTTGATAATTTGATCAAAGATATCAACAAGGATCTGGATGAACATAAATTAACGAATGAGAAGGTTATTCTCAACATTGATAAACATCTGATGGACATTCAGAATAAATATAATGAAATGGGAATCTATATAAAATCAGAGTATAAAACAATCAGTGATAGTGTGAGGGAAAACAGAAATGAATTGAAAGAGATCAATAACACATTTAACAGTGTGAACATGCGTCTAAATGACATTACTAGTAAAGCGGAGGCGTTAGAACGAAGGATAACATCTGTGGAACCTTCTAAGAAGAGACCCTCATCATCCACAACAACAAAGCAGGGCTCTGTGAAACGTATATCTCCAAATCCTGTGAATATACCCAAAAAATTAATTCTACACTAGATTTCCACATTGATAAGATGAGTAGAGAACATGTTTTGCATGAGCTTCGTGAGCACAGAAGAAAGAACTTTTACCAGCGTCAAACATACATAAAAGGACTTCAATATAGGTGGAAAGACGTAAACCCAGGAATATAATAAACCTAGGACGATGAATCAAGAGTCAAGATTGAGATATTTGAAACATATATTGTTAAGATTATACTTAAGTCTTTTGTATTGAGAAAATTAATAAAAAAATTATTTTGAGATCTTTGGTCTTTCCCCCACTCCTCGTTAAATAACGGTGCAATCTTGAATTCTCATCAGTCTGTATGGAAGCGTGCGTGGGAGAAGTTGTTCTCAATACGCTTATAAACAAGCTCCCGTTTGAACTTCAAATCAATACCAGGGGCAAAATTAGAAGAACGGTTGAGGAGATTCAGGGTATCAATTCATTCGATAAAGCTTGCCGTCTACACGATATTTCATGTAATATAACACCTGTAATTGTAGCCAGTTATGTTTGGAATTCCTCTCTAACTCTTCGGTTGTGGTCGACTAACATAGCATTTTATTAGTATATAAATAGATTGTTGATGAAGTTTTCATCAATCATGTCTCAGACGTTCACTATCACGGGTAAGAGCTCCCGCTTATCTGTAGATTTTCACCCACCTATAGAACTAGATCCTCATTCATATTATTCTATCGCACTTGTTGGTTTGCATACGTACAATAGCATCCCGAACATTGAAGAAGGTTTTAATAAATTTTATTATGAAGATGTGAAGGGTGAGGAAAAAGTAGTTACTATACCTACGGGGTCCTACGAGTTGACAAACATCGAAGATTTCATACAAAGTACAGTTTGTGGGATAGGAGTGAAGCAAGAAGAGCGTGACCGGAAATTATCAATAAAATCTAACAACAACACTCTACACACAGAGCTGAAAAGTGATTTTAAAGTGAATTTTATTCCTCAAGATAGTATAAGCGAACTGTTGGGGTTCAGCAAAAAGAAATTGACATCTCGTGAACTACACGTATCTGATCGACCTATAAACATAATCAAAGTTCAAACTATTAGAGTGGAGTGTAACTTAACCGCAGGAGCATATTATAACAATAAGATAGCTCATACGATATATGAGTTCTCACCTCTTGTACCACCTGGGTTTTCCATTGATATAGAGCCGAAGAATCTTATTTATCTACCGGTCATCAGCAAGACGTCCTTCGATAACATCACGCTGAATATTTTAGATCAGAATTGGAAACCGGTAAATTTTCGTGGAGAAGAAATTATTATACGATTGGAATTGAAAAAGATCGCTAGGGATTATGGCTCACAACAATAAATAATGATCCAATACTCACCACCACTCATTATATGAAAGGAATTCAACTGAGAAGGTTGTTGTTGCAGTAGCCATCACTTGAGAACATGGGTTTGGATTTTAGCAATAAAAGACATCTCCATAGTGGTCATCAGTCATTATCTACAACGAGCTCGAGGGAGAAGGTTGCTTCATCAAAAACAAAAACAGCGGCCTCTTCAATGACGTCAACCGTCTAATTACTGCTTACTGAAATTCGTGGGCAAGTTATAGAGGAAATAAATTTTATTCAATTTATCCTTAGAATGATATACTATATGCAAAGCATTCATCTATTCGCGGACATGATCTAACGAGAGATACATTAAAACACGCTAGGGACGAGATGCTAAAGGCGCACACGTGATGTTAACTAGCGAATTCTGCATTGACCAATCATCAAAGCTGGTAGTCTAGCTGGTGAGAAATAATTGCTTAGCTTCTGACGAAGGATCGAACTCACCTATTGCCGAGCAATTCTTTTTGAATACCTTTATTTTTAAGTTTGATATTAGCTCCAAACGGCAGTTTAAGGTTAGTTGTTTATTTTTAGGTGATATAACATAGATTGAATACATAAGAGAACATATTTATATTATATCCAAGCGTGACTTAGTATGTTATTCGTGAGTTTATTTTTCAATGCAATAAGATCAACTGAACACATAAGGTAACATAAATTATCTCCTAGCGGCAATAATTGCCAATTACAATTATTGAAAATGTGTGTTATTTGTAAGTTTATTTTTGAAAGCAATAACAAATTGTTTTCAAGGTTATGTTTAAATAGATAAATTAACATATATTACAAAACAACTTTAAGACATATATTATCTCCAAGCGACAAGTCCTAGTACGTTATCATTTTGTATTAGGTAAGGTAGTTTATGAATCTAACTGGAACGCTAAATTGTAAGCTTTAATGAAAGGGGCGAACGAGCCATAGACAGATTGATGACCTTCTTTCTCTATCTAAAATTTCTGCGCCTTCATATTGTCACCAAAACCGGTTGTTGTATAGCCTTGCTGACAAGTGAACTACTTTCCTCTGCCTGGCTAGGAGTGGGTTACTCCACCAAGCGATCTAATAAATCTCTAAGCGGATTGTACTATAAAGGCAGGTGACCCAACGAATGGTTGTCGCTCTCGGCTTGCAGTTTGAACCATAGAGATCATATTTAGATAGAGGAGTAATTAAAGCCTGTGTTTAAGGTATATAAGCGGGGCGTGACATGTTCAAATTTCTTAGCGGTACCTACTCCTTCGTATTTTTACCCTCCCCTCACACTCTCCTCCAACTGCTCACCTTGAGCGACCAACCGCTTACCTTGAGCGATAAGAGTGGGGACCGCTAATAGAGAACATTTCATTCGAACCCTGCGTGGCATTACGGCCCGCTTTACTCCTCCATGCTAATATGATCTTTATGGTTTGAACGCCAGTAGCCGTTCCAGTATTACTATTTTTCAGTGATTCGAACTTAAAATGGGCCACAGATTATACGATCCCGCGTACACAGGCTGTACCTCAGACTAAAAATATATTAATCTGAGGGTTGTTCAACACCGTTGTTACAACAGTTAATATCCAATGAACGATAGATCGTATTTATACTATTTCCCCCAATTACATGTTCGTCGAACAACATATAGTTTTCGTTGTGCAGTTAGTTTTAACATTTTCTATTTAATTCCCGCATAAACGCCAGTTCGCATGTTACTCTTAACATCCCACAAATAGGTATGTTGACGATATATCTCTATAATTCTGGGTAACACTGTTCACTATGATTCATTTTTATAAATGAATGGCTAATCAGATATGAAACCAGTAGCATCAACTAGAAACTTGATGTTGTACAACCTGTAGTACGACGCATCCATAGTTTTAGATAGCTTTCTAAATCTAGATACTAAAATCTATGGCCCGTTTAAGATAAATCTACCTGTCTACGTCAAAGTTAAATTTGGCGCTCTAATGCAAACGTCAAATATAAAATGAACAGTACTTTAAATGTAAATTTGGTCATGTGCCAATGCACTAATGCAGCTTCCGTCTCTACGTCTCTAGAGTAGACTTCTAGAGTCCATCTTTGGTAGCCTCTCTACTAAGCTATGCCTATACGCTCGTACCACTAAGAGTTTCACAACCATTTTATTCTTTGTTGCATACACTCGCTTGCAACACTTCAGTTTTCATCTGTGTGAAGTGAGCCTCTGTTAAACCCAGCCTCACTTCGACTTGGCAACACTGCGCGCTTCTAACTTAAAGCTTCTCACACATATTTTACATGAATAGGAAATGTAATACTGACTTCATTATAGGACATATCACTCTATAATTTAGTCAATTGGAAATAATATGAACTGACAATACTAATAGATTTTTACTTTATTTCGATTACATTGTTGCGTGAGAATAATTCAGCCTCTCTGTACAACGATGAAACTTTCAGTGTGCATTCCTGAAGATATGAGCTTTCATTTGATATTATATACAATAGGGCACCTACAAGATAGCATACTTAGAAAAAATAAAAACTGAGACATCTCATGAATTTCAATATTTTTTTCAATTTCTTTTTGCGTGAGGCCCCCTTCAACCTCTCTGTGCAATGATCAACCTTACATTCTCTAGGTTGTTAGCTTCAATTTGATACTATACACAATACGGCACAAACGAGATAGCATACTTAGAAAAAATAAAAACTGAGACTTCTCATGAATTTCAATTTTTTTTCATTTTCTTTTTGCGTAAGGGCCCATTCAGCCTCTCTGTGCAATGATGAAACTTATAGTGTACATTTCTGATGATGTTAGCTTCAATTTGATACCATACACAATATGGCACAAACTAGATAGCATACTTAGAAAAAATTAAAACTGAGACTTCTCATGGATTTTTAATTTTTTTTCATTTTCTTTTTGCGTAAGGACCCATTCAGCCTCTCTGTGCAATGATGAAACATGTAGTGTACATTCCTGATGATGTTAGCTTCAATATGATACTATACACAATATGGCACAAACGAGATAGCATACTTAGAAAAAATAAAAACTGAGACTTCTCATGGATTTTTCATTTTTTTTTATTTTCTTTTTGCGTAAGGACCCATTCAGCCTCTCTGTGCAATGATGAAACATGTAGTGTACATTCCTGATGATGTTAGCTTCAATTTGATATTATACACAATATGGCACAAACGAGATAGCATACTTAGAAAAAATAAAAACTGAGACTTCTCATGGATTTTTAATTTTTTTTCATTTTCTTTTTGCGTAAGGACCCATTCAGCCTCTCTGTGCAATGATGAAACATATAGTGTACATTCCTGATGATGTTAGCTTCAATTTGATTCCATACACAATATGGTACAAATGAGATAGCATACTTAGAAAAAATAAAAACTGAGACTTCTCATGGATTTTTAATTTTTTTTCATTTTCTTTTTGCGTAAAGACCCAATCAGCCTCTCTGTGCAATGATGAAACATATAGTGTACATTCCTGATGATGTTAGCTTCAATTTGATACTATACACAATATGGCACAAACGAGATAGCATACTTAGAGAGAATAAAAACTGAGACTTCTCATGGATTTTTAATTTTTTTTTCATTTTCTTTTTGCGTAAGGACCCATTCAGCCTCTTTGTGCAATGATGAAACATATAGTGTACATTCCTGATGATGTTAGCTTCAATTTGATACTATACACAATATGGCACAAACGAGATAGCATACTTAGAAAAAATAAAAACTGAGACTTCTCATGGATTTTTCATTTTTTTTTATTTTCTTTTTGCGTAAGGACCCATTCAGCCTTTCTGTGCAATGATGAAACTTATAGTGTTTATTCCTGATGATGTAAGCTTCAATTTTATACTATACACAATATGGCACAAACGAGATAGCATACTTAGAAAGAATAAAAACTGAGACTTCTCATGGATTTTTAATTTTTTTTCATTTTCTTTTTGCGTAAGGACCCATTCAGCCTCTCTGTGCAATGTTGAAACATATAGTGTACATTCCTGATGATGTTAGCTTCAATTTGATACCATACACAATATGGCACAAACGAGATAGCATACTTAGAAAAAATTAAAACTGAGACTTCTCATGGATTTTTAATTTTTTTTCATTTTCTTTTTGCGTAAGGACCTATTCAGCCTCTCTGTGCAATGATGAAACTTACAGTGTACATTCCTGATCATGTTAGCTTAATTTTGATACCATACACAATATGGCACAAATGAGATAGCATACTTAGAAAAAATAAAAACTGAGACTTCTCAACCCAATCAGCCTCTCTGTGCAATGATGAAACATATGGTGTACATTTCTGATGATGTTAGCTTCAATTTGATACTATACACAATATGGCACAAACGAGATAGCATACTTAGAGAGAATAAAAACTGAGACTTCTCATGGATTTTTAATTTTTTTTTTCATTTTCTTTTTGCGTAAGGACCCATTCAGCCTCTCTGTGCAATGATGAAACATATAGTGTACATTCCTGATGATGTTAGCTTCAATTTGATACTATACACAATATGGCACAAACGAGATAGCATACTTAGAGAGAATAAAAACTGAGACTTCTCATGGATTTTTAATTTTTTTTTCATTTTCTTTTTGCGTAAGGACCCATTCAGCCTCTCTGTGCAATGATGAAACATATAGTGTACATTCCTGATGATGTTAGCTTCAATTTGATACTATACACAATATGGCACAAACGAGATAGCATACTTAGAGAGAATAAAAACTGAGACTTCTCATGGATTTTTAATTTTTTTTTTTCATTTTCTTTTTGCGTAAGGACCCATTCAGCCTCTCTGTGCAATGATGAAACATATAGTGTACATTCCTGATGATGTTAGCTTCAATTTGATACTATACACAATACGGCACAAACGAGATAGCATACTTAGAGAAAATAAAAACTGAGACTTTCATGGATTAAAAAAATTTTATTGCGTAGGTTTATATTAATTTTTAAGACGGAATGAGCATGAGCGGACGGAGTCCTCACTTGAATCAGTTCACATGGCACATGGTATGTTTTCGAGTAATGACCAAACGGAAAATGCAATCCACTTGAAATTTTGGCATAAAGATTTTAATTTGGTGGTACCTTTATCAGAGCGGTTCGTCGAAATACTCGACGATATTCGCTCTGTTTCATGCGTCGTCCGGTGCGCTAACTATCAGACCGATTGTGGACAGAAATAATATTAACCAACAGGACGTCAGCACGTTAACTGCCGGTCGCATCTGCTGGTGCGGCATCCGACCACGGTATAATATAATGGTAGTGCGTCTCGTATATTAAAAGCGTAGCCGAAGTCAGTGAACTTGCAACTCTTGCCGCCAGGATCGCTACGGAAGAATGTAAAAAGAGCTATACAGCGCACAGATGGTAAATTCGCAATACACAACTGCCAACTGCCTAATTCCTTAAAGTTAGAATATAACAAATCACTGTCTGAATATTATGTACAAGTTGTTCTTGCCGTATACAAGAATACAAGTATAGTTTTTCCTTAACAATGAATATTACTGAGATAGATAAGACCATATATTTCCATATTTATATTTGATCAATTTTCGACCAAACATCAAACTCTCAAAATCCTTATATTATACCGTGCATCCGACAAAGGGGTAGCCTGTCCCCACGGATCGTAGAGAGATTTGTACACTTACCGGAACGCCCTCTACAATGTCCGGGCGGCCGTTGAAAGAACTGGGTTTGCCAGATGTCTATGTGCTATCCACCTTCTTTTTTTGACGCCGACTATTTCGTGGATTTGTAGCTTACTATCATAAACGTATGGACTTTCCACTCCCAAGATAGAGCGCACGTAGACAAATGCATGCGGCATTCAAGTGAGCAGAATACGCACATCTAGAGTGAAATAATTCATGATTCGATCATTTGATTCATAGAACTAATAGTAATCGTTGACTGATTAAATCATAAAATAGTCGATTAATCAATTGTTCAATAAGTGTAATATTTCAGAAAATAACTTATTTCTCAACTTTTCGCATGGACGAAAAAATTTCGGTAAACATGCCATTGATATAAATGCCATATTTTTCCCTGACTACTTGCAAATTCCTATTCCCTTTGCTACACTTCATTTTTAAATTTTGACAACACTCATTGAGGAACGATTCATTAAATTCTATATTGAAATAAAAATCAATCTCGACATTTTGAAGGAAATTGCTAATATTTAAAGCGTTTATCTTACCCTGTTTCGGCATTTTAAAAATAACTAATATCTAAAACTCGAAATTAAGGTAATAGTGATAAAAAACTTCCTCTAAACAATCACCAAGGTAGTATCTTAGATAAGTAGTCACTTGATTTCACAACTGATAAAATAAAAGGACTGAGCTATGCCCGCATTAAGACAAAGGCAGGTTGTAAAAGCGGTGAGATTATGTATTAGACAAACATGCAGCGGTTCGCGGTATCTCTTTCATAACTTTTACTTTGTCGGTACAATAAATAAGCCGACAATAAATAATATGACTGCGCATGAGTATACTGCATAGTATACTCAGGCGCACTCGCAGTAACAGTGTATGGAAGCACACACCGATGCCCTTTCCAAAAAAATCCTGTAGATGATTATAGGCTCCGATAGTGTGACGTTACTACACATTTCACTGTCGTGCCCTTGGCTACCGCAGATTCAAATTCATATTTTGAAACTTCATGAAATTGGTCTTTATTTAAATAAGGATCATATAATAAAACCATATAATATAGGTACAATGACTCGTTCGTAACTAAGTAGATTTAAGAACTTTGACTACTGTAATCTTAGAAGTGAATAATTCATTACTCCTATTTTGACATGAAAATTGTCAAGTTGATTATTATCACGAATCACAGATATAATTGTGAAGAGGTAATCAATAGCTTGAATAGCATTCGGAATAATAACAGGAAGTGGGCCACTGATAATTTTGAAACATCAAGTGAAATAGATATAGACGTGAATTCGCAATCTACGATATACCGGAATAGCAGATTTTACATTCACTTTAAACATTTATTAGATAAATTCGTTATAATAGAAGAAAATGATCAACATGATGAAAATGCATTGTATTGCCCAGAAATGCTTCATATTATCTTGAGGAAATATTTGCCTTATTTACCTCTTTGGGCCAATATAATAACAAACGATCTTCAATCTAAAATTTTGCGGACCCAGCGTTATAGTAATGCTCCAGTGGAAAACTGGTTCGGGCAAGTTAAAAATAATGTTCTGTTGGGAAATAGAAATTTAAGATGTACGCGATTTTTAAGGGAAATTAGGAAAGTAGTAGAAAGCATCCATAAAGAATGTTGCTTTAATATTTCAAGAGTAAGATGTGCGATACCCATCAAAAGAAAACGTGGGAATAAGAATGATAATGGGAATATGTCAGAGGAACAATGGAATAAGAAGAAAAAGTCCAAGCATTCCTATTTTCAACCGAAATTGTTAAATATGTACGTAGACGGATCGGAAAAACATGATACCACTACTGCTGCCGTGCGGGAAATTACCTTAAATAAAAACACTTTAGTCGAAAACGAAAATTATTATCAAAATTATAATAGCACAGATTACGTTGTCGGTGTATATCCCGGCGCCCAACCTGTATATAAAATTTATATCTCGGACTACGAAGCATTAATGATACATGTCAATGAGAAAAAGATGTGGCTGGGTAATTTTCTTATAGATATTTATTTATTTAAAATTGCTGAAGATTACAGAGACAGGTTTAGTGTATTAACATCTCATGATTCTGCCAATTTATTTGATTTTAAATCATCTCGTGTCGAATTTAACTGTAATATGTACAGCAAGTGCTTAAAGCCATATTTAAAGAACAAAAACCATTGGTGCTTGGTAGTATGCGATATGAACGCTAAAAAATTTTCATTTTTCAATCCGGCGGGCAGTTCGTTAGCGGAAACCAACAAATATTTTAGAATATTCACTAAACGTTTACATTTAGGTTCAGACTGGATTTCCACGGTTAATGATCATCCTGTGCAAAGCGATAGTTATAATTGCGGTGTATTCGTTGTTCAATTTGCGATGAACATAATAATGAGAACGGTAACACTATTTTCGATTGTCTTGAGCCTAGACAATTTAGATCAGTTATGATGAGGAATCTATTAAACTTTTCTTGCGATATGAGTAATAGATGCTTGATATGCGGCGAAGATTTATTAAATATTACTACCGATTGGGTACAGTGCGACATTTGTACGAGATGGATAATGATTCCTTGTTTACCACTAAATATGCAAGATAATATGAATTTAAATGAACGCTACACATGTTTTTTATGCATGGAATATGTTAAAGTTTAAATTTATATTAGCAGTTTCTTCTCATTAAATGATACATAGCCGAATGTGTAAACGTTTTGTTTCATAGCTATTCGTATGTATTAACGCGGAATTATTTGAAACGGCAGCGGATTTCAAATATTAATATTTTCAATCGCCTATTAGCCTAGTTAGGGCTTTCGGAATTAAAAATTTTCAAATATACTCTCGTGAATGGAGATAGTTATTACAAAAATACCAATATAGATTATGTCGTGGCACTTTTACAAATTTCGATTGTTTCAATCGAACTAATGGTATTTAATACGACAAATAAATCTCATGTGACTATGTAGATAAAGATCACGAGAAAGTATTGAGCTTTTATCAGATAATTAAATCATTTTATGTGTGGTAAGGGTAAGGCTGTGAGGGGAGGTAGGAAGCCTTTTACAGGGATGAGTCAAGCGGTTCGACTATCCCTGTCCTAGGGGTAATATAAATTAGGTAAACAATACGATTTAGAACATTAGGACGCCTTTTACAATGAGGATTCAACGACGTGGTTTGTCCCGGTCTTAGGATAGCAGGAATAAAATGTGATTAATTTTCGATACACTTATCAATGTCATTTTCAATTTCTCGTGTTCATACACTCGACACACGTGGGATGATAGGGCTCCTGGCGAACCACCCACGAAAAAAAAGGTAACGCACCCTTGTGAGAGCTGACTGTTATAATATATGTTAGGAAAATAATAGAGAAAGGCACTGATTAATATTTTATTACGATGTTCTGTACACGAAAGTTGAATAATAATAGATTAATGCTCTACCTCTCGTTCTCACTTGCCGAAGTTCGGTTATTGGTGGCTTCCCCGTAATCGCCGATAGCTCTGGAGCCGACAAACTGGCGCGGCGCCGGAGATGACCTCAGCCAGTAGTAGTAGGTAGTCAACCTAATATTACCAGCATTAATGCTAACGTATATGTATACCTACAAGTTCTTTCAAAATGTCTCTGACTTTCATAATATAACTTCGGCTCTCACACTGCAATACCTCCTGGGTGGGTGTGGAAATTTGCAAGTAGTCAGGGAAAAATATGGCATTTATATCAATGGCATGTTTACCGAAATTTTTTCGTCCATGCGAAAAGTTGAGAAATAAGTTATTTTCTGAAATATTACACTTATTGAACAATTGATTAATCGACTATTTTATGATTTAATCAGTCAACGATTACTATTAGTTCTATGAATCAAATGATCGAATCATGAATTATTTCACTCTAGATGTGCGTATTCTGCTCACTTGAATGCCGCATGCATTTGTCTACGTGCGCTCTATCTTGGGAGTGGAAAGTCCATACGTTTATGATAGTAAGCTACAAATCCACGAAATAGTCGGCGTCAAAAAAAGAAGGTGGATAGCACATAGACATCTGGCAAACCCAGTTCTTTCAACGGCCGCCCGGACATTGTAGAGGGCGTTCCGGTAAGTGTACAAATCTCTCTACGATCCGTGGGGACAGGCTACCCCTTTGTCGGATGCACGGTATAATATAAGGATTTTGAGAGTTTGATGTTTGGTCGAAAATTGATCAAATATAAATATGGAAATATATGGTCTTATCTATCTCAGTAATATTCATTGTTAAGGAAAAACTATACTTGTATTCTTGTATACGGCAAGAACAACTTGTACATAATATTCAGACAGTGATTTGTTATATTCTAACTTTAAGGAATTAGGCAGTTGGCAGTTGTGTATTGCGAATTTACCATCTGTGCGCTGTATAGCTCTTTTTACATTCTTCCGTAGCGATCCTGGCGGCAAGAGTTGCAAGTTCACTGACTTCGGCTACGCTTTTAATATACGAGACGCACTACCATTATATTATACCGTGGTCGGATGCCGCACCAGCAGATGCGACCGGCAGTTAACGTGCTGACGTCCTGTTGGTTAATATTATTTCTGTCCACAATCGGTCTGATAGTTAGCGCACCGGACGACGCATGAAACAGAGCGAATATCGTCGAGTATTTCGACGAACCGCTCTGATAAAGGTACCACCAAATTAAAATCTTTATGCCAAAATTTCAAGTGGATTGCATTTTCCGTTTGGTCATTACTCGAAAACATACCATGTGCCATGTGAACTGATTCAAGTGAGGACTCCGTCCGCTATGCTCATTCCGTCTTAAAAATTAATATAAACCTACGCAATAAAATTTTTTTAATCCATGAAAGTCTCAGTTTTTATTTTCTCTAAGTATGCTATCTCGTTTGTGCCGTATTGTGTATAGTATCAAATTGAAGCTAACATCATCAGGAATGTACACTATATGTTTCATCATTGCACAGAGAGGCTGAATGGGCCCTTACGCAAAAAGAAAATGAAAAAAAAATAAAAATCCATGAGGAGTCTCAGTTTTTATTTTTTCTAAGTATGCTATCTCGTTTGTGCCATATTGTGTATGGTATCAAATTGAAGCTAACATCATCAGGAATGTACACTATATGTTTCAACATTGCACAGAGAGGCTGAATGGGTCCTTACGCAAAAAGAAAATGAAAAAAAATTGAAATTCATGAGAAGTCTCAGTTTTTATTTTTTCTGAGTATGCTATCTCGTTTGTGCCGTATTGTGTATAGTATCAAATTGAAGCTAACAACCTAGAGAATGTACAATGAAAGGTTGATCATTGCACAGAGAGGTTGAAGGGGTCCTCACGCAAAAAGAAATTGAAAAAAAAATTGAAATTCATGAGATGTCTCAGTTTTCATTTTTTCTAAGTATGCTATCTTGTAGGTGCCCTATTGTATATAATATCAAATGAAAGCTCATATCTTCAGGAATGCACACTGAAAGTTTCATCGTTGTACAGAGAGGCTGAATTATTCTCACGCAACAATGTAATCGAAATAAAGTAAAAATCTATTAGTATTGTCAGTTCATATTATTTCCAATTGACTAAATTAGAGAGTGATATGTCCTATAATGAAGTCAGTATTACATTTCCTATTCATGTAAAATATGTGTGAGAAGCTTTAAATTAGAAGCGCGCAGTGTTGCCAAGTCGAAGTGAGGCTGGGTTTAACAGAGGCTCACTTCACACAGATTCAGTTTTCTACCAATGAAGAGTGTTATTCGTAGTTGTATCCCTTATCTTATGGTTTGTTAAGTAATAATCTAAACTATGATGTATTACTTGGTGCAATTTCTTTGTGACCAGATTTTTCATGTATGTACTGATGCAGGAATACGTAAGTACAAACATGTCACCAAGGCTAGATATGGAAAACTCTGGTATGAAGCCAAGGTTGTATGTACAAACGGTAAGTTGAATAATTTGGATTTGGATAATAAATATGTTTCTCAAACACATTTGATGATTATGATTATGATTATCTTTACGGAAACCGAAATTTTCACACAATTTTGTTGTAGATATTGAATCCGTATTAGAAGATATTTGTTACAATTTGAATAACTATCATTTAATTGTAGACCTGTCGAAAGAGTCACTCAAGTATTGGAGAGAGTGGTTTACAATACCGATATTCAGAATGATTACAACAATTCATCAATTGGACTGTCAGGTGATTCCACTATACCAGTAGATTATGAAATAGTGGACAATGTGGTTTTTGAGATTCAAAATATTGATGGAAATCATTGTTTTATTGGACTACCCCAAAATTCAGAACTTGACAATCAAATAATGGATGAGGTCTGTGAAGCGCATAATGAAGTAGTCGATATGTCATTATGTACATATTGTGGAATGTTTTCTCCTAATCTAAAGGAACATGTCATAAATATTCATGGTTCTGATTATTCAGAATACAGGGGTGAGTATTATATATGTGGTATAAATACAATATGAACCTCTTTTCTTGATTACCTATCTGATTTACTTGAATCTAAATAATTATATTTTCAAGAATTGGAAGATGAAAGAAAAATGCATAAAATTCAAAATTCCACCAAACAACATTTTTGTGTTTTTTGTAAAACATTACAAACCAAACTTGCAAGACATTTGGAGAGAAAACACCCCAAGGAACCTCAAGTCCAGGAAGCTATGCAACTCCCTAAAGGTCAGTTTCTGATAATAACTCTGGCTATATTTTCTAGTCTTATAGACTAATATCTTGATATAGAGATTGATTGAATTTGGATAAATTGATATACGATAGTTTAATCTCGAAATTTTTGAACTCACATTCACATGTTTTGAGAATCTTCATGTTACCCCCTACAATAATATATAATAATAAATTTAAAAGAGTAGAAGGTTCAGTTCCCAAAAAATGTGGACATGAATGAGTATTCTCCCACTGAAAAAAGTTTCAAACGCTACTTTCGAACTTCCTTCTTAAGAGCATTCATGTGAAATTTCTTTGGATAATAATTAATTTGCCATTGCTAACAATCAAGACTGATTGATTTCTAGTAATAATGATATTAATAAACATTAATTATTGGTAAATACCAAAAGGCCATCACTCAGATAGTGTGCAATAATTATTAATTGATAAATTATTAATGCAATGTATATATGCCTAGTAATTATTTTGCTATATTATTTTCAACTCTAAATAGAGTCAAATTGTGTGGAGTCCACTTCTGATATGATATACCTATGATTGTTCTGGCATGATGAGAAGAATTTTCAATTATTTTAGGCCGTTGGCAAGTTGTGATTTGACAATGAACTCTTTTTTTCAGGTAGTATAAGGAGGAGATCAATATTTGGATCAATTCAGAGAGATGGAGATTTTATCCATAATTTGAATACTGATGAGTCTATTAACATCAGACGAAGTCATCTACAATCTAAAACAAGTGAAAGAGTTCCTTGCCCTTTTTGTAAAGGTTATTATTCTAGGAAAAATTTACGTAATCATGTACGCAAATTTTGTGAAAATAAGCAATCAAATCAATCAAATATTCAAGTACTTAGTAGGGGTGTACTGATGAAAATACATGAGAAAGCTTCAGAGTCATTGAGGAGGAGAATATTCCCACCAATGAGAAATGACGATGTTACTAGAGCAATAACTCATGATGAGCTGGCTATTGCATATGCTAACTTACTTGTAACGAAATACAATGCAAGTGAAACTTATTGGAAATGAAAAAAATTGATCCAATTATTACAGACTTAACAAGTATATATGATGTATCGAACTTTGATACATTCATCTGAGCCATCCACAACTTGGCAGGTTTGAAGGATGGAAAATTCAGTGTTCCCAGTTTTGGCCCTTCATCTGTGACATTGTTTTCACAAATTGGAGATGTGTTACAAATAGAGGCAATTAAGAAGAAAGATGAAGAACTTGAGAAAAATACACAGAGATTCTTGAAACTGGTCACTACAACATCCAATTCTTTAATCAATAAAGTAGCTTCTGAAAATAGGACACAGCTTCAGAGATCTCAGGTTGTTACTTTACCTAAAACTGACGATATCAGAAAACTTTTGAATTGCCTGGACCATAAGATGATAACAAGTTTGGAAAATCTGAAACTGAACTTTGACCTTAATTCATGGATAACTCTCTCCAAAGCAACTTTGGTAAAAGTGATAATATATAATAGAAAGCGCCCTGGGGATATTGAGAAGTCTCAAATAACGGAATTCAATAATTTACAAATGGTAGACGAAGACACAATGGGCAAATTGGAACACAATGATAAACAATTTGCTACCATGTTCGGTAGATATATAACAAGAGGAAAACTAGATTCGCCGGCCCCAGTTCTAGTAACTGTCAGAGATATTGAAGCACTGAAATTGGTTATCGACTATAGAATGCAGGCTAAAGTTGCTGATATAAATCCTTACTTATTTGCTGCCCCCATCGGATATGGTGAACCATATTTTAAGGCAGGAAAAGTTTTATCTGAATTTTGTAGATTGGAAGGTCTAGATAGAAATTTATCTGCAACCAAACTTCGGAAGCACTTAGCTACTGCAACATGCACTCTCCAACAATCAGATCAAGTCATCATTAGTGATTTTATGGGGCATCATATCAATATCCACAATAAAATTTATAGGCAGCGTCCAGTTGTTCTAGATTTGGTACATATGGGAAAATTTTTAAGTGGTGCAATGGGAATAGATTTTGGTGAAAATATTAATGAGAGTACCATGGGCACATCCTCTGGGAATGAAAATCCAGACCACCAACCAGAATCAAAATTGAGCAATGGTAATCCATCTTATCAGTCAGAAATTCAATCTAGTAAGAAGAGATTGCTCAATGAACAGGAAATTACATCTAGCGATGAAGATCCATTGTATGAACCTGATTTGTCAACAATAGTGGAGGATGAGGATGAAAAATCAACTGAAGATATTATTCGCAGAAAAAATATTTCTTGTTTGCGTAGACCCATTCATAGACAGAGATTTGTGCAAAAAAGGGCTACTTGGACAACTCCAGAGCGGAAAGCTGTCAGAGAAGTATTCTGTAATTATTTGACTCAGGAAAATGATGCAGTACCTAGCCTCGATACCTGCCAGGAGTTCATTTTTGGAAATAAAGATTTGAAATATAGAGCGCCCAATCAAGTGAGAGCTTGGATAATCTCAGAAAAAAAAAGGATGATACATTGTGAGTATGGAGTGCTGATACTGTAGAATATTAGGTGAAATCCACACTAACCTTTTCATCTTGCTCCATTACAAATATTTCAAAAAACTTCAAGGTTCAGGTCTATATTCAACATGTGACAATACAGACTTTCATAAAACATTACTCGACATTACAACACGCCCTTCAAATACATTACTGAAAAACTCCTCTATGTGTCATACTGAGTGTCAAAGGACTTCAACATCGAAATATACTCAAATGAGGAACCCGAGAATTTTATCAATCCAGGTTCCAAAAATGTTTGTGAAATTAGCTAATATATGTATGCAATGATTAGAATGCCTAAATGCAATTGCCTAATATCAGCTTATTTCAGATACTTTATCCCACCATTTATTTTTCAATTCAATCCACATTGTCAGTTAATGGGAAACAATTTTCATCATTCTTACTTTTTCAGGTGGAACTGAAAAAAAACGTGCCTGGAACACTCCAATGAGAAACTTGTGCAGGATACATTTCAGAGACTTTTATTCAACAGAATCCTATCCCAGTAAACAAGACCTTCAAAATGCAATCAACACATATGATGAGTTGCGCCATACAACCATTGAAAAATTGAGGAGCCATCTTCAACATGATTTTAAATATTTGAAGAGGAAGTCTTCTCAATTGGAGTGATGAAGATTACATATTGTACCATACCAATTGAAATGTACTTTTTCTATTTGCAATTTTACGAAAATGTGAAATTGTCCCAAGAAGTCTATTCTCAGATCATTTAGTTCCATCAGTAGAAGATGGACAAGACGACCTTTTTTACATTTGCTTATTTTTTGAAATGAATGAAGAATTTCTATTTCTTCAATTTTGAATTCTGATATGAAAATTTCGTAGTATTGAGGGACAATAAAAAATATCTTGAGAACAATTTTTTCATATGTTGATGAATGTAACTTGAAGTATCTTATTTGTTACGTATATGTTAGTTGTGGATACTCTAACAACTGGAAACTTCCTTTTATGAAATGATTTAACCAATTTCTAGCATATCTTGAATAATAACCATTGACCTAATTTTAATAATAAATTATAATATACATAAATACTACAAATAGTGTATCAGATTAGTCAGAACATATTTTAAAAAAATTTTCAGAATGTTATTTTATCCTTTTTTCTACAAATCAAAAAATGAATAAATAAAAAAAAAGAAATTGAAAAAATAATAAATTTTCCAATTCATCTCCAAATTTGACATTCTGGAGATGGTTCTTTACTCCCAAAAGTATTAAATATTTTTGTATCATCTTTTATGTATTTGACTTATTAAAGAATATGTTTAAACAATTTTTTTTGAAGATGTGGATACTGAACCAGTTTTTCATTTGATTCCAACTGGACAAACCTAATTAGCTACTCCTTTACAAAAATAATAGTATATTGTACGAGCACGTAATTGTATTTGTTGCTCACGAGTATGAACAGAACAAGTGAGAAATGGACAATATCGAGCTAGTTTTAAACTACTTTTTCTAGGAATGTATACTTATAATGAAATATTGGAACAAAATGAAATATCAATAATTAGACTTTTGTGAGTATTATATGCTCAATTTTAGTTATTGCATTCAAAATTAAATTTACGAACTACACAAACCTAGAATTACAGTTTGAAAATAATATAAATATTCTCCCATGTATTGCTTCCAAAAATATACTTACAAATAACATGCTATAATCTACCAACCTAAAAGTTCCGCTTCGAACTAATATCAAAAAAGATTGTTAGAAGTCGATAAGTATCGAACCTACAATCCCATGGAGAATGTCATTCTACTGCATATAGTGGTAGTGCCCTCAACAGGTAGGCAACTTCCGCCGAGGAATGCCGATGCTTCGTTCGATATTATGCTGGAATGGTTTAACATTAAAAAGGTTCATAAGGCTGTACCAATTGTCGCTAGCTACGGTCATTTGAAATTCATACAGTTGTAAGTTTGAACAGAAGTGTCTTGGAAATTCATAGATTTCTACCCTAAATGTAACGATCGAACTGAGACGGCAGGCAGAACTTTATGAAAGGAGTTTGTGACCATAGGTAAGGTAAAGTCATAAATGAGAAACTCAAGGGGGAAGGCGATTCGATGGCAGTGATAAAAAGTAATTTCTAGTCGATAAGTATCGAACCTACAATCCCATGGAGAATGTCATTCTACTGCATATAGTGGTAGTGCCCTTAACAGGTAGGCAACTTCCGCCGAGGAATGCCGATGCTTCGTTCGATATTATGCTGGAATGGTTTAACATTAAAAAGGTTCATAAGGCTGTACCAATTGTCGCTAGTTACGGTCATTTGAAATTCATACAGTTGTAAGTTTGAACAGAAGTGTCTTGGAAATTCATAGATTTCTACCCTAAATGTAACGATCGAACTGAGACGGCAGGCAGAACTTTATGAAAGGAGTTTGTGACCATAGGTAAGGTAAAGTCATAAATGAGAAACTCAAGGGGGAAGGCGATTCGATGGCAGTGATAAAAAGTAATTTCTACGCAACCCCTGTTTGAATAACTACAAAACTCCATTTAAAATGTCTATAACTCTAGATGTTATGGCAGCGCCATCTATAGAATACAGTAAATATTCAAATTGATTTATGAACATATTTAAATTTTTCCCATAAGTCTAATTGGCGTTTAGATTTTCAGTGTAAACATTTTAAAATACTTGTGATAAAATAAGTAAATTCGGATCTTATAGGCAAATTAAAAAAATGTTGCATTATTCAAAATTAAATATAAACAAATTACACTATTGATAAAAAATAATCATCAGAGTAAACTAAATTATAAATCAAAATGTGCCTGATTAAATACTATTTGGAGATAATAATGTAAACAATGGGTTATCCTCAGCTGGAAACAAATCGAAATTCAGTAAAATGGTTTTTCGTTTATACGTATCCATCCCTTGTAAATTGTCTAGATATTTGTCAGTACTGTGTTTTAAAAGTGATAAAGTTTCTTGAGAAATTGTGTGACCATTAACTAATTACATATAGATATTACAATCAAATTAGTTCTGGTATAGGAAAAAAACACTAATTCATGATATTTAATACATCATCATCATAATGCTAGTGTTTGAAACAGCTAATAAAGTAAATTGCTGATCGGAACTAAGATTAACATTTACTATTATTTTACATTTATAACGTTTGTGGCCGACTTCTACTAATCTTTCGACTAGAAACAAATGACGACGTTTTTTGAATTGGTTAATTATCATAACTGATGAACTATAAAAAGAGTTCACACTGTGTATACACCATAACACTATTTATGACACAATCACTATTATCCACTAAAATACTGTTAGAGTACTGATGACCTTCCAGCTACCAATTAGTCATCATCATGTAAACTAAGTTAGGAATCATAATGTGCCTTTTTAAATACTATTTGGTGCTAATAATCCAAGCAAAATGGTTTACCCTCTAGCTGGAGATAAATCTGAATTTAATAAATTTCGTTTTTCCTTATACATGTCCATCTATCTAGCTAATTTAGGATGGAAATGTATGAGCAAAAAAGCAATTTATTAAATTCAGATATATCTAGCTGATTATTTAAACTGGCACATTTTGATTTATAGTTACAACTTATGTAATAATTATTTAACTAGTACACACAAATGACAACATAAAAACAGAAATATAAAAGAAAGTAATTACAACTTTAATACAATATAGTAAAAGAAGTAAAAAGTAAAGATAACACCTAAGTGACTTAACATTAGACCTTTAAGTATTCATCAAATTCATTTCCCACACGTACAGTTTGAAAATTATATCGGCCCTTGAACCTTTCAAGTTATGGCTACCCCTCTTCTCTTTCTTCATAATCCCCATCATTCTCCGACTTGGTCCTCGGAAGGGACATCTTGTATACAATTATATTTGTTGTACTGCGGTCCTTAAACATAGCACTTGATAGATATATATATATATATATTTGTATGTTTTCTTGGTATATTGGTTCGTAAATATACTGATAATGAAATAAAAATTCTGTTTTGACGTTTCGACAACGTTTATTGCCTTTATCAAAATTGTTGATTGAAATTAGTGTTTCCATGTAATTTAGAAAAGAATAGATGATTTCGATTAATGAAATGCGTCTGCAGCCGACTTGTGTTTTAAGATCCAATTAAAACTGCAGAAAACATTGGATCGGTTGTGTGTGAAAGAGTAATGTATGGCTAACTACAATTTGAAATAGATTGAATTTGATTAAATACAAGACATTCCAATATTGTACAATTATAAATATCTATGAATTATTGTATGAATTAGTTACTCTATGATGAGTATTTCTATCATAACTATTCAAGTTTAAGATAATAACTAATTCATACAATAATTCAGATATTTATAATTGTACAATATTGGAATGTCTTGTATTTAATCAAATTCAATCTATTTCAAATTGTAGTTAGCCATACATTACTCTTTCACACACAACCGATCCAATGTTTTCTGCAGTTTTAATTGGATCTTAAAACACAAGTCGGCTGCAGACGCATTTCATTAATCGAAATCATCTATTCTTTTCTAAATTACATGGAAACACTAATTTCAATCAACAATTTTGATAAAGGCAATAAACGTTGTCGAAACGTCAAAACAGAATTTTTATTTCATTATCAGTATATATACGAACCAATATACCAAGAAAACTTACAAATATTACAAATGGTTCAAGAATATCAACAAAAGAATATATATATATATATATATATATATATATATATATATATATATATATATATATATATATATATATATATATATATATATATATATATGTTTCCCTACAGTCGTTTACCAGGACAGATATTGAAGTGTAGTGTCGTTTAGTGGGACGTCCCTCTAAACTTACGATACGTTGAGTAGTTTAGAAGGCCGATTACAGTGTTGTCAGTTGTAAAATTGATTCGATGCATAATGTAGTTTACTGGACAATTATTTCTACCACACTTATTCTAGATACAATGTAGTCTTTCAATTCTTGAATCTCTTTCAACAGCTAGCTCAAATTACTGACCAAGTTCGTATGATAAAACATTACAATAAAATTAATAAGCCTTCTTTAGGAACATTAGGAACTGCCTTTGAATATTACATTCATTGTAATAAGCTATAAAATAGTACACACCGTATATACACTATAACACAACAAGAAACTATCACCCTTATCCTTTAAAAATAGGTACTGTTAAAGTACTAAATATTAATCATACTTTGCTTCTTATTTATAATATTACAATACTGTTAAAAATTAAAATGTTCTCCCTTATTCATGGAATTAAAACTATTTTATTTGTAATTCGAAAACTTATTCAATTGTGATCATGTGTATCTGTAGAGATGATTGCGCTGTTCTGATTGGTAGTAGAATACGGAAATTTGCAGATCTCTTCGAAGCATGAGAATAGTAAAATTTTGGGGTGAGGTAGTGCACTGGCAAGTGTTACTCTTCGTATTCATTTTCAGATTTCTCAAGTGGAATCTATAGTAATTTTATAACCATTATGATAATACTGTTTTGCTGGGTATGATAATGTGTTTATCACACGCATAAATTTAACCAGAAGTGTCAATAATATTCGTATCATGATAGTTAACATCGCTAATAAATAGAAAATCATGTCTAATTGTTTGAACAGTAAACTTCCTCAACATATCTATAACGTCTTGGATACTTCTTGGCACCTTTTTTTGATGTTTTCGCCTGTTGTTGAACCAATTATTTTGGAAATAACACCTATCTAGCATACATACCTACCGTGGTTATTCCAGAGTGAGTTCTTTAGAATATATTGCTTATTAATTGAAGTAATTCCTTGATGTCCTTGAATAATGATTTTGTTGCAAATCACACCATGTAATTAGATGTTCTGCAAACCTTAGCTTTGAAGGATCGTATGGCACAACTCCAATAAATTGCACGTAATTTGTTGGCTTTTTTTAGGACCTTGTCCTTAGTACACAATTAGTACTTCTTTTGGAAGTTCACTGATATCTTCAGAAATTCCATAATTATTGCAGTTTATTCTTAAGCACAATTCACTTCGATGCCTTCTAATAACTAAATAAACTGTATTGAAAACTTCAACGTAGTAATATTATTAAGCCACCATAAAGATGCAAAAGAGGAATCATCACATGCCTAGAGGGGAATGAGGTGTGGAGCTGAAAACACGCAAATTGTGGTAGCGGTTCTCAGGAAATCTAATGAATATTTTTTCGTTTTTCAAAATCATTGAGATTCAAAGAAATCAAATCTAAGCTTCTGTTTTGTAAAATTTCCAAGTTTTGTTTCATTTTATTGTTATAAATGCATTAAAATTGGTACAATTAGATGCCCTTTTGATATTTTTGTGGAATTAATTTAAAAAATCTAGCTGCATAGAAGCATATTATATAGTCTAATCATAAATAACGGCTTAAATTTTCGTGTTAGAATAATAAGAGATAAGGTAGTAATTACCTTTCGCACCGTTGAGTGCTGCCATTGTGCACCCAATCAATGACGTAACCAGATAGTTATGTGACCCATATTACATTACATGATAATTATTGAAGACTATTAGATTGTTATTTTAATTTTCTTATAGATTTTCTTCTGCATATTCATAGTTTTATTTCCTTACAATGATAGTAAACGCACAATATTATGAATTAGGTAAATAATCACTACATAGTATAAAACAAAGTCGCTTTCTCTGTCCCTATATCCCTATGTATGCTTAAATCTTTAAAACTACTTAACGGATTTTGATGCGGTTTTTTAAATAGATAGAGTGATTGAAGAGGAAGGTTTATATGTATAATAACATTCATTAAATAGTGGAGAAATACTGTTATTTTTGAGGTTTCTAATGTGATGTCGTAAATAATTAAATTTTTTCCGCCTACATTGCAAACGCAAGCTGAACCCTACGAGATATATCAAAATAATGTACTAAGTATTGTAACTGAATTAATCTAGTAAAAACATTCCACTCTCCTGTTTTTGTCATAATTTTCAGACCGTTGATACATAAATCATCATTAAATTATATATCCAAGTACAGGTAACAACACTTAACATCCCAGGTGGCCACTGTTCAGCCCCATACCTTTTCTGTTATTTGAATAACTAAGAGGTCCATCAGTACAATGCGCATGCCCGAAGGGTCAACTTGGAGTGAGTAAAGACTTTATTCGATATGTTCACTACGTCGCAATTAGATTAGTGAAAATAAAACACTTATGTTGATTTTATTTCTTCTTTTACTACCCAAGGTCACTCCGTCTACCGCATAAGCCCGTCTTGATTAGTTAAGTCAAAAGAGCCCTTTGTCGGATGCCGTCAAAGGAACGCGCTAACGCTTTGTCGGGTGCCGCACCAGCAGGTTCGAACGTGTAATATTTTATTAATTTCTACAATCGCATAGAACGACGCCAATACGGCTTCGAAGTACGACTTCAAATTTCTAGGCTAGTAAATTTCGACCATCGTTATAATATCTAGTTTGTGTCAAAATTTTAAGTGGATTGCATTGACTGTTTGGTCGCTACACGAAAACATACCTTGCGCCATATAACCCGATTTAAAAGAAGTCTCCGTTCGTTAACAATCACTTCGTCTTAATTAAGATAAATCGATTTTGCCGGAAGTAGTTTCCACTTTTGATTTGTAAATCTCTGATGAGGAATGTTTGAAAATATCTCCAAAACGGGTGAAGATTAATTTGTAATAATTCAACGTTCCTTGTAAAATAACTGCATCAAGTGAATAATTTCTCGCTCAATTAGGTTTCTAATTAACATTGTCATGCCTGTTTTTATCAGTTATCTTACCTAAATGTATTACTTGATTCAACAACAAAAATTTAAGCCAATGGTTCGAAAAAGCGGTTAGTCGTCGTTTCCTTATCTCACAAAGACAGCATTGAAAGGCCGACTGCAGCTAACTTCTTGCTTCTTCTCGTTCTACTAAGCGTACAATCATGTTTTCATTTGAATATAACTAGAAAAGCTATGATAAATTTATCACTGACTTCCTTCACTTTTGTTGAGCACAATTTTCCACTCTGGACACGTCTGTGGGTAAATTGTATGATTGTAGGAAAGAAAATATATTGAAAATGATTCAGAATCAGCTAATAAATCAAAGATGTTGTAACTAAATTCTATGTTGCATGGAAATTTTATTCATAGGGCCCACATAATGTATCTTAGAACTCACACTTGTTGTCAGGTTAACTTTCGATATTTAACTTCGTTTAATACTAACACCAGCTGTGACATGAACTATCAAAATTATTGGCTATTATAACTTTATTCTATGATACTCCAGATCCAAGAACTTTGATGTATATAGTATAATTCAATACCACAGAGTGAACAGATAAAATAAACTAATACGTCACATCGATCTTAAATCTTAAAATGAGAATTTCACACACTTCTGCAGGTTAAATATATGGGTGTGAAATATTATATTTATAATCATAAAAACAACGTTGTCATTATGGTTCAATAAAATTCTAATTCCATTTGAAAAACTGAAGATTGATGTCAAATATACCACTGAAATAGCCGATCGCGCACAAACCAGACAGTTCCTATTTTCACCACTTTAGAGCTATTTGCAAAATTTCAACTTCATACGACAAACAGGAGAGGCGCAATAGTCTGCACACTTCACAGTGAGTTATGCACACACAGAAATCATCTCGAATATAGTCTAGATCCCTTGTATAATATCCTGAGTTATTACGGTTCCATCCAGTAATAGAGCTCGGGTATATGAACAACACTTTATTGTTAATAAAGTAATAACTATCTTTACATTCGGTTTATTGCTTAGCATTCGAGTTCACTATATCTATCCATAGAAGAATGTCCCTTCGATGTTGGCTTTGCAACATACAACTATTTACCACAGATATACATAATAAATGCGATATTACACCTTGTATGTATCGTTGATTGAAAGTGTAACTCTTTCAATCAACGCTTAAACTTAGTGAGTGTTGAAAACTGATTGCATGTCTGGTTGTAAATCAAATTCAGTATTCGTGTTGTCAATAACGTTTTTTAGTCTACGAGATTTACACTTTTACATTATCTACCTACAATTTTATAAATGCGGCTACTGTCTTCGCGCTACGCTTCCCTTGTCTCAATATAAAACAAACGAACGAAGAGTATAGCGACAGTGAGGAAAGTAAAAATACATGTTAAAGTCAGAAAAAAGAATAACTTGTTCAATCAATGTATATCCAAATACAGGTTTTTAACTTTCAGTCCTCATTTACTTTTGCAGAATAAAATAATAAGTCTAGTAAACCACCTTATTGAAACATAATGAACGCGTTTTGATTTGATCCCATTTCATTCATAGATATAATATATACTAGAGGAGTATAATGATAGGCGATTGTGTTAATGGGATTGAAGTAATCCCAGTAAGAGACAGCTACATAATATACATATCTAAGTGTTATACCTTGTCTTTCTTTATATGCGTTTGCGCAGTAACAGCGGAGAGACGAAAATAGACAAAACTTTTCATATGCCTCTCTTTTCTCGAATACTTAAATTTTTAAGCAGTTATACACCTCTAGTATATGTTGTATCTATGATTTTACTCTGCTTCAAATATGAAAGCTTATAAAATATAATACAGAACGCATGTTTGTATTAGTGTTTTGAATTAAAAGCGATTGGATATAAAGATTGCGTGAAATTCGGCAATTTGTAAAAAATCTGTTAAGTTCAAATTCAGTTATGAAATTACATATTTGGTGAACTATTTTCAAATATTTAATCTAGTTATCAGACTCATTCATTATGTCGTTAGGCATAGTTAATTGTTCTCTTATACCCAAAATATTTATTTCACAAACATAATATATAATATTATGAGAATATCTAATATCATGTTTGGATAGTTTTTATGAGAAAAAAAAAACAATTATACGCTGAGAAATGTTCGTCTCATTACTAGCTTTATATTAACTTCATTAATATTACCCATATTGTTTAAGAAAATATCATAGAAATAAACATTTGAATGTACATAAATAGGACAAATCCAGTTAATAGTTTGTCACACAGTTACTATGTCCTGCCTTCATATAGCAGTTTTACGAATCTGGTATCCCGCCTTTTAAGTTAATCCCTCTGACGTAGCACAATTTTAGGATAGTACTGAAGGGGGTCAAGTACTTCTTGGCGTCCGCTTCATGGCCGGCCAATCTATGTTACCGACAGGCGGCTTCGGTGGATACTCAAAGTCAAAGTATACAACGATCAACAACTACGTCGACTACTCAAGTAGTGTCTATGTATATACTATAATAATATATCTTTTGCACAACATTATTATAAAAATGGGAAATGAATCGTCCATTACTTTGCCTGAAGCGAACCATAATAATATTGGAAACATGCATAATTTGAGTGCATCCAGATCTAATAATCGTACTGCTAAAGAAGTTGTAGAAACTCGACAAATGTTCACACAATATTTTTCCTATAACCCTCTATTGCGAGAATAGTGATTTTCAAAACGATTTATACAAGTATACCTAAATATGTACGTTTCACATTATATAAACAAAATAAAATTTAAAAAATCGAATCGTAATTATAAATCTGTATTCTCGGACACCATATTTCATTATTTTACCACTACAAGCCGATCTTTGTACCGCGGATGTCTTTTATTCCAGAGTACTTCACGTCTTTGACTTTCGGAAATTAATTCATTCATCGTTCTACTCGAATGTGTAGAGTAGAGCTTCAAAAAAACAAACTTTTTGATTTTCAAGCAAAACGTGCATTGCGGCTGTACAAAATCTCTCTCAACGCACGCGTATCGTATTTGCTTTGGACAGGCTTGTACAAGTATAATGTTTGATCGTAAACGTTCATCGGATCGTCGTGTGCACGTTGGACAAAGTGTTAGTAAGAGAGACGGACGCGTTTCTAGTACCCCGATCAACTTATATCTAGAGGTTATCATTAATTTATCGCATTAATACGTGCAACCATGAAACGGCAATCCTGCCGGAAGTGCCTGTTAGCAAATTATTAACAAATTGAACAATTACTGACAATACGCCCATTCTGTTTGTGAGAAAAAATACATGTACATATAGAGGGCAGTGCAGGGTGTCAGAATATGCGACCTCGTCAGGGTTACGCGGCAAGATTGGATCACAGAACATATTCTGATACCCTACACTGCCCTCTATACGTACATGTATTATTTATTACAAAGCAACATGAACGTACTGTCACTAAATTTTCAACTTGTTAACAATTTGTTAAAAGGCACTTCCGACCGGATCGCCGTTTCATTGTTGTGCATTTAATGCGATAAATTAATGATAGCCTGTACATAACTCGATCCTTATTACAATATATTCAATTAAATAAGCGCCTTGGTCTCAAAATACGACAATACTGGAAATAGTTGAAAGCGAGTATATACGTCCATTCATATTTTGTAACAGAGACAATTATACAACACATTTTTGCGATAAAGACGCTTTATTGTAGTCTTCGCGACAAAGTCAGAAGAGTATATTGCAATTATTCGAGCTACTTCTAAAATCGTTGAAAAAGTCCTAGTACAAAAATACCTTCACCATATTATTTTTTCATCGAATATTGAGCAACTTTCAAAAATCCGTCTGTCTCTGGATGTTCGTCACGAAATTTGTTAACACGATAAGTCAAAAACGAAGTGTCCTATCCACGGTCATATATACAGGTCTGGAATCTCTATGTTTGACATGAATCTCTTACCTGTCGCCAAACTCGTAGTCCCTCGCTCAGCCACCAGCTGGCGCAAGGATCGAAATATGATTTCAGGATTAGGCGTCATATCGTTCAAACCATCGACATATACATATGGACTGCGCGTGGCAATGATAAGCGAGGGTAGTGCCAGCGTGAGAGAGGGGAAAACGAAGAGGACTAATACTGTCTTTATCTACTTTATCTATCGCGTTTCTATTGGCCGCTGCGTTGCCATGGAAATGCAACATGACTGTAGCTAGTATGCTTACGTCCCGAGCCGATAGATAAAGACAGTATTAGTCCTCTTCGTTTTGCCATCTCTCACGCCGGCACTACCCGCGCTTATCATTGCCACGCGCAGTCCATATGTATATGTCGATGGTTCAAACACGGTCGTATACGTGCCAGAGAACATCCCTCGCCACCCGTGACGTCATTTGGTACTACGCGACAGTTGACGCTTAGCGGACTCACTTCTCACATAGGAAACAGCCTCGAGATTCCAGACTTGTATATACGACCGTGGTCCTATCATATTCAAATTTTGACATAAAATCGTTTACTGTTCGGTGACAAACTCTATTGTTTTTCAGGGAAATCGTGTGATAAAAACACTCCTTTCTAAAGGATTGAAAATTAAAAACAATCATAGCTTCCAAAGTATACATTGTGAATTTAGGTTAAGTTAAAACTGCTTTCACCCAACTTTCTACAAAATTAAAAACAATTATCGAAGTAAACTAATCGTACAAGTTATAACAAAACAATTGAATAACCAAAGCCTCTGTGGTCTAAGGGATAGGATTCCTGGCTCTCGAATCGAATGTAAATTTTCTTAAAAACTATTGATATTCAGTGGTGAACAGATGATGGAATAATTTATTTATTTCCTTATGTTTACACAAATACAAAGTGTATATCTTATAGAATGTGAGAAAGTTATATAAAAATCAGTAATCGAATCAGATGAGTTACGATGAGTAACTTTGCCACGCACACTATTTATCTATACTGCAAGCAGCAACACATTTCTAGTTAACATTTAGTTTTATATTCAACGGCCGTTACAGAATGAAATAATTTGTTGAATTATTATAAAAGATCTATTCTAGAGAGATTCATATTAAACATTACTCTAAATCTGTAAATCATAGGACAGATGTTCAGTAACTAAGTCAGATTTATACTAACTTAATTAATTAAAATCCTTGCAAATTCCTACTTGCGCCTTTATAATGTTGAAAGTATATTCTAGGTAGAATACTCAAATAGTTATATTTATAATAAGGTCTGACAATCTTTTTCCATAACTTCTTAAATCTAACATCTGGTTCGAAAGTAGATACTTCAGCCTTATATTTTTTGGTTTCTGTCGTTTACAGACATTGTTGATATGTGTTCGTATATTATAAGAATATTGCTAAGTAGCGGATTCTTATTGAATCATATACTTAAAACATTAATATGTTACAATTTCGATTATTCATGTTTCGTTTTGTGACGTTTTTGACGTGGGAATTTTAAATTGAAATTGGTGCGACAAGGGCGCTTTGTACTGATACAATTAGTTTTAAGAAATTCCGTTTTAGACATAATACGTCTTCTGATGATGGTCGTGAGACCGAAACGTACGCAAAGACGAAAATAATAAAAATATATATAATTCATACCTGGGTTAAGAATTGTTATTAAAATAATGTACAACCGTATTCTGTAAACCAAATATGGCAACATGGTTAATTATTGCTTAAACTTTACTTCATATTCATATCAGATCATATCTTATCTCATCCTTATCAAATCATTTTCCTTTTTTTATTGCAGTTCGCATCCAAAGCGATAAATACTAAAAATACAAGCTTTTTGGCAATTTACTAAATTACATTTACAGTGGTAGTAAATTAGGTAGTAGATGTATATTTTACCACCTTCCCATCTCTGCTTGTAGGCTTCCATAGAAAACAGTAGCCTTGTCAGACTAATATTAGTTTGAGGCTGTCTTTATAGTTTGTTGTTCTGTGGTTGCTATGGTTTACCACTTTATGACGATAGAGAAATTAGTTGTTCTATCTAACGAATTTCCATCGTCTTTGTACAGAGCGGAACCCATAGATAACTATTAACTACTCTGTGAGTTAACTATGGTGAAACCGGATCACATCTTCACATCACAATCACAGACCACCCACCCGGCCACTCACAAAGTGAGGATCGAATTTGGTTTCGAAATAAATTTAAATTATTCACCTATTGTAATCTGTTTCGTAACATGGAAGTATGTAAAAAATTTTCCGATGAACCGATGGTAAGTAAATCTAAAGTACATTGAATGTAGTATTTTTTTATTTTATCATGGGTTTAATTTTCATTCTAATCTACCATGTGCTTGCTTGATATAAATGGATTTTTCTTAGGTCTGGTCAGTTTCTAACTATGGTTTGGTATTTTTTCCTGAAGATTGTACATATTATGTATGTAATGTAAAGAACATGAGAATGAAAAATAAAAGATGCAGGGCAAAATATAAAAACTATGGATGGTATAATGCCTATATTATTGAAATCAGTGGTAAGATTTGTTTCTAGTTATATTTTGATACCCTAATGATCTTGGTATATCGCGCAATTTCTCACTTCAAAATTAAGTATGTAACAACTTTATTGACTCCCATTGACTTGTAGAATGGGAGATCTATGAACAAATAGGTTGAAGATTTGTGAATTGGTGTTATTTCTGTCATTTCAATTCACTCCTATTTTGATATAACTTTTATTTGTTGTACGTTGATAATATGTGAAAAGTAATATTTGTGAATCGTTATAATATCAAAATAAATTTCAATGTCAAGTAGCAAAGGATAAGAATTACCTTCAATCGTAATAAACTTACATGGCATTAACACACACATATTGAAGTTTTTATTAAACAAATTAATGAACTTCATATGACGATATATTTATTAATTAGATTCTTTGAGAATGATGAGGGCAAAACATAGTGCCTTTTTTTGTATTAAGTTTATTAATTATGGTTCACAATGTATTCAAGAAGAACTCCATGTCAACTACTAAATTAATTTAAATCTAAATGTATTTCACAGAATAAACAAGTAGATAAACTAAGTAACTGATGTCAAATGAGTATCTTGATGTTGCTCAAAGTGAGGGATTCACATGTCACATTATAATCTATCTTGGCTATCAGGTTTTAGAAACGTTTTTTATGAATTTTTTTTTTTATATTTTTTGAAATTAGTTAACGTCCATGATATTGATTTGAAAATGTACATCAAACCAACTAAAAATGTAAGATTTTAAATAATTCTGCATTTGTTTAATGTTTTTTCTTCAGGAGTAGTATAACAGCCGGAAAAATAATAACCACTACCTTGAACACATTTTAGTTAAACTTTGCCAAGAGCTTATTTAATTATGTAACTATTATGAAATGAAGGAGATATTATTTTCATAACTAATGAAATTGTGCAGTAAACTTGTAGACAATATTTTAGGTTGCTTTTATTTTTCAGACTGTAAAGCAGATCTGCTTTCTCTTGCAAATGATTTAAGCAGTAAATTTCCCATTGTTCACATGAGACGTTTTGACAAAGGTAAATACCAATTTGCACTTAATAATTTGTATTTGTCATATGTGATTTTATACATCCTTCATGTCGCAACAATACCAAAGATGTCTGAAGAAAAAAAACTGTTGAAAGAATAATTTAACATATATTATTATTAACTCAAGTAAAGTATGGACATATAAAACAATATGGGTAGTATATATTCACAGAATGATCACTTCATGCTCTTACATGTTGCACGAAATATCTGTATATGAAGAATTACCTGAAGTTGGAACATATTACCTTAAGTTTTATGAAATTGGAATATAGGAAATTTTTTAAAAGTAATGGAAGAAATTAATTTTATTTGTTCAATTGCACATTCATTATTGATTACAATGAGACTATGTAGGTGGGTTGTGGATGCCTCATTTTGATTTTGTGAACAGTGCTTGAGAGATTGGTTGAAGAGCTTCAGTTTCAAGTGAATACCACTACAACCATAAATTGTGTTCTCCCATATTCTGTTATCAAGCTCTTCATTATACTGAAATCGTTATCAGTTTTGAAAGAATCACTGATTGATAAAATTTTATTTCAGATTCATGTTCTGTTCTTGCAAGTTATGAAAATCCATTCATAGGAATTGCTTGGAAATAATTTAGGTAGATTTCACTTTTTATGGAATTTTGGTCTTATCTATGATCTAAATAGTTTGCGTGCAATATTAAAGAATAACATACAATGAGATTTATTTTAGTTCTTGAAACCTGCTATGACTATAATGATATAGAAGAAATAAATATGGATGGGAAATCAAACTGAGATAATAGGGAAGATCTTGCCACCTTGGAACAGTATTTAATAACAGACCAACCTGCTCTGACCTTATAGAGAAGACAAACATAAGATATCCATATGAAGTTTTGGCAAAAAAAAATATAGGCAAGTATTGGAATAATTTTTGTTTCATGCTTTTGTGATTGGATGTTCATTTAATATGTTCTCGACTTTTGTTTTTTTTTTCATTGTGTAACATACTAACTTGTGCAAATAATAAAGTGTGTGTGTAACAGAGGAAATGGGGGAAATAACTTTAATTAATTAAAATAAGTTTTTGTTTTAGATATGGACATACATCATTGTGCTCTTCGAGAAATAGTCAGTACAAACATGGATTCTCACTATAATAATGTTAATGGTTCTGTTAATTTAGACCGTCCCTTCACTGATGATACAATAATGCTGAATATTAATGAAAACATGATAGATGTAAATCAAAATATTATTAGAAACAAACCAGGTGAAAATTGACACTAATTATTTTTCATTATAATGCAGATTTATTTCAGATTTTGGACTCTGTGAACTTAGTGAAACAGTTTATCTGAATACAGATGTAGATATAATTATGAATTTTGATGAATTCTTCACTAATAATAGACAATTCCCAGAAACACCGGTAGAGAGTCCAGTTATTGAGGACATTGCAAGTATGAATCTACTTGATATCTATAGCACTTTTCCTTCATTCCTTAAGTGAATTTACATGAACCGTATGTTTGAATTATTATGTAACATACTTATAAATTGAATTATGCAAAAACAATTGCACATTCGTGAATTTGATGACCTGATTTAAACTAAACATTTGTCTTCAGACATGGAATTTTGTTATTTATGTATTTAGAAATACGAGCTCAACATCATTTGCCATTGAGAGGGCAGTATTACAGAATTCTAAAAAAATAAACAAATTTTTGTTGAAATCAAAAGCTGTTTAGGCCGCGTCGAATTTCAGTAGATTCAAAGTCTCATGAGAATCAAATCATACTCTTCATATTGGCTGTTTAGTTTAATAAAACAAGCTGAAGAGGAATACTATTACGACGCTGATTTGACGGGTGTAAAATATAATTCAGAAAATTATATTAAAACGCCGTGAATATTTTTACTAAATTGGAATCGCTTATCTGGCAAACAAATCTAGTACTTAGGTTTTCATAGATTCAGATCCGAAAAAATTTTTTTTTGATATGTAGAACATGATCAGTTGACATAAAAAAAATTACATAAATGACATCTGCCATTTGGGCTATCAACAGCGAATTAATTGAATACATGTCTTACAACATAGTTAGATTTTATTCAGTAGTTTAGCATCTCAAAAAATTTAACGAGTTGTAAGTTTTGTTCGAATATTTCTACTATATTATCAAATACTATAACATGAAAGAAAGGTATAATAGAAGATCAGTAATATTCCACTTCATTTCCACTACACATTTCATTACAATGTAATATATATGTTTCTACTACCAATCTCTTCAGGTGTGCCAGAATCAAAAAGCTCTGAATCATCACTTTTGTATTTGTATTATATTCATATTCAGGGATTTTTGATGAATTTAAGTTGGTACAATACGAATAATTGAGATTCTTATGTTCCTTCTCAATGCTGAGGAGGGTAAAGTGAAAAACTAAAATATGGATATGAGGTGCATGGTGTGAATTATGTGGCATATAACTGAATTTCTACTATCTTTGAACATTTCATGAATTCAAACTGAATTTCTACTATATTTTGGCCACATTTCATGTATTATAAAATAATTTACATATTTAATATCTTGTAGAACTACATTTTCAATTTTCCAGATATACAATCACAATTAGAAAAATACACTGTGTCCAGTAGCAGTTCCAAGAAGATCTCAAAAAAACGTTGTTGTTTTTTCTGTGGAAAATTGATTTTAAAACCAGCTCGACATTACTTGTTTGTGCATAAAAATGAGGCTCGTATTAAAGAAATATTAATACTTGATGTAAAAGATCCATTACGAATAGAAAAATTGAATAAACTCAGGAAGGAAGGAGACTACAATCATAATCGATTGAACGAACTACAAATTCCTGTTAGAAAACAGTTATTGTCCAACAAAGTTGAACATTGTCCAGGCTGTAAAGGCCTAATTTCAAAGCAATACCTTCGTCAGCATGTTCGAAGATGTAAATATATACAACTTTCCTATGGTCGTTCCCTACAAGCTGTATCAAGAAGTATTTCAAAACGTTGGCATCAAAATGCTTCAGATGTTTTGGGAAATAAAATTATTTGTTTTATGAGAGATGATGATATTACTAATGCTATACGTTATGATGAATGTGTTATATTGTTTGGCAACAATATGTGTAGAAAATTATCTGAGGAACACAACTATGATCAGATCAGGTCACACTTAAGATTATTAGGAAGGTTATTGAATATAATCAAAATTGAGAGGAGAGACGTATTGTTTTATAAGGACCTTATGACTCCAGGTAGTACAGATTTTTCAATCTCTGGGATTGACACATTAGCACAATATTGATCCAAGTGATAGAAAATATAAAAGTCCGACTAATGCTACTACCGTTGGCACATGTCTGAAGAAAATGATCGGATTTGTGGGAATACAAGCCATTAAGAATAAAGATAAGGAGCTACAGGATGATGCTAAGAATTTATTGCAGCTTATTGAGAGTGAACTTAATATACATGTAAACAGGATTGCTGCACACTCCCTAAATATTCAAAAGAGACGTAAAACCACTAATCTTCCATCAACTGAAGAAGTAGGAAAATACATATCTTACTGTTATAATCAGCTAGTGTTTTATAAAGATCAGTTACAGAAGAAATTTAACATCGACATGTGGCTTAAGCTAGCCCAGTACACTTTGGTAGTAATGGTTGTTTTCAACAGAAAACGGCCTGGGGAAACGCAAAGGATAGAAATAGAAGACTTCAATTGTCGACAAGAAATAGACCCAAGAGACAAAAGTCTCAGTGAAGAAGAACGTAGATTGGCAGGAACCTATGCTCGTATGCGTTTTAGGAGGAAACTCAACAATGCTACATCCTTATTGTTGGAAACAACGCAGGTACTGCCTGCCATAGAGCTTATACTAAAATACAGACATTTTGTAGGAATCCCACATGAGAATAAGTTTATTTTTGGAATTCCTCATCTGGTAAAAAAACACCATACATTAGAAGCATATGTTCTCCATAACAAATTTGTAGTAGAAGCTGGTTGTAACCAGAAATTGATGACCACAACATTATTAAGAAAACACTTTGCAACTGAAGTCTCTAAAGATAATTTGAATTACCAATTGGAATTGCAAGTATCTAATTTTATGTCACATGCATATAATATTCATAAAAGAATCTATGATCAAACTTCAAAGACTGATGATATAACAAAGGTGTCTAGATATTTGGAACGACATTCTCTACTAAATTCCACTGATCCAATTAATAAGGAAAACTCCAATGTCGGAAACACCATGAATTCAAGTTCTAATCTAGAAGATAATTCAGAGGCAAGAGAATATGCGCCAAGTAAATCTGATTCGGATTTCATACCAGATTCAGATGATGAACTAGCTTATTTTGAACAAATACCAGGTTGGTTTCGATTTTAAGTTTCCTTTTTTAAGGTATTTAGAATATTTTCTATTAATTTATTCGTTTTTTTACAGGTAGAAAAAAATCAAATAGAATATCGTGGTCCGATGTAGAACAAGAAGCAGCTTCCAGGTTTTTTACTGATGAAATTGAAAATGAAATTGACATTAGCATTCGGAAGGTTCATGTTTTTAAACATAAATATTCAAATGTATTGCAAAACAGGAGTCCTAATATGATAAAACAGTGGGTTAGAATACAACAGGAGAAAACATTCAGGCGTCGTAAAGGGGCTATTTTTAATACTCAGTAAATATCAAATTAAATGAACTTTTAATAACATGGAAACTTTCTGCTGAAAAATGTATTTTCCATCTTGATAACTGTAAGAGAATATATTCCACATAAATCTCCGTTTTGAATTCAGGACACTTAATACACAAAAATGTATGTCGTGAATTAAGAGATATCGAGCAGTATTTAATGAAGTTCATCATTCGAGTGAGAAATGAAGCAAGTTCAAATGAAGAGCTACTAGTGCAAAATCTGAAAATACAATAATTAGCTGACTAATACAAGAAAAATTTCACATTGTTATATTGTTAAATAAATTTTAATAGTAAATGAGTTATTTTTTTTAATTATTATTATTACCTTTGAAAAGGGCAGAGGTTCTAGAATCTCAATCTATATATAATGTATTAAATTAAATCTAGATTCAAATTTGAAAAGGTTTATAAATATTAATTGCATTATTTGACATCTACCGGACTTGTGGCATTTTTAATATATTTTGATTTTAAATTCTAAAGATTACAAACTTTTTAAGTTTAATTTTGAGATGTTTCATGTCAAAGTTCACCATGCCGGGACCATGTGAAAATATTAGAACTAAAATTTTGTATGTACCCACATGAAACTGAAAAGTAGCAAAAAAATTGCAAATATTTTATAGCTGAGAATTCACTAAATTCATTTGATTGATTATCATATGCCTTGTTAATTCTTGGGATTAGGTCCCAAATACACTTACAATTTTAATTTGATTAGACATAATACTACGTCGTCTATATGCCGTCTGTTTCCACATTGGGGATGTAGAAACACGCCATCTTACAAATACATAGTTGTATGCATCGTACTTTTATATTGACTGCAAAACTTATGTTGTGTTGGATACACATTGTATTGATTAACTTTTATTGCCATGTAAATTATTTTAATAGATAAGAAATAAATTGATACGATCTTTCTGTTGAGGATATAATTAACCCGACTAACAGAATGCTAAAGGGAACGAATTTGAAACTCCATCTGCCTAAGAGTACAATATAAAACTAAGTTATCCAAACAATGCAATCCACTAATGCATTTCTATATTGGTGAATTTTACTTGTGCATTTCCCGACATTTACAAAAGTTGTGGAGAATATTAAAATACATTAGTGCCAAATGGTGATATCGAATCAATGTAAGAATTAAGAAAGTAAGTAATCTTATTGTGTTTATAAATTACATAAAATTATTTTTACACATATCAAATTTAATTACAATCTTTAGACTATTAACATTTAAAATACAGTCAGTGGTAAAAAGCAGTATATCAAATAGAGTTATTAAAATATTATTAACTCGTCAGAGTGACTTGAAATATTATATTAAAATTAAAAGCTTTAAATTCAGAAATCGAATAAAAGAAGTTTTCTAGTAAAATTGACTTTAATTTAGATTTGAATATATTTAGTGGCAATGTCTGCATTTGAGGGGGCAATAAGTTGAATAATTGATGTGCAGTAAAATTGATCCCTGTTCTAGATGTACTAAGTCTGAGGAAACTTTGTCTAATATTATGTTTCTTCCTGGTGTCATAATTATGAATGTCTTCTTGTCCACAAAACTCTTTGGCATTATTTTGAACAAAGAGGAGGCAATGATAAATATATAGGGATGGAAAAGTCATTATTTGAAGTTTTTTAAATGCATTCCTACAATCTGCTCTGTACCCTAGACCTGAAAGAACTCTCACAGCTCTACGCTGCAGACGAAATATTCTTTCACGTTGAGAGCCGTTTCCCCATAGAATTAAACCATAATTGAGAGTAGAGCCTATTAGAGCATGATATGCAGTTTTTAGGACGTTACCAGACACAACACCCCTCAAGAGGAAAACATGGCTACAAAGTTTATTTGCCACATATTGTGCTTGCTTATTCCAAGTTAGGTGGTGGTCAATATACACACCTAGAAATTTGGTGTAATTAGTACTCTCAAGAGTATGGTTTTGCCTCAGAGTGAACAAAATTTTTACAGTTTTATTAACATTTAATGTTAGTTTGTTAGCACTTAACCAGTTTTTGGCCTTTGATTGTATCAATATATTATTTTCTTCTCTTTTAAATTTTCTCCACATACTGATGCAGTTGAGTCATCAGCAAAAAGCTCGCAGTTTGCCTCCTTTAGGTAGTCTACGAAATCATTTATATATATCAAGAATAGTGTGGGTCCTAGGATTCGGCCTTGTGGTACACCTATAACTATTGGATTTTCTGAAGATCTTACATTATTTAGAGTTACTATTTGAGATCTGTTTGTTAGGTATGAGTTAATAAGAGTTATGGATTCAGTTGAAAAGTTGTATTTGGCAAGTTTTTCTAGTAGTATAGAATGATCGACACAGTCAAAGGCTTTGCTCAGATCCAGAAAGAGGGACATTGAATAAAGACCTTTTTCTAAACAGTCAATAGTATAGTTAATGAAATGACTGATTGCATCAATAGTGCTTTTACCCTTTCTGAATCCAAACTGACATTCCGAGAATAAGCTATTAATTTCAAAATAGTTAGTTATTTGATTACTTATAGCCTTTTCAATAACTTTCGATATTACTGGCAATAAGGATATCGGCCTATAATTTGATGGGTCATCAGAATCGCCTTGTTTAAAAATAGGGATTACTAGTGCTTTTTTGAGCCAGTCGGGAAAGACATTTATTGATTAACATTGTAAGAGGTTTTACCAACAGATTAATATTCTTTTTCAAGAGCTTAATTGAAAGGCCATATATATCTCTAGCATTATTGTTTTTGATAGAATTTATTATATCTCTCACTTCATTAAAGCTGATTTTTTCAAAAGAAAATAGTAAATTGGGTACGTCTATCATAATTTCCGTAGGGTTAATATCAACATTATCGAGTTTATTTTTCAATGTAAATGGTACTGATGAAAAAAGGTTATTAAAAGTATTTGGAGAGATAGATTGTATTTCTATTTTCTTTGAGCACTTCCTTCTATCGGTAATAAGACCATGCTCTTGTTGATATTCGAAGAATTCTTGATATAATTATCATTAGTTTTTAGTTTTGCTGATTTTATTGCTTTATTGTATTGATTTCGACATTTATTTCTTTGTAGCTTTAGGTCTCGTGTTTTATAGGTATTATAAAAATGGTTTATCATTTGTAGATTAGACCTCATTAAAGCTAAAGTTGAGTTAAACCATTTGACGCCCCTAAGTTTTAATAGATACTTCAGGAAAGGATATGATAAACGCTTGTGGTAAATTTTCTAGGAATAATGAACAGCTACTATTAACATCATTAGAATCAAGGTATTCCCAACTCATGACTTCAATAATGCCATAGAATGTATTTAATCCGACTTGGGTCAAGGGATGACATATAAAAGCAGTGTTTGTACAATGTATAGATGGAGTAGTAAATTTCAAACTTTGACCCTCGTGAACAGTGAATTCCAGAGGTACAACTCTGCCGTCATGATCCCCAAGTGAGAAATTCAAGAAAATGTTGTCCAAGCAATTTTTGCCCCGTGTTGGCTCAAAAATGGTTTGTTCAAAACCCTCAGACCTTAGCACATCTACAAAAGTTACTGTTTCATTATCTACATTTTCAGGGATTTTAAAAGTACTAAATTTAAAGTTAAAATCACCACATATAATAACGTTATGAATATTCTTAGATTTTATCACGGTTAATAAATTTCCAATTATCTCCAAAAAGTTAGTAAAGTTTGATGAATAAGGAGGTCTATATATAACTATAACACAAATATTGACAGTTCTTATTTTTATTGCAGTGATTTCACATACACTTTCTGTTGAGAGACACTCAATTTCCGGCAGTGTGTCAAATTTAAATTTATTTTTAAGGAACAAAATTACCCCCCACGTGTAGAGAGCGACCTAGCAAAAAATGCTGTTGTCTGACATCCTTTAAAATTTAGGTTGGTTATTTCGGCAGCTTTCAGCCAATGTTCACTCACACACATGACATCATGATTTTGTTCATTTAACATGACTTCAAATTCATGTAATTTATTGGCAATATTGATATGAAATAAACTCAGATCTTCATTGTTATATTCATGATTGTTTGATTGTGTGAAATAAAGGGATATTTGGCTTCTGCCTCATAACTGGCAAGGTTTCTTTGGTCTAGACTCTAGATCAATCAGTATCATTACAAATAAAAACCAGTAGTTTTGGGAAGCTGTTTCACTCTTTCGGGGTCGTTGGCGGAAGGAATATAAGTTAGTTATGTTACTGAATGATCATTCTGAACATAATGCAAGAGTACCAATATATCTAATTAACAATAATTATTGACCAAGGTATGAATTGTATATTAATTTTCTGGAAATAGGTCACACTAACATGCTTATTATTTTCGTATTTACGTACGTTTCGCTCTCACTAATTATGGTCGAAACGTACTTAAGAGTAGATGTCGCACTAACAAATCCAAGCAAAGTACAACATTGACTTATACATAGTGTAAGGGAAGTATTGTAATCGACCCAAAAAGAAAATCTGTTTTTTGCGGATATATCCGTTCGGAGCATTTCCAAAACGATCTAAACAATTTTTGTCATGATGTATGTGTATGTATGTGCGTAACCCACTGTGGAGACGATTCCGCCGTTCCTATTGGTATGAATTTGAAATATTGCAGATCGTTTTAAAGTGGTGTAAATAAGAATTGTTTGTTTTTAGGCGCGGAAATTCTGTTTCGACTGGTATTTTTGACATACATCTCCACTTTTCAAATGGGATTATCGTATTTGATTTAACCATTTCCAATATATTTCTGTTCCTACAATCATTTACATTTGACTCGTAGGAGTTGTCCAAATGCTATTCTGCTAACAAAAGTGAGGGAAGTCGCTTGATCAATTGATCACAGCTTTTTTTTCATAGTTTCCACTCGATTTAAATTCATGTTACTCAATGCTATTAATAAGGTAGTGTGGAGATATCGATTTACCCTATAGAGAGAAATCAAGGTAGCAAAGCTTAACGATGCCTGGAGGGACTGATAAACTGCAAAAGAGTTTCCACTAGAGATTAACATTTCATCTTGATTCTCAGGGATGATGCAGGACAATACCCGGATCAAATATTTGTAATGGTTGCGATTATGAATTTATTTAAGAAACGAATGAAATAGTTAATTGCCACAATCATGTTCAGCAGATGACGGAAGTGTACATTCTTTTCAAGGCCTGCATATTCGTCGGATAATGGGATGAATATGAAAATTCGAATATCGGACAAATATCCACTTACATAGGCCACGGATATTCGCCCGAAAAACATAAAATTAATAATAATAATTAATTAATCTAAGACTATCATAGAACGACTTAGAGCATAGAAACCGTCAAACATGCATTGTAATAATATATGAAGAAGGAACATCATTCAATTACATGAACTTTAATAATACATGATATACAATACAAGGAGGAACATTAATCAGCTAGAACAAACTTTCAAATAACCTCTTACCAAAAATATATTAAAATTAAAAAAATTAACCCCTTGAAGTTTCTAAATCGGGAAACAAAATTTATACCTAGTCACCACCGGCGACGCAGGTTGTACATTGAACACTATATCAAAAGTTTATGAACACACTTTCGGAAGAATAAGCAAATGTACTATTATTCCGATAATCGGATGAATAAGAAAATGGAATATTGATCTGATTATCGGATGAATATTAACCACCTACCCTCTTTTATGACATTTAGTATTTAGTTTCATACATATTTTTAATGGAGTCTAATGTAAGTGTTTCTAATTCATGGATGTATCGGCTTCGGAGCAGTATTTTAGGATAAGGTAATTTGGCTTTGATTACCTAACTTTATTTAATATGAATACATTCTTGAATAGTGGTTTGTCTTATTTTATCTTTCCATTTACAGGGTTACAGGTAACTTAACGTATCCTCAATGCCAATTACAGTAAGTCTAGTAAAGTTCAATTACGAAATTTCAATTTAATCCGTATTCAATCGTACCAGCGACCTCATGGAAGATTACCAAATTGGAGATATCACTAAAATGTGCTCTATCCTACATACAAAAAAGCCACTTATAATAATTAATCTATCATTACTCTAGAAACCACCATAACCGTTTATAGGTAAAATATATATATAAATATGTATAAACATTTGAATTGAATACTTTCCTCTTCTTGAAAAAACATTGGCTTTTAAAATTGCTCATCTAACTATAAAATGGTCTAAAATGAGATTTTTTTAAATCCACATACAAAAACTCGTATTTGGTTGTCTTAAAGAAGATACCTAATTAATAGAAAAACTGGAGATTTTAACCCAGTTAAATAGGACATCTTTATATCATTCTAATCATTTGACAGTTATGTTAAGCTCTATTACATTATTAAATATGTTTAATATATTTTGATATTCAATATTATTCTAGGTCTCTAGTTATGCTTTTGTAGATTAAGTTTCAAGTACACTCCGTGAAATTAATATCATGTCCTTGTAAACTACGTGAATCCAAAGTCTCGCATAACATTTGTTATTGGGACGTATCACGTCCTCCTAAACTTAAATCAGCTACTTTAGCAGTGTTGTCGAAAATTGAGTGTTGATGTTCCATTAAACGACGCAAGGAAGCTCATAAAGTTAGGACCCGGTAAACTACTGTAGGGAAACATATATATATATATATATATATATATATATATATATATATATAATTTGTATTCAGGGACCGAAAAAATAGATGTAATGTAGTTCACGTAACGCCATATTTGAGGACCACAAGAGAAGTTGGTGGGGTTCAGTTTTCAATGGAGGGGTACACATAACTTGCTACATTTAAAGACCGCATTGTAATGGCAAAGTTACCTAACTTACTTGGTATGTAACACTTCTTTTTACGATTAAATTCTCGGAAGTGAATATTGGAAAACAGATAGTAATAATGCTAGCGATTTTTACGCAATTAGAATAAATTGGTAACAACAAAAAATTTCTAAATGATCTCCTGATAATAATCAAAAACCACTTTCACAATTCCAACTAGCTATTTTATTAGGTTAAGTACTTATATGCTTCATTCAAATTTTGTACATGAAGTAACATATGATTACACAATTTACAACTGAAACCAAAATCAGGACTGAGGTTCAAAAAAAAACATTCATCTTTTATTCGCATATCCAGGTTTTAAATTACTTTCAGTTATTATTTCTAAAAACAGTTTACCTAAGTTCGGTTATGTGTACTGCAAATTATGTTGGGAGGTTGCTTGCTTGGAACATCGACTTTGTTCAAAGCTCGGAATATAATTAGTTCTATTAGAAATCGAAATCAGTGTTAATAAGCAGGATTCCCACTTATATGCAATTTAAGCAGCAACTTTTAAAAATTGCATGTTCATTTGTCTTGCCTGATGATACTATTTACCACTTTTTGTAGTATAGCTACCACGTTTCAGCTGTCGGTTTAATTTCGCCTCAAATTTGAAAGTAAGTTGCACATGTTTCGTTTTCATGAAATCACGTATTTGGAAGGTGAAAGTGTATTGATGCCAATTTTGATATTGTCTTCAGCGGCAATATTATTAAACTACTTAGCTAGAAGATGTGTGTATAACGTTCAATACTCTTACTGAAAAAAATTAGAGATGGTATAAAAAGTCACACTATTTTCAGGAATTCTATGTCAGCCAGAGATAGACTCATCATAAGATTGATACTGTTACTACTGGCGACATATTGTATCCGTTCTACTAGAACTAGCTTTATTATTTAGCAAGAGTGCAAAAAATAACCTTCATGAAGTGCGGTATGCAACATTTTCATAAATATATTGCTGTCATTAATGATTATTCATAGATGGTATTTTTAACAAAAAATATTTTCGATTTGATATTTTCGTACAATAAAAATGCTTTCTTTTGAAATATAAAAATTTATTTATTTCCTAAACCCAAAACAAATCTAAAAAGGCTTATTACCTCACTCTGTAACTGAAAAGTGGTAATATATTATGCACAAAATAACTACAGATTGTGGAGTACATTCTCTCTACAATATTGTAAACCTTCGTTTACGAGATCCCTGTAGTGAGAATAGGTTCTGTATAAAAATTCTATAAAAACAAAAAATTCTATAATATAAGACCCATGAAATTTCTCTTCAAAAAGATGATTTTAAAGTTCTCTTTTTTCTTTTTGCAGGTATTTGTAATCATGCTGTAAATGACTTTTCAAAGTAGGAACCGTTGCATTTTTCAATATGACGTGGTCATTTATGGCTGATTGTAGGTCTGCAGTACTGGGATAAACATTAGTGTTGTAATAAGACTTGAAAATTTTTCTGCACAATATTCTCTCCGGTGTGGTCCATCGATGCTTGCGCGTAATATTTATTCAACTGCCATGTATATTATATTATAAACATAAATACTTAAATAAGTATCAATAAAATATTTAATTTATAATGAACCATAAGTAAAGTTATAATTAATGATTTCTTCTTTATCTACATTTGATTTCTGAAAAATTATAGTGCCATAGAATACTAGTATTACACCACAAATTAAAACAATATATGCACTTTAATGTCTTCTAAACCCAGTATCACATTTATACTTTATAATCAACAAAGATTACTAAGAAATGCTCATACCTACAAGAACTGGACTTCCAATCTATGAATTCATATAAATTAAAAGGTTTAGATTGTAAGGATTCGTATATATGGTAAATTAATCAACAATTGTAAAAAAGAAAATAAAAATGATCCAGTTTATAATAATTACCACTTATACAAATTATGAACAATGACAAGGATGCTGAAAAAATAATTGTTATGGGGACCATAAGACAATTAAGTCCATTTAATTTTTTCTAGTTACAAGTAATAATTTGATCTAAATTAAGGTGCAATTGTGAACTTCTCATATTGTTCTCATATTTATAGCCTATTTAATTTCATTGGATGAACCACAATGTACTTGATAAAATTGATATCAGGGTATGACCTTGATCTATAACTTGGAGCTAGCATTATGAGTGTTATAAATATATAATAAATGTTTAGAGGTTATATACAATTGTGTAATAAATAATATGACACTATACAAGTCCCCAAATTTATCTGATCCATGAAAAGCCTAAAATTTTCTTCATATTCAAAAGTGCATTCATAATTGAGATTAGACTTCAGATTTTAGATGTCATAAACATTACTTTTCTATGACACCTATTGCATCTAAGTCGGATTACCATCATTGCAGAGAAATTAATAAATAGATGCAATAACTGTTTGAAAAATTAGATTTATTTTGAATTAGATAAGTTCTGATGGGGCATTGTTGTTCGTACCCTAAACATACAAAATAATGCGACATATAAAACCAGCACGTTTTTACATTGAAATTAAATGTAAGTCTTAAAAATATATGAACTGACTAAGATTTAACTTACTCTCTTTGATTCTATTTTTTTCATATATGATCCATGCTCTCACTTGGTGGGGTGCCCTATTTGCAAGTTCCTTGTTCTTATAAATAAAATCTTGGCATGTCTCGAGAGATGGGACTGCTGCATTATCAAGGTTCAAGTAATTTGCAAATATTTGCCTTATAGTAGATTTCTCCGGTGTGGTCCAACTCTTTCTTTTTATTGTTCGCATTTGTATATGTTTGTTAGATCGGTGCTTTTTATTTGTTCTCAATTTGTTATAATTCAGATCTGCATCATCATCCTCTTCACTAATAACAGATAAATCAGGTTGAAACTCACTTTCTGATTCTTCATCACCATCACTATTTGTTGGCGTAGTTTCATTAAACATTTCTTGTATTTTATAGTTCAATTGTCTATTGTCTCTAGAAATAGGCGTTCCCGTTGTTTTATTATCTATTACAGAGTTTTTTATGTGAGACATTTCTTGTATTTCATTCTCGGAATGAACATTACAATAAATAAGTTCTTCTGGTCTCTCATCATTTATTACCGATTTTTCTGGACCCGTTAATGATTGTGCTATATCTTCAAAACCAATAGCATCATTTAAAAGTTTTCCCATCTTTATTACATCATGAACAACTGGTCGTTGTCTGTAAATTTTATTATGAATATTTAGATTGTGGCCCATAAAATCACTTACAGCTGCTTGTTCTGTTTGTTCTAGTGTAGATGTAACAGTTGCTAGATGTTTTCTTAACTTCATAGCAGTTAAATTTTTGTTTGTATAGTCATTAGCAGCACACAACTCGGACAAGGCTGCTGCTGCACTGAAATAGGGTACACGTGAATCTAATGGTGCTGCAAATAAATAAAGATTTTTTTCTCCTACATTAGCTAAGTCTCTATATTTCAATATAATTTCAATGGCTTTCATATCAATATCAGAAACGAGTATTGGATATCTCCTACATTAGCTAAGTCTCTATATTTCAATATAATTTCAATGGCTTTCATATCAATATCAGAAACGAGTATTGGAGCTGGAGAATCTAATTTTCCTCTAGCTATGTACCGTCCAAATTTTGAGGCATATTCCTTTTCACTAGCACTTAATTTAGATACCAATTCCTCCTCAACCATTTGTAAATTTTTATATTCAGCTATCTGACTTTTTTCTATATCACCGGGTCTTTTTCTATTGAATATCATCATCTTAACTAGAGTTGTTTTTGATAATTTTCTCCATGCATCTAGGTCAAATTCAAGTTTCAGTATATCTAGGTTCCTTTCAATTTCTGAAACAATGACTTTGAAAAGTCCTCGAACATCCTCAGTTTTTGGTAACGTGACCACTTGCGATCTTTGATTTTGGGTTCTGCTGTCTATTGCAGTTTTGTTCATCAATGAATTTGCTGAAGTAGTTAGAAGTTTTAAAAATCGTAAAGTATTCTTTTCGAGTGCGTCATTTTCTTGTTTAATCGCCTCAGTTTGTAAAATATCTCCAATATGTGACAACAAAGTAACCGAAGAAGGCCCAAAACTTGGTGTTTCAAATTTTCCCTCATGTAAACCTCCTATTTTATGAATTGCTTCAACTAGTGTATCAAAATGTGAAGGTTCATATATAGATGTGACATTGGTTACAGAACTATTGAGCTTTCTCATTTCCAGGAGGATTCTACCAATGTGTCTCATTTTGTTTCGAATCATTTTATAATGATGGGAGCTAGCACTGTACTTCATAACCAATAAGTTTGCATAAGTAATAACTAGATCATCATATGCAATAACTCTTGTAATTTCATCATTCCTCATTGGTGGAAAAACTGTCTCTCTTAATATTTTACTTGCTTTCTCATGGATCTGGGGTAAAACAGCTCTGCTTAACAGTTGAACATTACCAGTTAATTGTTTCCCACAATTCAGACGGACATGGTTCCTTATGTTCTTTTTGGAGTAAAAACCTTTACAGTGCGGACATGGGATTCGGCTAGTTGGAGAGATGCCTTTTATAAATGATCTTCTTACAACGACATATTCTTCATGTGTGTTTGTGGAATTGTATAAAAAATCTCCTTTCTTTTGTAATTCTGCAAAGCACTGCTTCCTTCTCTTACTACCTAGAAGTAATAGCAATTTACGGATGGAAAATTACATATTAAAGTACCGGGTTTTTCAAGGAAATTACTCGTCCCCTATATTTTTTCATTTTTGGACATACAAAAAAGTTTTATACATAGGTGTGACAATTTTTAGCGAACTTTCGAGATATGTACTCGTACGGCCGAAATGAACCTACTTTCTATATTTTAAATGGGACAACCTATATATTTTTCGATTTTTGAAATTTACTGGTTTCTCTGATTTCCAAAATGCATCCATATGCTATAATCGGTGCAACGGTTGCTATTTTGTGATTCTTTTTGTATAACACAAGCTGCAGCTGCTTAGAAATCTTTGATTTGTCATATTAGTGGTGGATAGATATAAAACGTCAAATAGGGGTCAAATTAGTTACAAATCATTATAAAAAAGGAAAATGTGTTGACTATAGAAACACGGTGCAAATATCATCAGTTTATTTAAAAAATAAAAAATGCTACACAAGGTAATAATTGCTTAGCAAATTACACTTCAAATATTTATTAATTTACTTTTACTTCAGCTTGAAGACAATATACTGTTTTACAACTAAGAGATACATTTACAAAGATCTATAACTAATTTATAACTACTGGCAGCAAAAAAAATATATTAGTATTCGTGTGGGATCCAATAGATTATTTAGGCCACTTGAGAAAAAAAATAATCGAAGAAATTGAGAACCAACCTGAGATGATACAAAATTCTTTATTAAATCTACAGCAAAGATGACTTGTCTTGAACACCAAAGCATCAACAGTTTTTGTAGTACCTGTTTTTAATTATTGATAATCTTTGTTAATAATTAATAATATATGTGTTTTCTAAAAAAATAAACATTAACATTTTTATAATCTCTGTGATGAATTAAACTCTAATTAATATTGTTGTTAATTTTCAGAAACTAGTATTTGACATTATACAAATTTTACTCCTAATTGACGTTTTGTTTCTATACAAGGCTAATGTGGTAAAAGGAAAATGCCTAGGCAGCTGCATCTTGTGTTTTAGGATTTTTGATATGCTCATTCATCATTTCGAAGAGTGTACTTCATTTTCAGAATGAAATTAATATAGAACAGTCAAAATCCTTACCTTTTGGTAATGCAATAGCCATCTGAACATTTATTTCATGTTTGTGCTTTCTTTCGAGATGTCTGGCTAGTTTACTTTGAAAGCTCTTGCAATATAAGCAATAATGAGATTTTACAGGATAATGTTTCTTTTCACCAAATGTACTTGCGTCAAAATCTGAAACTGAAAGATGTACGTGATTCAGTTGGTTACTACTCTATACAGGGTGAATGTTGTTGAAACCGTAGAAATATAGGTACTTAATATAGGGTTTTGAGAAAAAGATCATAACTGGGAGATGTCAGATTTGATGAGAACATATTATATAGGCTCACTTTTGTATTCTCAGTAAACATATTAAATTCATACCATTAATTTTAATATTAAATCAACTTGATACATAAATTGCTCATGATTACAGGATATTCAAAAAAAATAGTTTTACTAAATGGATCACTAGGAAGTTATAGCTTTTCTAGTTTATTCACTTTTACTCTAATATAAGATTTCCAATAAATCAATGTAGCGGATTTATCAGTACCTATTTTATGACAGGTAAATTGTATGAATAATGATACAGCAACTATTTTGAATGTTTGAGAAAGCGTTTTAGTGTTTCATAAATGTTGGCAATTATCGTGGTTATTACAATTAACTGAACTATGAAATACTGAAAAACTTGCTAAATTTAGGTGTAGAAAATTTCATTACAGCAAAAGACAATATAATTTTACATTACATTTAACATACTGTATAATGGTCGTTCATTGACAGGAACTTGTACACCCTCTGTATTGCCAATCAAGTTATTGAAATACTAACAGATAGACATTAGACAAAGATGTATTAAAAAAATATATTCCAATAACAAACACGAACTTGCATTTAATGGAATTTTCTAATGAGTAATTTTTAACTTATGCAACTTTTTTTGCACACCATTTTAACATAATTCGATTAGTTAGCTTCACAAAGTTTAGTTTTCTATTTTTTAAATGTTGCCTTATTTTGAAACTCTATTAAAACATTGCAAAAATAGAATTTCCAAGAAGAAACAACTTACCATTTTCAGAACGCTCATTGTGGACTGTCCGAATATGCTCTGCAGTATCCAAAACTAAGAGTCCACAGTACATACATACTAAATATTCAGTACCTGGAAAGGATTGTTCCTAAATTAATAACAGCTTTTAATAAAAAGCTGTGACATTTTAATCAGTTATTATTCAAAAGAAAAGCCTCTGTTGCATCATATACAATTCTTACAATTACAAATAACTAATTATTGTCTTTGTTCGACAATTGTCAAAAAGACTGAAAAATGTTTCTGTACTACACTGATCTTAGAACAAAATAAATTTTGTTATGTTTTCAACAGAGCTTACCATCCTCATCATTTAATCCACAATTCTGAGTAGGAAAACGCGTTAGGTCATATTCAGTTTTGTCATCTACAAAAAATAAAATTTATTAAAATACTTATTACGATTAACCCTAGATGAAAGATAAAAATATCATGCCTATAAGATCGAGATGTTTCAAGAAGAGTTGTCCTGTTAATTTCCTTTTCACCTTCTATGAAAAAAATTAGATGTAACACTTTTAAGAGAGAAATTTTTAAAAATGGTTAAGAGATGCTTACCGATAGTTAGGTCATTATTTGATGGAGAATTTCCTTGTAACAGAGTTAACTCCTCCATTATATCCTTATCATCTAAAAAAAACATTAGAAAAGCCTGAATGTATACATTTACATCAAAATGATAGATCTTATATTATTATGGGCCTGTTTCAAACTTTTTAATATAGGTCACACTTCGAATATTCACTCAAAGATATAACAAAGATTTGGTTTCCATTTTCAATGAAATCAAATACCTATGGTAGGTGTACTTTTGTGGACAAATAAAGCATATAGTGTTGTCATCAGAAGTTGACCTTGAGTTGCATAATAATTAATTAAAATTGTTGATATCTTTTGAAATATTCACACATAAAATTTGAAATACCTACAGAAGTAACGATGGGCAAAATCCTCAATAAATGGATACAGTCGAATCGATTTGAACCATCACAATATGATAGTTTGATTCCATTAATTAATCATTTCCTTTTTAACAATGCATTGAATTCGACTTGAATAATCAAAAACTATTTTTGTATTATTTATGAATTACAAGTGGTAGAAATTTATATTTGATGTAGACAGTTACACTATTGCTTAACGGAGATTGGAATCAAAATTACATTATCCTCACCAAATTTAATAATTGAAACAATTGAATCAATCCACCAAATAATCCAAAGAAATTCAAATTGATTCATTTTTTCCGATACATTGACACCTTTGAATAGATTCAGAGTTGAATCGATTCATAATAGCCCATTCCTAGTAAGAAGATAAGGGAAAGATTTATCTCAGGTATAATCTAATGTCTAATGTCTCTCCAAATTAATTGTCAAGTTTGCAGTTATATTTTCATGAAAAACAAATGGTAATTCTAATAGTAATGCTAACTCAGTCATGCACACATATTACTATATTACATATTTGTGAAATAAAAAATGTACATTATTTTTATACGAGTATGTTTGTTTGTCAATAGCATTTATATTATACTTGCTTTTGATTAACGAAACTACAGGAACTCCATGATTCAAGTTAGTTACTACACTCGAGATATTTTGTAGATTTCTAATCAAGGCTAATATGCCTACTTCATAGTATTTTCCATCACACCATTTGGCAAATGTTTGTTGACCAATGAATCTAATATTTGATTTGTTACAGAGCTGATAAATTCCATCTTCCTCGAATTTTACGAGATACGTAATTTTCATTATTCCTGGAAACCTGATAGTATTAATAACGATTCCTAAAGAGTATATTGAATTAATTAAACAACAATAACAATTACATCGATGCTTCATAATAAAAGATAATGAACATTTTAAATCGAATCTACGTACCTGATAAGTATTGAACACTAAATCTTTCGAACTCTTGTTACACCTTAATACCTTATACCACAATTAGAGGAAAAGGAACTGTTGAATAGTTACAGTTATAGTTTCAACACAGACTGCTTAACGTAAAAAAATCCATGTTGTGTAACATCAAAAAAACGCGCCATCCAGTGTTGATAAACCATAGAATTTAAGGACGTTACAATATTTATCCATCTATCACAGAATATGTATGTCTTTAGGCCATGAATAAGACCTTAATAATAGGAAACTTCTGTGTTGTGCTTCTAGAAAGTCGTTTGCGCCATGTAGTGAGCTTTTCAACCCATATGTTTCAACCACGGTCGTATATACAGGTCTGGGAACTCGAGGCTGTTTCCTATGTGAGAAGTGAGTCCGCTAAGCGTCATCTGTTGCTTAGTACCAAAAGGGTGGCATGAGTCGAGGGCACGTATACGACTGTGTTTGAACGATCTGGCACCTAATCCTGACATCCTGACAACATACATCGATCCAAGCGCTGGCTGGTAGCTGAGCGAGGAACTACGAGTTTGGCGACATGTAAGGGACTCAAGTCAAACGTAGAGTTCCCAGACCTGTATATACGACCGTGGTTTCAACCTAAAAAACTAATTCAAAATGGAGCATGCCACCAATTATTTTAATGTACAAAAATTTTAACCCAAATGAAAAATCAGAATAGTCAAAGTATAAAGGTCTGTTGGAGCCTCCCTTCTACTCTTTTTAAAATTCGAGTGCAATATGATGTTACGTGCCGGCGACGAGCCGATGAGAGCAAGGCTGTGATTGGAGGAGGTGACGTCACCTAGCGTGAGAAACGATGGTATGGAGGCTCCAACAGACCTTTATACTTTGACTATGGTTTCACCCCTCGCTATCATTTTTTAGCAACTCAGCTACAGACACCACTATTTGAGTGAACAGATGTGTATATCGTCGGTGAATCCGCAAAACGTTGTATGAGAAAAAATTTAATTTTTTAAGAGGAAAGGAAAAACTGTCTTGAAGCTTTCATTCTTAAAATTTTTGGACAATCATGAGACTTAATCTTATTAAGGATGTATAAATTTACGTGATGCTGATACTTCATTTGTCTGTCAACAGTAGTTCTCATATGGGGAGCAGTAAAAAGTTAAATACCTCATACAAAACTTTATTTTTTTATAATTAAACAAAATGTTCCAAAAATAACAAAAATATAACTAACCAAATTTATTCTTGAACCATAAGGTACCATCACAAGTGTGGAAGATCGTCATAATATGCCAAAAAATACATCCATTTCATTTAAGGGCTTGCAAATGTTCAAATTTAACGAACTTAATTTTTAGCCTTTCAGTGTAGTAGGGCTTCGTGTCAAAATTCACTGATAGATTTGGCCCTTTGGTATAATTTTCCCACTCATCTGAATAATTAAGTTTATAAAATAATTCATCTTTGGGGTTATACCTAAGTGATCTAATATCACAAACGGTTGGATTGCTCACTTTCTAGCCAGGTCTGATGTTACTATATTTTAAACCTAAGTTTAAAAATACAAAAAACTTTTTTCATCAAGCAAAGAAAATAAAACAACACGATTATTTCATCTCCTGGTATACATAGACCTTGTGTTGCATATAAAATAAGTCTTGGATGAATAAGGAACGAAAATGACAATTCGACATACATTATATGTCTCAAGAAAGGAAAACATGTTAGTTTAAAAACATTGCACATCGAATTAATGTAGAAAGAAATCGCCCATCTGGGTATAACAAGTTTTTTTACTTTATTGAAAGAAAGGAATAAAATGATGTCATGGCAGGATCAAAGTGTGAAGTGTATATAGTACTTCAAGCAGGGACACCACAAATTCATTATTTTCATCCGAATCAACGACTATACCATTCAAATGTTTGAAAAAAATGGGTAGCAGAAATAATTGGGTAATTAATTACAAGGGCCTCACCCCCCTACTAACGTGTTCCTTATGAACGATCAAAAAAGAATAATCTGCGGAAATAAACAGTTTTCCAGAAAAATAAATAAAACCTTCTCATAATTAGCACCATGTTACAAAGTATTGACCTAAAATGCACATAACAATCAACCTGAATATGAAATAAGTATGTAGTTCTCGACTATATTTCAATATTTCGAAAATGAGACGCAGTAAAAATACAAATTTCGCTTTTAAAGTAAATAAACAGCATCCGCCATTTAAATGTAGCCTCCCTACACGGTATTTCTTCTCGTTTCGTCTGAGATGTTGGTGTCATAGATATCTTATTTCCATAGTCGTTCGGGAGACTCACAGAGGCTATGTATTGTATCAGTACTCTCTACCAGTCCCTAAACTCATTTTTTGTTTTGTTGCAAACTATTTGAACTAGCCAGTTTCAAGTAATGTCTTGTCAAGGTTGTGAAATCAGATTATTGACAATAAAAACGAGTTTGTGGTATTTCTAACAGACACGGGATTCTGAAGAGCTCCTTTGTATGTGACATATGCAATGAGTTATGCACATTGAACACAGAGATTCAGAATTTCCGTCATGTTGTGGAGAATATGAAGCAAAAGCGACAAAGTCTTCAATGCAATGTCCATTCAAAGAGTGCTAGAAGTGATACTTTTTTCGAGAAAGCTCATCTTTCAATCGAGCAAATTTGTAAATTGGTAGTCTTTTGGTTGTCCGCTACAAGACATTTTAGAACATGAATTAGAGATGAGTAGCAGAAGTGTATTAGATTGCAGCAGTTTTCGTAATGAAGTATCTTTGGAGATATTGTTTCAGGATCGCGAGCATTTGGGGGGACCAGATAAAATCGTTGAAATTGACGAGGCGAAAATGGGAAAACGGAAATACAATAGAGGGATATTGGTAAAGGGACAATGGGTTTTCGGAATGTATGAGCGTGACTGCAAGAAATGTATTTTTTTACCGGTGGAAAATCGTTCGAAAGAAACTATGCTCGCTATTATCAAGGAATGGCTATTGCCGGATACAAAAATTAAGTCGGATTGTTTGAAAAGCTTACGACTTTTTGTGTGATGGAGGTTTTTTACATGAAACTGTCAAACACTATGCATTTTGTTGACCCTGAAACAGGAGCACACACTCAGAACATTGAGAGGTTATGGAGAAATTCATACAAAATTCAATTACACCATTTTTTCAAGGCAATTTCAGTGTTTATATAATTGAGGATGTAGATTCGGAATAGGAATATGTTTTATTTATATAATATGTATTAGAGTGTTCTTTGTTTTTACATGCTACCCACATCTTTTGTTATTTTTGATTTTTTTTAATCGTTGATTTACGAAATGGTCGGTTTAGTATTTAATTTCTATTTTTATTGAGTGTTACTAAATTATCTGTTTATTTTATTGTTGTTATTTCCCTCATATTTGTTGTATGTCAACACATTCACTGAATCTTAACGTCCTTTAGTTCGCTTCCTCCCCTGGCAAAGGCTGCTCATACATCCCCGTTGGTCTTTGCTGGACATCAACACTTTTATTTGGTGTAGGTATAATAAGTATACCAATTAATGTGCATATGCACATAAGTTAAAAGAGTTATTGACAGTAATCTAACATATGAACATTTCTATTCTTCAGGGGTGCGTTCCTGTGACACTAGGTAACCACCACATGATTATTTTTGGTTGCATTTTCTCCAACATCATTATGTTCCTTCTTTTTCCTTTTAAAGCGGCAATTTTCTCAAATAACGGACAACTGCTTTAAGATGGTCCTTCTTTGAGAAAATCGAAGGAGGAACAACCGCATCAAATAAGGAACAACTGCTCGAATGATCATTCTCTAAGATAGAGGAGTGTAAAAAGCTGTCAAAGGTCAAAAAGGCCGCGACTTTGTCTGTTCAGGTGGGTGGTGAAATTATTTGAAAGGTCATTCTTTCAGAGGTTTCAAGCTGCAATCTGCAGGTCTGTGGTTATTGAGAGTGTATTTTTGTAGAACAACGTATTTTCCTTTTTTCTTGTACCTCCAAGCAGCAATCCATAGGTCTGAGGTTATTGAAAGTGTATATTTGTTAGATGCGTTCTGTAGAATAGCGTATTTTTCTCACTCTTTTTGTACTTCCAAGCGGCAATCCGTAGGTCTGAGGTTATGGAAGGGGTATTTTTGTTAGATGCATTCTGTAGAACAGCATATTTTCCCCATTCGTTTTGTACCTCTAAGCGGCAATCCGTAGGTCTGACGTTGTTGAAAATGTATTTTCGTTAGATTCATTCTGTACAATAGCGAATTTTACTAATTTAGTTCCAATCGGCAATTCGTAGGTATGAGAACAACTGCTCGAATGATCATTCTCTAAGATAGAAGAGTGTAAAAACTGTCAAAGGTCAAAAAAGCCGCGACTTTGTCTGTTCAGGTGGGTGGTCTAGAATTAAGTCTAGACTTCTTGGAGAATAGTTTCTCTATGACTTACCCAAATGAAAACCGGACTCAGATATCTATGACGGCGACATCTCAGACGAAACGGGAACGAAAACGAAATACCTTGTAGGGAGGCTACAATCAAATGGTAAATACTGTTTATTTACCAAGTACTGAATTTGTATTTTTACTGCGTTTTATCATTGAAAAATGGGAATATATTTGAAAACTACATATTCCATGATATTTCGGCTAGTTGTTATGTACTTTTGAGGTCAATATCTCGAGATAAACATGGTGCTTATTATCAGATTTAATTTTTTTTCTGAAAAACGGTGCATTTCCGCAGATTTTTCTTTTTTAATCGTACATAAGGAACATGTAAGTCTGTAAAATCGTACTGTAAAGGGGGATACAATAGCAGTTCTTTAAGGACGCAATATATCTGACAGTTATTCTATGGACAGTGAAAGTTTGAATAATAATTATACATATATCTATGGTTTCGGCGTTTACGTAGTGTAAATTCATAATACTTCAGAAGTTGGAGAATAAAACTCAAATTTTTTACACAAAACTTTTAACATTTAATTTTAAAATGCTGACAAATTGTTTCACCACACTGTGGCATTATCAAAGCGAGGAGTTATCAACTAAAGCTAAATCTAAAAGTATGTCCTTAAATATCAGGGATCAGAATGTGGTGCAAATTGAGGGATGGGGGTGGATAATGGTGGGAGTGTGTTTACAAAATTGTTAACAAGCGGTGAATTATATGTGTCGATTTGATCATTTAATATTACATTATTATTGTTTTTGGCGTGTTTCAAAATTTCTATGGATTCTAATATATTAAGTTTATGTCCTTTTTCCTGAATATGTAGAATATCAGGATTAAGGGTGAAACTGGACGCAGTTTCAGCGTAAGGTTCAATGAACATTTGAGAAGTTACAGGCTCAAAAAAGAAGACTCTAATTACGCAAATCACCTGTTAGAACATAACCACAATTTCACCCTTAATCCTGATATTCTACATATTCAGGAAAAAGGACATAAACTTAATATATTAGAATCCATAGAAATTTTGAAACACGCAAAAAACAATAATAATGTAATATTAAATGATCAAATCGACACATATAATTCACCGCTTGTTAACAATTTTGTAAACACACTCCCACCATTATCCACCCCCATCCCTCAATTTGCACCACATTCTGATCCCTGATATTTAAGGACATACTTTTAGATTTAGCTTTAGTTGATAACTCCTCGCTTTGATAATGCCACAGTGTGGTGAAACAATTTGTCAGCATTTTAAAATTAAATGTTAAAAGTTTTGTGTAAAAAATTTGAGTTTTATTCTCCAACTTCTGAAGTAATAATTATACTTTAGTAAAAACTAGTCTATATAGTCACAGTCTATAGGTTTTGGTAGTTCGTGAATGTCTTGTGTATGTCTTCAGGTGATAATTTGTTGTAGGGTTTTAATATTTTGTACCTTTCACAACATACGCTAATAAATTACCAGAATTTCAAACACTTAACATTAAAACTTCAAAAATTGATACTACAATCACATCATTAACACATATTACATACTTAGGCGTTACAATAGATAGTCACCTCAGATGGAATTTTCATATAAATAATCTGATCAAAAGACTAAGGTGTTTAATATATAAATTCAAAGTTTTTAAACAAGTACTAAACATTATGGAGTTAACTATTTTGTTTCATGCTTTAATAGAACCTCACCTTAACTATGGCATTGTGGCATGGGGAGGTACTACTAAAAATCATCTAAACCAGCTTCAAATAATGCAAAAGTGGATTATGAAAATTATATATGGTAAGCAGTACACATACCCTACAGAACTCTTATTTGCGCAATCAAGATTGAAAGACCTAAGGAAACTTTTCTTTACTGCTGTAATGATATGGCAATATAAAAATAAACATTTGCTACAAACTTTTGACCATCCATATAGTACACGTGCTAAGCTTACGGAGGCTAAAATTCCAAAAATAGATAAGACCATAGCACAACGATGTCATACATATCTAGGTCCCAAATTTTATAATAAACTACCTCCTGAAATTAAAGCGGTTAATTCATTAAGCTTGTTTAAATTAAATGTAAGTTGAATGTATGGATGAAAAAGGTTCCAAGATTAAACATACATGAAATGATAAACAACTAAAAATACTAGAATCAACTTTATTTTACTTTCATTGTTTATCACGTATTGTGAACACACAGAAGAAAACTCGTATCTGATAAAGTATATGACACATCTTATTTTGTAATTTCTTGGTAACAGTCCAGAGCTATAACCAATATTTTTGAACATTTTCTATTATTTCTTATTAAGTTCATCATTACTAAATAAATTACCAAATAGTAATTACCGCACATACAAGTATCAATCTGATACTTAAAGTGACATATGTTCTGTTTATTTACAAGGAAATAACTGTTATAAACATGTATCAATTATATATTGTGTAAATAAACATTATTATTATTATTATTATTATTATTATTATTAATATGAGATATTATGTTATGATATTTATAAATATATAAATATAATCTTTATATAAATAAAATACATCCTTTTCAATTCAAGTGTTTTTCTCGAGAGAGAAGTTTAATACCAAAAGAATACATAAATTTGTATTTGTTCCAGCTAGTTAATACTATTATTGAAAACCTCTATGCAAAGTAAAAGATAGTAATTATTAATCTATCCTATAGAAATAGAACGGCTGTATATTATTTTGGTACCTATGTTCAATGAAACATTTCAGATGAAATGTTACAAAGTACAAAGTACAACAAAGTTGTACACAACACGTAGGTATTGTGAATAGTACCTATAAACTTGGTGACATAAATTCAATTCATAAATTAATGCGAAGAATAATAGCTAGGTATAGGTACTTTTATTTAAAGTTTCGATTTTACTATAATTAAACGCCATTTAAGTAATTTGCTGTAAAGTTAATTGGTCTAAAGTTTAAACCATATTAAATTAAAGGTGAACGTATCGCAATAATTATACATCAAGGTCCTCAAAGTATATTGATTCATAGTATGACACTAGGCTATGATTGAATTTATAATATAACCTCCCCTTATCCCCTCCATAGCATATAAGTTGTTTCATATTTTGTGTTCTTCAAGTACCGGTCCTTAAATGTCGAAATAACAAATGACTGAAGGTTCCCAAAACCGCACCATGGTTCTCAAATCCGCGAGCTGGACCTCATTTCATGCACTTAATCAAATTTTGGTCCCTGAATACGGCAATTTAGATATATATATATATATATATATATATATATATATATATATGTCTTTATCAAAATGTGAATTAGTGTTTCCATGTAATTTAGAAAAGAATAGATGATTTCGATTAATGAAATGCGACTGCAGCCGACTTGTGTTTTAAGATCCAATTAAAACTGCAGAAAACATTGGATCGGTTGTGTGTGAAAGAGTAATGTATGGCTAATTACAATTTGAAATGGATTGAATTTGATTAAATACAAGATATTTTAAGATTGTACAATTATAAATATCTATGATTATTGTATGAATTAGTTATGCTATGATAAACACTTCCGATCTATCCATAATCAACTATTCAAGTTTAAGATAATTCTATGGAATTTAACCTCAAAATTGTTACTGATAATGTCATAATTAAATAATACTTTATCTTTTTTAGGTTGAATTTTAAATAGACAAGTGGAAAGTGGCACTTCAAACTAATAAAATTTTGTTAAGTTTGAATTAGATTATTATGAAGTTTCGAAAGATTGGAATCTATTTTGTCATTTACACAATTGTTCTTTTTAATTTGAATAGATTCCAATATCAAACGTTTGTTGTCGTTTGTTTCAATATTTAAAATTTTTGTATTGTAGTCGAATGTATGGTTAGTGTCTTTTACATGTTTATTGAGCGCAGTTGATGAATTTTTGGTATATTTGTGACCATTCAACCTTTTTTCGAGGTATTGTGAAGATTGGCCAATGTATACCTTTTCGCAATCTTTGCAAGGGTTATAAACAATTAGATGGTTGTGCAATGGGCTCTCCAATATCAAGTATCATAGCCCAAATAGTAATGGAATTCCTTGAAGAAGAAGTAGTATCTCAACTAAATTATAATATAGCCTTCCTCAAAAGATATGTTGATGATTGTATTGCTGCAATCCCTGAAAACAAATGTAATGAATTTTTGAATTCTTTCAATTCCTTTCACCATAAGTTCACGATCGAATTAGAAAATAATAATGAAATAAATTTTTTAGATTTAACTTTAGTGAGAAAATCGAATGATAACAAAATTCTAACAAAATGGTATACCAAACCTACTTGGTCAGGAAGGTATACTAATTTCAATTTTAATATACCTAAAAAATATAAGAAAAATGTTATCATAAATATGATAGATAGAGCTATGAACTGAACTGAGAACTATATCTATTACAAAAACAAAAGAAACTTTAATAAGAAATGGTTATCCCATTGATTTAGTAAATTCGATAACTAAAGACAAAATTCATACATTTTATAACTCATCTGGTGAAATCAATACCAATAATGAGAAATCAAATAATAAGCATTACATATCACTACCATATATTAATGATCTGTCAGAAAAAATTTGTAATATAGTGAAACCTTATGACCTACATATATGTCATAAGAGTTATTTAAATCAGAAAAGTCTCTTTACAAAATTAAAAAGCAGCGTACCTTTCAAAAAAATAACCCATACTGTTTATTCCATCCCTTGCAAAGATTGCGAAAAGGTATACATTGGCCAATCTTCACAATACCTCGAAAAAAGGTTGAATGGTCACAAATATGCCAAAAATTCATCAACTGCGCTCAATAAACATGTAAAAGACACTAACCATACATTCGACTACAACAATACAAAAATTTTAAATATTGAAATAAACGACAACAAACGTTTGATATTGGAATCTATTCAAATTAAAAAGAACATTGTGTAAATGACAAAATAGATTCCAATCTTTCGAAACTTTATAATAATCTAATTCAAACTTAACAAAATTTTATTAGTTTAAAGTGCCACTTTCCACTTGTCTATTTAAAATTCAACCTAAAAAAGATAAAGTATTATTTAATTATGACATTATGAGTAACAATTTTGAAGTTAAATTCCATAGAATTATCTTAAACTTGAATAGTTGATTATGGATAGATCGGAAGTGTTTTCCAATCCAATGTTTTCTGCAGTTTTAATTGGATCTTGAAACACAAGTCGGCTGCAGACGCATTTCATTATTCGAAATCATCTATTCTTTTCTAAATTACATGGAAACACTAATTCACATTTTGATAAAGACAATAAACATTGTCGAAACGTCAAACAGAATTTTTATTTCATTTTCAGTATATATACGAACCAATATACCAAGAAAACATACCAATATTACAAATGGTTTAAAAATATCAATAAAAGAATATATATATATATATATATATATATATATATATATATATATATATATATATATATATATATATATATATATATATATATATATATATATATACAAATGGTTCAAGAATATCAACAAAAGAATATATATATCAAGTCCAATACATATAAACATAAAGTGAAAAATATGACAGATAGCCAACAAGAAACAAAACAAAATTTGAATTATACGAAATTAAACTGATGCTAGTTATCTGAATGGTTTGTAAAAATAATATATAATAAATTTATAAAATTTTATCAAGTATGATCAATCAGTGAATTATTGATTTGCCTGATGTAACGACGCCAGGGAGTTGTTTCTTTGGGGGCTAACCTTATTTTGAATGTACCAATCTGAGGGATAAGTAACTATAGGTTGTGGAGTAACCCAGATGGGCCACTGGTAGTAAACAATATAATGAAACCCTAGTTTTCAAGATGAACTCAAACACTTTCTCCTAAATTCGCCGCTTATGGCTAAGTCTCTCTGTCCTTAAGGATCAGGGTCTCAATAGGGGTTTTCAGAACCCTTCAAATTCTAAATAAAATAATACCCTTATTGCAACTTTTAAATAATGATCCTTCCCAATAGTCCCCCAAATAAATAGGTATTTGACTCTACACCTACAATAACCCTAATTTCAATTATACCTATCTTAAGTAGGTTACCTATATGCACTACAAAATATGAGAAATTCGGCCGATGGATCAATACACTTCTAATAAATCAAAATACTCTATTAATGGTTACGGTCCTCTATAAACCAACACAAAAATGAGAAAAGGGGGGTGCTGACCTCAGAATTTTTGGCTTGATTACAGACTAAATATCTTGTTCTATAGACTTACCCTGACTCAGTATTTAATCCTTAATCCACAAAGTAAACCAGTAACACCTGAGTTTACACTTCACGCACGGCCTCCACAAAATGTATTACGCGGCGTCTTTTTGTTAAGTTATAAATTACACCCCGGAGCTAGTTCTCTCTCGCACCCAGATCAAATTGTCTAATCGTTAAAGGAAATAAATTCTCCAAAATATCAAATTACTTTAGATTTCTATCATCAAGTTACCAATGACGTTCTCCACAATTTCTTTTACAGGTTATTTTAGATTCTAGTTACCAAACAATATTCACTAAATAGCAAATGATATTAAAGTAAAATATAAGTTCTCTTGAAACTGATACTTAGAATGATTTTAGGTGAATGAAAGTGAACTTTAAGAATGATAAAAATTGATTCGAATGAATTAATTTACTTTGAGTAAACAAAAGAAAAATATAGTTGTAAAAATAGAAGTCTTGTAACTTGTAATACAAAAAAAAAACAATCAAATGACTAAGTTAAAAATATCAATTAAAAGAATTAATGAATCTGGCTTTGAGAGAGACGGAGCTATATGTACAAGGAAGTGAGCTTACCCAGCAAGATACGACACAGGAACTACCTTTTTTTCTAAGAGTTTTCATTTTTATATTTCGAATCCTCAACGGGTTTGATTTTCCCACTTCGATAGAGAAATTCTAATTGGCCAATGAGGTTTATTGTACTACGTTATACTTTTCCTCAACGCCCCAATCTGTATTTAAAGTAGCCTGCTTTCCCTAACGAGGGGCAGCGAGTGACCACAAAAATAAACTCTACAGACGCCGCTGATTTAGCGGTTCTTGCTGTCGCTTGTGAATCAGTGCAATTCTACAAGAACTGTCCTTCGAATGCTCTAATTCTTAAAAATCACGTACAACTTGTAAAAGGTATCGGATGGCGACAATAAGTCGCCAGCAAGGAATTTCATTAATTGAATCTGAATAAAACTTCTAATTGTTGAATCCAGACTGTCTATGTATAGTCTGTTCCTGTCAGGAATTCAAAATTTTAGGTTTTGAAATGCTCGTAAAGACGGAACTACACGCAACGGAATGATTTGAGATGTACTCTCATGTGTCAAGTATATCTGGTTTACTTAGAGTAACTTAATTTTCAGGAGTTTTCCCCTGCTTAACGCTACTTTGATTCAATCGTAAAATAATAATCCCCAGGATTATTACATCACCCTCACCTTGAAGAAAGAGCTGGTTCGGAAGGAACCAAGCTCCTTTCTACAATCGGTATTTAGGTGTATTTTGATCCATCTACCTAGTTCTGACCAGCGTGGGAATCTAGGGGCACTAGACCCACCTTCACGCTTATGCATATGATAATCAGTCCGATTGGACTTCCCAATAACCTGAATTCTATTCAACATATTCATGTGGATTTACCACATGACTGCAACAATACAATCTTTACGAGCTAAACATACAAAGAAAGTCTACTTCTGGTTCCATATTGTCACAGCACTTTTTCGGATTGACTTTTCACGCACTAACCCGCACTGTCACTCGATGGTTTCACATACCAGGACACTCTTGGAGACTGGACATGGACCTGCCATACAACGAACCGGCTGCTGATCGTCTTCCCTCGCGTTCTGTCCAGTGGAGGGTTGGATACATCGCATGGGCGGCGGTGGAATCGGTGGTAGTGAAATCTGCGGCTGCTTCTGGTTCCCTGGGGGTGACATCGGTTGACGGAGCGGATGGAACTGCATCCCCTGGACTCCCGTGGGAGTGATGTCGGTTGACTAGAAAGGCGGTGAGGGTGTTCCATAGACATGCGAATAGATGTAGACCCCATCCGAATAGCTGGTACAGCTTCCATCCATTTAGGCCGATACAAACAACGAACTTCACCAATCGGAATATACAGTATAGGCCCAACAGCCCGTTCATGATGGTCCCTATGCTTTCGAACCAACCCCATATCTGTCGGATGGTGGACCTGACGAGACTGGTAACTTCTTCCTTGCTGAATAGTTTGAGAGTGTTGTACCCTTGGTCCAGGAGACTCCATACCGGAAACCCGTCACGCTATCATCGTTTGGACTGCATCTCTTTCCATACCGAAGATCAGATTCCGTTGGCTTTTCCTCAGGTCCTCGGATGTGTAAAGACCCCCTGCGCTAATCAGCTTGATCGGTTGGAACTTCAATTGGTCCTCTGCTTCAATCTCAATGGTCTGTGGTATAAGACTCGTCAGTGGTAGTGGGGAGAGGCCGATCCAGGTTCCCTCGACTTGGTACAATGGTGGCATAAGGCTATTATATTATATTTGAACAGCTCCATTCTGGATGACGTGGGTCAACGGCGCCATGAATTTGTGAGGATTGAAACGATTGAGCTTCGTTATATTTTTCCGCTCCCAGTTTAAATATGTAGCTCGATAATCCATTTGCTACCACCGAAGAGTGACTGTGCATGCCGCAATGCGAGATGGTCCTCGTAACCTCTACCAGACAGGCGCGTGCGTATCTTCGTCCGTAATCCCTTTATTATAACTTGTCTTCAGTGAAACCATCGTTGCGGTTAACGGGTCCCCTTCACAGTCGTACACGATCGACCCATTACCATTACCTTAGTAGTGTCATCACCAGGACGAGGTACATCCTTGGCACTCTGAAAGAGATCCCGAGAAAAAAAAGGGAGGAGAACACAAAAAAAAACAAAAATTTAGAATCCTGCCCCTTATCGTGACATACCCCTCAACCTCCAAACTCCATTCCCTTATCAGTGATAACATGAAATTGGTTATCTAACAACCAAAGGAATACGAAAGACACAAAACAAAAGTTGTATTATCTCTACACGTTTCTCAACCATCTAAAGCTCTGTGAATTACTTTTCATTCCCCTAGGACTCACTCTATTCCCTTTCTCTCTCCCTAGGGTTACGTTATCTCATTAATTCATGGGGGGAAACCAACTGTCCCTCAAATCAGACCCTCTACCCTCCGGCGCACTGGTCCCGTTCACAGGGTGCTGCAGCCACGGAGGCTGGAAGGATAACTACCCTTTTCCAGAGGTTGCTAGCTTATAGTGAAAGCTGCTCTTATTTTCAACAAAAAAAAATTTAACGGAACGAGGTGACCTGAAGAGTCAGAGGTTCCGAATTTACTGACTTTACTTCGTAACATAGGGAACCAAGGCCAAGACTCACAAAAGAGAACTAACTTGGCACTGCATATAAACTACTTGGTTCCGCTATGACGTCAATCGATCTATCGACTCATTCATTCTCTGGGCGGTATTCTCTCACCCGCCCCGCGCACTTCCTCCCACCAATTTCCAGGCCTTCTACGCGTCTTGCTGCTCATGCAGGAGGCCCATATTCCTCGTGGGTCTTACCAAACAATCAAGCCCTGTACCTGCGCTTGGTACGTCACATTTTGGTATCGACCCCAAAATCCTGAACGACTACCCCTACTGGCGAATTCTACCTGCCAGATTCACAATTGGCCTACCTGGCCTCCCTGTCCATCCTGGACCCAAAACTCACTTCCAAAACTCCGGACTTATTTCCCGTCCTTCTCCAGTGGCACAACTGGCCCATCAGTCCAATCTGGACTTTCTTCCAAAAACAAAAAAAAACTTTTCTGGCCTCCCTAGCCTAACCAATTCCAGTTTTCCTCTGTCCTTACTGGACATTCTTGTGCTGACAACCCTCTTGATTATGACCTTTACTGACCTTGAGTATTGCGGACCTTTCTCAACAGCATCGGACGCATATTACGATTCAGCCCAATACCTCCGTGAAGATTTATGCTCTACAACCAGTTTTGAGATGCTGGGTAGAGATCTTCCACAACGACCGGCTGTCGCCAGGTTCCGCGTTGTTCGAAGTATGGGACATCTCGATATCGATATGCTTAGGCCATTCGGAGCCGATCCTTGTTTCTGCATTACTAGATAAGGTCTACACATTGCCCCGCATCATACCCAATGTCCTTAGCACTCGATGCACCTCCTGGCATCTCGATGAAGTGCGCGAATACCTCTAACACCTACATTCGCACACCATCCACACACTGGAATGAGGATTTATTGTACTGGACCATTCCGGTGCAGAAATATAAATTCCCTTAGGCTACCTTTCCATCTCTATCAGGATTTGAGACAGTCCAATACAGTGACCTCATTCCCACTACGGGGTACAACTACCCTTCCAACCTGGACGATAGGGATATCCTGTCACTATTTTAACTAGAGACAGCATACACCCATTGGCCCAGTGGCTCCTTTTTGGGGGGTTCTTACCCCTCAGCCTTGGATTCGGCTACCATCCAATTCTACTATCAGTTGCCCGAGAATGGTATGGGGGTGAATTAATATAGATAATGTCGTGCGTAATATTTTACTATTAATTTCTACAACATTCAGTGAGTTAAACATTTGCTGATCCGTAAGCCCTCAACTGTTTAGCCGATATAACAAAACTAGACTTATATAGCTCGTACATTTAAAATTCGGGGACTGGTTGTCCACTGCATAGGCGAGTAAAGGTTTACTAATATCTCAATATTATTCGAGACCCCATTATTCCATTCCAATTTATCTCTAGTAGGTGAACACAATGCCAATCCATTGATTGCAATACACCAAAAAACAAAAGTCCGTTCGAATCCCTCGGACCTTACCTTCTGGCGCTGACCTTTCCAACATTGAATCATGAATTACTGCTTTATTTTAGATTCTAATAAGATAAAACCAAAAAGAAATAATAGCGGCACACGCCATCTTAATTTCATCAACCTGTAAGTTCATTGACCTCATTTAATCTCATGGCGCGCTAAACCACCAGACCTGAATCTACTTGAATCCTGTATTTCAATTTAAAGGGACCCCACGTGACTTCATCAATTGACTAATCAGGGGAGAGTTTCGTGCGTCAAAGCGGCTCTAAACTCTGCTTCGCGCGGCTGCGGCAGATTCGCGCGAACTATCCCCTAGATGGATAGCGTTACACATTTTTTTTCCCTCTGGGCCAACTTGCGAATACTATACGAGGAAGAGATCAAGCCTGGACTATCGTCGGGGTGCTTGCTCTTCCTACCTTCCAAAACTGTGGGGTGTTCCATAGAGTATCCCTTCCATCCCAGGGATTATCCACTCTAAATCCGTACACCGGGAGAACAATTCCGTATCCCTCACTAAACACAGTGTACTCACAAATCCATGCACATACACGTCCCTAGTGTCTGCTGTGCCCATATCTCCATTAATACCTCAGCCGAACGCTCACTCGTCCCCACCCTGAACATGGGTTTTGAATTGAAAGTAATGGGTACAGTCCGTTTAATTAACCAGTTCCAGTTCAAAAGCAGTAATGGAACATAAACATATAAGCATGAAATTTCAAACTATAAGTGACAACCTTTTACTCTAATTTGGCGAAATAGGCCTCTACATTTCCCTTCCCTGAAAAGGGATCCACTGTCCCAGCGACCATGCCTAAAGGCATACTTGGCCATGAAGCTGCTAGTGGGGCTGGGCCTGGTACACCTGCAGGATTCATTTGCAATCCGGAATGTGTAGCTCTCACTCTGATGATCTCGCTACCGTAAAACCAACTATGTACCTACTAGACACCACCCAAAAAAAAATTGTGACCTCTCGTTAGCTTTCGGCTACTTCCTTAAATTGAATTTAAAAGAAATTCAAAAATAAAATACAACTGGTGAATTTAATCTGCGTTGAAAGTTAGTAAGAAAAAAAATTTTTGACTTGAATTGTTACTATAAAAAAAAGTAATCTGTTTAGGTTGACCCTGCAATACAAAACAAATTGGGAGAACAATAAAAAATAAAATAAAATAAAACAAAATGTAAAATCAAAACGCAGAACTCCCAGAATCAAAATCTTTCTGCTCGAGCACGTAATTAGTGCCTATACACGAGAGACACCTTTTGATTCAATTCACCCGGCTCCTTCCCTTGCTGGTTCACTGTTCCTTGACCTAGTTACACAAAAATAATATGCACTTTCTCTTGGCCCTAGTCTGCGAGCTCCTACAATGCTGTAAGCACTTAATTCAAACTATTAAAATTAAAGCACCTACTATTTATTCTGATGGTCACACCCCTTTCCGATAAGAATCCGTTCTCATAAGAAGGTATACATAAACCTTATCCAGTTCCCTAAATGAAAGGTTGTTTATACCTTGTTGCTATTAACGATAGCCAAAAACTTCCTTATTGGAAATAAATAATTTCCGAACTCTCAATTGCTATGCCTGATTTCACAGGCGCTCAGTGAATATATGCTTTATAATAATCTGACCTACTATTTACTGGGGTTATTGAACTACTACCCAATTATTAACCTTACTGTTCAATGTTCTCAACACCATACGCACTGTTGTTTCCCTTGCGTTATAACCTCACTTTAAAACAAAACAATGATATGTTTTGTTACTTCCGAAACTGTCACTACTAAATTTTTCGAAGACGTGGATTATCACCTTGTTATTTAGGCTTAAAAAAACCTAAGATATCACCGCTGCGACACCAAATGTAAAATTCTGAGCTGGTAATTTGAGAGCAATATAATGAACTTATTTATGATGTTATTACTCACATGCCTGGCAATCCTGCTCAAGAAATTACTAGGTTATGTTTGTTTACTGTTCCCTCAGGTCAAAGCTTATGGGATCATATGTTGCTACGGAGAGTGGAAACCTTATTGTAACTATGCTAGGATAGCTACCCTTTTATGCATTTCGAGGGTTGCGGAGAGTGTAATTTACAGGGTTACACTACGAGGAGTGCCCTGTCGTTGGCAGAATGGATTGAATTTAGCTGCCACCAGTTCCCTTTTGAGATGTTTTAGAGAATAGTCCAGGGAACGAAACTAAACTCGAAGGAGTTCCTCTCCAGTAGCACTTGGAATAAAATTGTTTAGTAGCGGGCCTTTCCTGGCCGAAGTATATACTATGCTAGTAGCAGCTTCACGTTGCTGAAGATGTGCGGAATGACAATCACGACAGGATTATTCTATTCCACTATAACGTTATTTAAGGGATGGTGTATCAATGAAGAACAATGCAAACAGAATAAGGTGTATATTGGTGAAAAAGTTGATCGTATACAAAAACAATAATAATCACTTAGATGTATATATATACAATAAGTCCCATACATATAAACATAAAGTGAAAAATATGACAGATAGCCAACAAGAAACAAATCAAAATTTGAATTATACGAAATTAATTTGATGCTAGTTATCTGAATGGTTTGTAAAAGTAATATATAATAAATTTATAAAATTTTATCAAGTATGATAAATCAGTGAATTATTGATTTGCCCGATGTAACGACGCCAGGGAGTTGTTTCTTTGGGGGCTAACCTTATTTTGAATGTACCAATCTGAGGGATAAGTAACTATAGGTTGTGGAGTAACCCAGAGGGGCCACTGGTAGTAAACTTGAGGTTCCGGAAGGGTGATTCTCTAAATAACTAGCTCTGTTGCCTTATCCACAACTACCTGGTTCGCTATGTATATGTAGATCTAGTAAATTGATTCAACAAATTAAACAATATAATGAAACCCTAGTTTTCAAGATGAACTCAAACACTTTCTCTCAAATTCGCCGCTTATGGCTAACTCTCCCTGTCCTTAAGGATCAGGGTCTCAATAGGGGTTTTAAGAACCCTTCAAATTCCAAATAAACTTTTAAATAATGATCCTTCCCAATAGTCCCCAAATAATTAGGTATTTGACTCTACACCTACAATAACCCTAATTTCAATTATACCTATCTTAAGTAGGTTACCTATATGCACTACAAAATATGAGAAATTCGGCCGATGGATCAATACACTTCTAATAAATCAAAATACTCTATTAATGGTTACGGTCCTCTATAAACCAACACAAAAATGAGAAAAGGGGGGTGCTGACCTCAGAATTTTTGGCTTGATTACAGACTAAATAGCTTGTTCTATAGACTTACCCTAACTCAGTATTTAATCCTTAATCCACAAAGTAAACCAGTAACACCCGAGTTTACACTTCACGCACGGCCTCCACAAAATGTATTACGCGGCGTCTTCTTGTTAAGTTATAAATTACACCCCGTAGCTAGTTCTCTCTCGCACCCAGATCAAATTGTTTAATCGTTAAAGGAAATAAATCCTCCAAAATATCAAATTACTTTAGATTTCTATCATCAAGTTACCAATGACGTTCTCCACAATTTCTTTTACAGGTTATTTTAGATTCTAGTTACCAAACAATATTCACTAAATAGCAAATGATATTAAAGTAAAATGTAAGTTCTCTTGAAACTGATACTTAGAATGATTTTAGGTGAATGAAAGTGAACTTTAAGAATGATAAAAATTGATTCGAATGAATTAATTTACTTTGAGTAATAAAAAAAAAGAAAATTATAGTTGTAAAAATAGAAATCTTGTAACTTGTAATACAAAAAAAAACAATCAAATGACTAAGTTTAAAAATATCAATTAAAAGAATTAATGAATCTGGCTTTGAGAGAGACGGAGCTATATGTACAAGGAATTGAGCTTACCCAGCAAGATACGACACAGGAACTACGTTTTTTTCTAAGAGTTTTCATTTTTATATTTCGAATCCCCGCCGGGTTTTATTTTCTCACTTCGATAGAGAAATTCGAATTGGCCAATGAGGTTTATTGTACTACGTTATACTTTTCCCAACGCCCCAATCTGTATTTAAAATTGCCTGCTTTCCCTAACGAGGGGCAGCGAGTGACCACAAAAATAAACTCTACAGACGCCGCTGAATTAGCGGTTCTTGCTATCGCTTGTGAATAAGTGCAATTCTACAAGAATTGTCCTTCGAATGCTCTAATTCTTAAAAATCACGTAACTTGTAAAAGGTATCGGATGGCGACAATAATTCGCCAGCAAGGAATTTCATTAATTAAATCTGAATAAAACTTCTAATTGTTGAATCCAGACTGTCTATGTATAGTCTGTTCCTGTCAAGAATTTAGAATTTTAGGTTTTGAAATGCTCGTAAGGAATGATTTGAGATGTACTCTTATGTGTCAAGTATACCTGGTTTACTTAGAGTAACTTAATTTTCAGGAGTTTTCACCTGCTTAACGCTACTTTGATTCAATCGTAAAATAATAATCCCCAGGATTATTAGATTGCTGTATAGCATGTTCGATCGAATATCAATCAGTATAATAAAATATAAAGGAACATTAATAAATTACATATAAAGGAAGAAGATCAATCAATTGCATTTTAATTATTCATGTGTTCAAAAATACGAATATTTGAAAAAAACTAACTTGGTGAAAACTTAATAACTTAACCTGCGATGACTTTGCCGCTTGGAGTTTCGAAACCAGGAAACAAAATGGATAGCAGCGACTAGCAGACGTCTTAACCACTAGGCAACGAACCATCGATGATGGCTTTGTATTTAAGTCGAGCGTATATCATAGGATATCCAATAAAGGTCGATGATGGGCGTGACCGGTGCTGTGATCAATTTTACTTAGGAAATAAACCTCCCGGTTTTCTGTCATGTAAGATTAGAATGAGAAATCATTTGAGTTTATTACTTATATTTGAAGAATTATTTTGGAGAGAATGCAACAATCCACACCTATTTATTTTATTTGCTTTCCGGATTGTACCACATACATTTTCGCAACCGTCCATTTCTATCGAATGCGAGTTCATTATAGTATAGGACAATATCAACTTTTCGGGAAACAAATTAAATTCACGCTGTATTGTATTCACTAACTCGCCACATACAAATTTGACAGGTTTGACATTGCCCCACTTATCTTTCTACCAAGCATTCCAACTCGAGACATGAAAAGGAAGGTATGAACCAGAATAAGAATGACAATTCATTGAAAAGATACGAATGATTATTCGGGAAGTAGAATCACACCAGAAAACGTAGCTGAAGTGTCGACCGCCGCCATGATGAAACTGATGTTTTGCAGCGTTCTATGTAGTCAGTGAGATATTACCATAGACCCAGGTAATAACTCACTGACCACAAAGAGGTTTGTTTTAGGACAATAGTAACAGTGGTATTTGCCTGTTAAAGATAATGTAGCTATTTCAGATAAGTCCTAAACATTTTGTTTCAACCTTGCTTTTTATGATTATGGGATCTGAAGCGATTCAAAGAGAACTGTTTATGATTTAAAGATATTAAAATCATGAAAGGGGACACTTTTATTTTCGAAACACTATTAAACTTCGTCTGAATAGAATTCACAATCATCTAATGGTAGCAAGTATATATTGTAGCAAGCATTTTTAGTAATACTGGCACCAATTCTGTTTCCCACTATAGTTGAATTTTTACATTAACATAGAGGGAGAATGGGATTGCACAGTATACTCTTACACTAGGTACTAATCAGAAAGTTTCACAGGAAACAATTTCCCTTTTAGGCAAGGGTTCCTTTTCAGTTGCTCTCTGCATTGAGTAGTGATGAAAATGCAATATTGCCAAAATGAACGTAGTTTCACATTGTTAAAAACAAACTCATTGTTGAAAACGAACACGATATTTTATTACTAAATTATTATTACAAACATCTAATTTCAAATATTGCACATATCTCAATCCAACTTAAAACATACCAAGTAAATTAATAATGCACAAAAAATCTTAAAATGATCACAAGTTCATAAGTTCAACAGTTACTTATTTTATTTTAAGAGAGCGATATTATTTATATTAAATGTATAAAAGAGTTTATTCAGGATGTTCGGTGTACCATTATAGTACAGACTTCAGATGTGAGGAGCTAACACAAATCATTGTGTAGTTTCATAAGTATTGTATAAGTAGAATGTTTCCATCATAAGGGCAGAATATTATAACTTTCAGAGTTCGGACCTAGAACAAATAGCCTCACTTTAAATTTGGTGTGCAGATTCTAATCCCCCTTGATAATAGTTATCAACATCTGAAGCTGATACAATTGTTTTCAATTTTCAATTGATCCTCGCAGGTTTTTTCTTTAAAATTATTGTTTAAAAAAGCTTTTAGCATTTCAGGAGTCCTATCTCTAAGTATTTCATTTTCCTCAATGGCTTTTCTACAAGCATTCAAACTAGGCAATTTTTTAGTTTCCAAGTGTATGAAACATTTTAAACACCTTATCTTTTTCTTCATCACTCCAAAATTTCTTTACACCTGAAATACAAACAGTTACAAAACGAAGAACTTATTATTTAGGCTTATGATATTTCACATTAATAGCACATATAAATATTGCACTGTTATGAAATGATTACCTCTCATACTTTTCTTAGCACATGGGCTTTTTTATTTCATTCATAATAAATGCCTTCACTGAAGTAGGCTTCCTTTTTTTAAGACTGAATGATTTTTCACCAGAGAAACACCAGAAGTTGGAGACTCAAAATTATCTAAATAAAAAGATGCGTTATTTCGAATTATATTTCTTTCTTCCATACTCCATGAAAGTCTTTTTTTCTGCTTTTTGAAAATGAGGGGAGTGCTCTTCATGTGCACTGTTGGTTGATTCTGAAAAAGTTATAATCATATCAATTTTTTAACACTTAAAAGAAACAATTAAGAGAAAAATTAATGTTCAGTACATAGTATCTACCCATTACTGTGATTGCAAATTTTTTAAATATTATTCACAGAATGCGTTTACTACACTGAATTGAAATCAAACGTATTAATACTGATATAATATTGTATATCTCATTTGACACTGCTTATATTTTCAACTATCACAATAGAGTAGTCAGTTTTGGAAAAGCAATTGATGCTTTATATTCTCTTGATCAATAACACATTATTTATTATGTGAGCATATCCGAAATAAGGATGTGATGGGCCTGAGATTTATCACAAAGCACCAACTGAAATGACGCTATTAACGTTGTCCAAAAGATTCTGAATTCGATACTCACCTCTGGTTTTTTCCACATTTTCTTTAGATGTACTTGGACTATCAAGGTATTCCCTATTTTCTTCTACATCTTACAAACTAGCCGCAAATAAAAATTCATAGGGCTTTTTCATTACCTTCAAACTATATACACCTATCCTCATAATTGATACAATAAGAACTATATCAGTAAATGATCGTTATAAACTTAATTCAGAAGATAATTTAATTTCGAGGGAATACAAAAAATTCGCCTTCCATAGTGTTTAGGATATAAACACACTAATATATATTTAATTTTAAAATTCAGTTAGTTGTAAGGATAATAAATGAATTCATATATTTAGAATAGAGGTTTACAGTATTTGCCTTATACCGAATATGCACAGTGTTGTTGACCTGGGTCTTAATGGTTATAGGATTCTTATTTGATTTATTACGTTGTTTGTTGGAACATTTCTTTCCTACCATAATCAGAAAGACCGGTCAACAACCCTTAGCATGATTGTAGCAATTTCAAAGCTGGTCTCAAGATGTTAGTGAGGCATCTTTTCCAATACCTAATATTTATTAAGATCATTTTCTATTGGTGGATTCTGCATATGAGAGAGGGTGATGGGGAAGTTTTTTCGTGATATTATGCAGAAAGTTAGTTTCTTTCTGATTTGAAGGTCAATTATTCAAAATTTCATCAAGGTCGGAAATGGTTTGCTCTGAGATGTGGAGAAGGGAGTTGGGGCTGTTTTTTCTAAATCTCATCTAGAAAGTATTTCGAAGGACAAGTGAGCAAAATTTTATCAGGATCGGTACTTATCTGCTTTAAGAAGGGGGAAATGGATATGCGCTAGTTTTTTTTCGGAATCTCATGTACTTAGTGACTTTTCTTTCGTTAAAGCCAAGTTTACAAAATTTCATAACGATACGGTACTTGTCTGCTTCAAGAGGTGGCAAAGAATATTGGGTTATTTTTTTCGAAATCTCATTCAGACTGTGACTCGTCGTGTTTTGAAGTTCAAGTGTGCAAAATATCATCAAGATTGGAATTAAATATACAGGATGTCCCAGGTTTTAGTCGGAGAACTTCAACAGTCGATAGAAAATTTGATTTTGAGAAAAAAATTCCTAATAACATATATGCACAGACGCTTAGTTTTTGAGATACAGGGTGTTGAAATTGATTAAATTAATTTTAATCGTTCTTTGCGAATATCTCCGGAACCGTTTATCGTACAGAAAACAGCTTTTGCAAGCATTTTCTACTCATAGTAAGCTATGTTCTGTGTGATAAAAATTTTTTTTCAGTCATAATTGGTGAAGATTTTTAAGGGGTAGTTGGTGTTATTCTCCCCAACTTCTACGCCACTGGAAAAAGTACGGTTTTGAGACAACTATTTGAACCGCCAATGTTTTCTACACAAAAAAGGTGCTCTTGGTCATAAGCTCTAAAGTTGACCGTTTTCGAGAAAAATCAACTTTTATGTTGAAAAACATGGTCAATTTTTAGGTTTTGTTACTTGTTCTAACGTTTGAATAAATTTTGTTTAATTAATAAGCTAGTAGAAGGAACTGGAGGAGTCGATTCTGCCGTCGATTGCTGAAAAAAGTTTAGGCAATTCATTTATTCTCTTTTTCGTTTTTCTTTCTTTCTTTCCGCTACCCTGCTCTGATATTTATCCTCATAAGTACTATATTAGACATGTAGTAGATATACAAAAATATCTTTTCAAACTTACCTTATGATGAATTATCACAAATGAAAATTCTAACGTATTTTTAAAACAATTGCACTCAAGCTTCAGGTAAACTTCAAACTAAATATGGTACCAATATAAATTATACAAATTGATGATATGTATGTGTTTATGATCAGTGGACTGTACACTTATTGGGGTTTGTTTAGAATGAAAAACGGCTCAATTAACATTGTTTACTGACACACAACTGTAACGACGTTTCTAATGATACAAAACATGGTAGACATGGTTACCCAGCACCCCTCCACACAGTATCCGCAAGTTATACCGGCAAATTCAAATCAAATAAAACATAATTCTCAAACATAGGTCCCGACAAACTTTCAACATAACAAGCATGAATATAAATAACAGTAACAAGGCTTAATACAAGTTCATTATACATTGTTTGATTTTTTGTCACATCACCCATTGCGCACACTACACAGGACGCCACCTTTCACAGAACTACCTTCCATGTCGTTGATTGGTAGAGGACATAACCTGGCAAAACTACGCTTCTCGACGTCATTAACTGTTTTGATGGTAGCTACACGTACAATACCATCTTGACCCATGTGCACATTGACAATACGTCCTAATGGCCAACACAGAGGCATTCGATTGGTGTCCTTAACGAGAACTAAATCACCAACCTTTAAGTCGGAATTATGCTTATTCCACTTTACTCTCGCTTGAAGCTCAAATATGTATTCTCGGTGCTACCTTTTCCAGAAGTTCTGATTGAGTTGTTGGATTCGCTGATAAACTGACAGACGTCCTTCATTTAGATGCGTGACATCTGCTTCTGGTATGCTCGTAAGAGTGCGGCCAATTAAAAAATGTGCGGGAGTTATAGGTAGAAGGTCACCGGGTTCAGATGATGATGGGAACAAGGGACGTAAGTTTAGGATACCTTCTATTTGCGTGAGCAACGTATAAAACTGTTCGTACTTTAAACATACATTACCTAAAACCCTTTTGATATGATATTTTGACGACTTTACGTCCGCCTCCCACAGCTCTCCAAAATGAGGAGAATTTGGAGGAATGAAACTCCAACTTGCACGAATAAAGTTGGTGCCGTTGTCGGAAAATATTTTAGATGGTTTGCCTCTACGTGAAACAAAGCGTCTAAGTGCCATAACAAAGGAATCCGTACTGAGACTTGAGACTAACTCGGGATGGATAGCCTTCACGCAAAGAATTTTCTGTAAATTGTAAGCAAAACGACGTTACGCGTTTCAATTTATTCATTGTGGAGAATCCATATGGAAATTTCCCTTCGTCTTCCTCTAACATTGAAACATTTATCGTATTGATCTTCAGTTCCGGTATAGCTTCACTATTTAACCTTGGATTTGGCCAGTATTCTTCACTCAGACATAGCCATTCGGGCCCATGCCACCACAACCTAGCATCCGCTAGATCTGTCGGATCTATCCCCTAGTAGCTGAATCGGCTAGGTTATCGCTGGTTGGTACATATTGCCATCTGTATGCTGCAGTCAGATCCTGAATTTCCGCGACCCTGTTCGCCACAAACTGTTTCAGCTGACCTGAATTAGTATTAATCCAAGCTAATACTATTGTGGAGTCTGACCAGCATATGCAACGAGTGATACTCAATTCTATGGAATTTACAACTTTTGATAAAAGACGCGCCAGAATTAATGCACCACTCAATTCTAAGCGAGGGATAGTTGTTGGTTTCAAGGGTGATACTTTCGCTTTTGATGTCAGAAGATGTGCAATAACATTTCCGTGATTATCGACCGATCTCACATATATTGCTGCAGCATAAGCACACTGCGACGCGTCTGACAAGGCATGCAGCTCGATTTCTTTGTGATTGCTGCAAACAAACCTTTCGTGTTATTTTCAGTTCATTCAAGGCCGAAATATTTTCTCGAAAATTGCACCACATGTAATGAAGCTCACTTGGGAGGTATTCATCCCAGAATAACTTCTCGAGGCATACCTTCTGCAGAAGGATTTTGCCCATTACAGTACTAGCAGTTAGAAGCACCAATGGATCAAAAATTTTAGCAATGGCCGAGAAGACCGTACGCTTTGTTACCTTATCTGATTTGGACACGTTAATTTTATATATCAACTAGCTGACCCGACAGACGTTGTCCTGTCTGAACATTTAAGTGTGCTTCAAATGTTTTGGAGAGTGACGGAGAAAACGGAATAACCCAACGATTATCAACTTCAATTTCCAGCTGATTCTCTTGGACTATTGTTGACCTTCCGTTGTCATCAGTGGATGGCCGGCAATAAAGTGGATAACCATCATTTCCACCAATAGTTTATACTACTAATTGTCTTGGAAAGCGTTTTGAACATTTTCCATCAACCATACACGGACAATTTGGATTTAATATTCCACAGGGACCATGAATCATATTTTTTGTAACAATTTCATGTAACAATGTATCTTCATCATTATCGGGAATTTCCGCAGATATCACATCGTCGATTCTATTCGGTCTTATCCTCTCTACCAACCAAATGAGAATGTGTGGATGTGGCAATCCGCGTTTTTGCCACTGGACTGAATACATCCAACAGCGCGTCTCGCCGAATACGCGATGCTTAACAATGAAGTCCATGAGTGATTATAACTTTCTTTGGAACACCCTTGCGGTAATGTCGTGGCGATCAATGGGTGATTGGCCAAGAAATAATTCTTGTCGAATTTCTGTCCACTGGGGATTGCATGTGAACGTTATAAACAAATCTGGTGTGCCATAATGACGTACATACGACATAGCATCCTGAGCGCATTCATGCATATGTCGCGGACTTCCGACTTATGTTACTGGGAGACTAGTTGTTCTACCTACATTCTGTACATTTTCATCAGCATTGATGGAATCCCGTATTCTTCAGAACGCAGTGTTGCCTGGTCCAACCTGATAAATGTCAATCGCTCAGTTTCAACTTTCACGTACATATACACAGCATGTTGGTGGAAGAGACGCCGACATTTTTAGATATGATTGTCCTCATTTTCCCGAACCATCAGTCTGTATGAATAATAATTCATTGAACTAACTTTTCTGTTAGTTTCGGAACCTGTAACTGGATTTATCATCTTCATTGAAAAATGATATCCATCTTCACCTTGCCAAAATAAGATAGGATATTGTAACGCGTCATATGATCGATGTTTTTCGGACACACGCTGCTGTTGATTGCTACGTCGATGTAAAACAATATCTCGGTTTTCTAAATTTTCAGCCACGACGACAATATAGCGACTTCGTCAATTGTTGGCGCATTAAAAAGTCTCGCGTGTTGTCCTGCAGGCGTCTTATCAGGTTTTATGACAATTTTGTGATTTTCAGACGGCATGCGGTCCAAAGCGGTCGTGCAAATGCAACCAATTCGTTATATTGAAGAAAAAACGTTTGGAGTTGTTCCACAATGGCTCTTTTCACCGAATTGTTGTGTGCACAACGCTGATCGACTTGTCTTGCTGAATCGCCCATAAAATAGATTTTCAAAAATTTGTATTCACTATCCAGCGTTGGCAATAAGGAACCTGTTAGATGATATATTTGACCCTGAATCTTGAAAGTTGGCATAATATTTTCTTGAATAACTTTTGTTGCACCATATGACGTCATTTGAAAACAATTATGGTATCGCTGGATATGAATCAAAAAATAATTAGGATCTGTCCCATTTTCAGAAACCAATGAATGTAGTGGCTCTGGTGGCGGTATCAATGGCGTCAATTTGACTTGACCGCTCGCGCAACACAATCCAGGAGCTTCATTTTTAAACTTAAATGCCTTGCAATATTGGCACACAACGTTCATTGGTCCAATAGCAACGATTTTCTGAGAAGTGTAATCGATTTCCACGTTATAATTGAATGCAGCTCGATAGGGATTAAACGCAACATTTCTATGTTGTTGATTTCGATTCCATCGATTCCGTTCGACTTCATTCCGCGCTTCGCGTTGCTCGTCAGTTTGACTTGCTCTTGTATATCTTTGACTCACAGCATTGCGAGTTCTGAACTGACCGTGATGTGCACTAAGAAATTCAGTTTTCTTACATCCTTTTTGTAAGAAATAATAAATTAATTATTTTACATGTATTTTATCAATAAAATAACTATGAACGAAGCATCTGTTTTAAACGATATTCAGTTTCTTTACATTCTCTTTGACGATATTCCCAGCAAGCATTCTGTCAATTCTATGTCAAACGTCTTAAGGTTACATTAAACAAGATTATATTGTCTAAAGCGCTAAGGTCAGATTAGGAATAATATTATATGGTGGTTGAGTATTCTTAAATTTTCCGATTTTCCGCGCAATTTTCTTAATTTTTTCTCTCATAAGAACCTTCTCCTGACAATAACAAACACAAAAAAATAATTAGTGAAATTGGTTCAGCCGTTCACGGGTGATGGCGTGACCAAGGGAAATAAGGATTCATTTATATACAGGGTGACATAGAAAAAAGTACCTGCATAGTGTCAGGCGATAGATGACACTAAAATGAGAAAAAAAGTTCCTATTAACATATATGCTCAGACGCTTAGTTTTTTGCCAATATCTCCGGAACCGTTCATCGTACAGAAAACAGCTTCTGCAAGCATTTTCTACTCTTAGTAAGCTATGTTCTGTGTGACAAAAATTTTTTTTTAGTCATAATTGGTGAAGATTTTGAAGGGGTAGTGCATGTTTTTCTCTCCAACTTCTACGCCACTGGAAGAAATACGGTTTTGAGACAACCATTTGAACTGCCAATGTTTTCTGGTTATAAGCTCTAAAATTGACAGTTTTCGAGAAAAATCAACTTTCATGTTGAAAAACATGGTCAATTTTTTGGTTTTGTTACTTGTTCTAACGTTTGAATAAATTTCGTTTAATTAGTAAGAATTTAACATGTTTTTCAACATAAAAGTTGATTTTTCTCAAAAACGGTCAACTTTAGAGCTTATGACCAAGAGTACCTTTTTTGTGTAGAAAAAATTGACGGTCCAAATAGTTGTCTAAAAACCGTTTTTTTTCCACCCACTACCCCTTCAGAATCTTCACCAATCATGACTAAAAAAAAAGTTTTTATCGCACGGAACATAGCTTACTATGAGTAAAAAATGCTTGCAAAATCTGTTTTCTGTACGATAAACGGTTCCGGAGATATTTGCAAAAAACGAAATTTTTGTTTCAACTTAAACACCCTGTATCTCAAAAACTAAGCGTCTGAGCATATCTGTTAATAGGAACTTTTTTTCTTATTTTAGTGTAATCTATCGCCTGACACTGCACGGTACTTTTTTCTATGTCACCCTGTATACAGGGTCAGTTTTTTGTAGCCAAACTGCAACAGGAGATAGAACAAGTGTTTTTAAGAAGAAAAGTTCCATAAACATATGTCGTAGAAGGCTTCGTTTTCGAGATACAGGATGTTGAAATTGAAAAAAAAATTTCGTTTTTTGCGAATATCTCCGGAACCGTTCATCATACAGAAAACAGCTATTGTGAGCATTTTCTACTCATAGTAAGCTATGTTCTGTGTGATAAAAATTTTTTTTTACTGATAATTGGTGAAGATTTTGAAGGGGTAGTGGGTGTTTTTCTCCCCAACTTCTACGCCACTGAAAAAATAACGGTTTTGAGACAACCAATAGAACCGCCAATGTTTCCTTCACATAAAAGACACTCCTGGTCATAAGCTCTAAAGTTGACCGTTTTCGAGAAAAATCAACTTTTATGTTGAAAAACATGGTCAATCCTTTGATTTTGTTACTTGTTCTACTTGTTTGAATAAATTTCGTCTAATTAGTAAGAATTGACCATGTTTTTCAACATAAAAGTTGATTTTTCTCGAAAACGGTCAACTTCAGAGCTTATGACCAAGAGTACCTTTTTTGTGTAGAAAACATTGGCGGTTCTAATGGTTGTCTCAAAACCGTGGCGTAGAAGTTGGGGAGAAAAACACCCACTACCCCTTCAAAATCTTCACCAATTATGAGTAAAAAAAAAATTTTTATCACACAGAACATAGCTTACTATGAGTAGAAAATGCTTACAACAGCTGTTTTCTGTACGATAAACGGTTCCGGAGATATTCGCAAAACATTTTTTTTTCAATTTCAACACCCTGTATCTCGAAAACGAAGCCTTCTACGACATATGTTTATGGAACTTTTTTTCTTAAAAACACTTGTTCTATCTCCTGTTACAGTTTGGCTACAAAAAACTGATTCACCCTGTATATAGATACATCGGAAACATGAGACCACATTAGCCCCAATGTTTTTATACCATCCTTGGCGCTAAAATCGAATGTATCAGGAGAGATATTTAAACTCGTTAGAACCCTACTTTCGTTGCTTCTCCATTTACGAAGTTTGAAACCACCGCTTTCTAAAACTTCCGAAATGGTTGTACATATACTAATTGCTCCTGGTACATCGTCTGCTCCCGAGAGTAGATCGTCTACATAAAAATCCCGTTTTATGACTGGAGATATTTGAATTTGTGGACTCGCATTCAAAGGCTAGTTCATGCAAGCAACGGATCGCCAAATAGGCTGCTGACGCCGTGCCATATGTAACTGTATTGAGTTGATAGGCTTCTATCGGATCTGTGGCTCGCATTTTCTCTATGTCGCTAGTGAATACTACTGAATACTTTCGAAATCTTGACAGGATTGATATAAGACCTTGTTGAATGCTTGGCCCACCATTTGTATATCATTCAAAGATACGCCCATGGTAGTACTTGCTAAGGCATCGAATACCACTCGCAACTTAGTGGTTGTACTTTCTTCTTTAATTACACCGTGATGCGGCATGTAGTAAGAATCAAGATGATTATCTCTTCCTAATTTAGTAGTGTCCAAGCATCTCATACTCTTCCAAAAATGCTACATACATTTCTTGTAAATGTGGATTGAATCTAAATTCTCTTTCCAAGTTTAGAAATCGGTTTTCAGCCAAGTTTCGCGAATCGCCTAACCTTTCCGGTGAATCTCTGAATGGTATTGATACTATGAAACCTCCCGAAGAATCACGAGACACATTGTTTTCAAAATGTAATTCACAAGCTTTTTCCTCCATTGAATATACCTCTTTCGACTGAATCTCCTCTAACTCCCAAAATTTACTTAATTGCATTTGTACCTCAGTGTTTGAATCACATCTCGCGAAATTGCAATTAACATTTGATGTAACTGAACGTTCCCTTAAAGGACCCGATATTATCCAGCCTAACTTAGTCTTCTGTAGAACTGGTTTTATGTCGCCTAGTTTAATTTGCCCAATGCAGATCAATGACCAAAATTGATCCGCCCCTATTGGAATATCGATCGTACTAGGTTTACAAAAGTCTGGATCAGCTAATCGTATATGCCTGGTCTCTTCCTCACCACGCGACTCGAGCGCCGCTCTGGCGGCAGCGCCACTAAGTTGTTGACTGGGGCCGTTTAAATGTCGTGATTAAACCTGTTACGGCAGATCGTGGTTTTTCAACGTTACATACCGTTTTGACGGCACACACAACATGACGACTATTGTGCAGTGCGGATTTCGAGCTGTCGATTTATCGATATTTCGCGAGAAAAGCTTAAATAAAGGGCGAAAATTGCTACATAGCTTCCACGTCAGCGACGTCAAAGAAATCCTAAATGATCATTTCAATGACATCGTGGGAGTTGTTTTGCGGGAAAGTCCTGGTGCTCAAAGCACTAGATCGAAAGCAAATTTGTACAATGTACAAATCAAGGTAAGCGTACTATATATATAACCTAAATTATAGGAAATGTATCGACAATTTGCAACCCATGTTTTTGTTTCAATGTCAAATGCAAGGTTTTCTGTGACAGCATGCTTCTAAGTAATTGATATTAGAAAATAACAATACTGTTTAAGTACATTTCTTAATGTTAATTTAGTATTTATTAGTAACATTTAATGTTAATACAAATTAATACAATTCTGTTTTCAGAATATTTTCAGATTGTTTCGTGAATTTATACTAGAAAGTTTAATCAGATAGTATTTCAAATCTAAAAGGAAGTGTTGCTGCATAAACAATTATATTCAATATTTAGAATGCAAAATGAATATATGTTGGGAAGGTTGATTTTAACAGGATCATCCAGGATACGAGCTGCAACTGCAAAGGTGGCCAAGGATACTGCAAACATGCTGCAGCGGTATGTCTGTATGTCAACGCTGAAAATACCTGCTCGAAAACAGACCAGCCAATGATTTGGAATCGCCCCCCCAGTGTGCAGTTGGAGAAGTACAAGGAAGGCGCTAGAGTAGAAGAGATGGTTCCTTCTACTGACAAGGCCACAGATGATCTTTGCAGGGACGAAGATGTTCAAAACATCACGGCCCATCACCTCTCGCTGTCTGCGAGTTTCACAGGATTCCTTTGCCGGTTTCCATGGGAAGATTGTCGGGTTAAAATTTTCCTGTGGGATTATTTGATTTCACACCGCCAACAAAGTGTTCAGCGCAAATTCTTGTGTGCTTCGTTGGCACCCAGGGTCCATTTTCATCTCTGAAATAAGGACGCTTCAATTAAAAGATGACTTTTTATTCGCATTGTTGCATTCAAATTATTTTTCTCGAAGCATTATCACTGTTACTTTTACAGGTTAGGAATGCTGCTGGCAACATGAGGTTTGTTTTCATTTTAATATTGCAGATTGATTAAATAGGAATGTTGACATTATTACTTACCCTTCTCGTCGTACACTCGCGATCCACAACTTCTTCCGCTGTACTTCATAATCACGATTCGGGAACGCATAAAATGTCAAACCGATATCTTTCAACTGCGCGTTGGGACAGCCGGGCACGCAACACACTTTTCCCTCCGATTTCCTGCTCATTTCGTCGATTATTAATAACAAAAACACGCGTTTCACAGCTGTGCGGCATGCGAACCGCTTGCGCCTGTCAACGTGACTCCCAGTCAACAACTTACAGCTTTGGCCGCATGAGGGCGCGTCGGGCGTGAGAGACCAGGCGAATATTATTAGGTATCTCTAACCTTGACGCATTCATTTTGTGCGCCGGAATATTATTCGCAATTTTCGGTACCACTAAGAACGGAATAATGATTTCAAAGGAACCTTGTTGTGACACTATTTTCGCTTCACATCTTGTTTTAATGTTGGATGTCATCTCATTTAAGCCAGATATCCGTATATTTGTTTTGTGCATAATTTAAGTTTATTACACAATTCGGTAGTAATAAAGCTTCCTTCCGAACCCGACTCTAACAAAGCCTTCACGCGGTCTGAAATGTTCCCGTTACGGACCTGCACAATAGGCATGACGACAGTATCAAAAAATCGTCGATATAATGGTTTTAGGGAAAAATTCATATTAAAAAATTTAAAACACTGCTTTAGTTTTATTTGAAAAATTCAGATTATTAAGATTTTCAATAAAATAAAACATTAAAATACTGCAATCGGCCATTTTGACTAAACACCAATCACAGAGCATGACGTCACGCTTAGGTAAACTCCGCTGCCAGTCAATGTCAAGTCAATACACTCATTCTCTGTGTTTTGTTGTGAATACTACTGATTACGCATTTGGATTGATCTTTTATTATTTTACGTGTGATTTATCGTCTCCACTCTACTATAACAATGGAACCAAGCTTTGTTAAGGCAAATAGCTCAAATTTGCCCAGGATTGATGTAATGATGTTGGGCGATTTCCTCGCAACAAATTGAGAATTTTGCTCGTCTGAGTTTAGAAACGTGAAAACTTCCTTGTAAGTAAATTTTGTATTTATCTTTACCCTAGATACAACCAACTTAGATATAATCAAACTCGTTTTGAACTCATGCGAGTTTATTTAACTTTCATAGGTTATTTTTACAATAAACTTGTCATTGTTTATTTTTGAGGTTAGCTCCCTCACAGCTTGTAAAGTTGCTCAAATAATTTACACTTGATGTAGATGGGTTACTATTAAAACCATGATGCTTTATTTTAAATGGTGATGTAGAGACAGAATGTAGAAACAGCTTCAATGGTGATGTCATCTGATTTACTGAACTGACTTTTGTTTGGTTAGCTTTACTTCTGAATCTTTTCGATATGTGTGCTTGAATTGATTTATCCAAAACTCTTGGTGTTAATTGGGGAAATTCTACATTCTGCTGAACTGTAAAACAAATATTTTGTTATTTAAGTGCAATGTTATAAGTATGAACACAAATAGGAGATTACTAGGTCACAGAAAAATCTATGTAATAACACTGAGAATAAAATTAACTTTTTCAATGCTATATTCTAATCAATAAGTTAATAATATATACCTGAACTACCGGATGCAATTTCTTCAAAACATTCTTAGCTATATAGGGTCGCTCTGTTGTGTCAGATGTTCGTGGTTTCCTGTCTGGTTGGCATATAAATTTATGGGGCATACATCCTGCTTTCATACGTACTTGTGATACTGACCCCATCACATGATACTCTATATAATTTTCCATATCATTTGGCAACTGCAAAAAGAAAAGTAAACGATTAAAATTGATAATAAGAATGATAGACAAGTCCAAAACAAACATAACCTCAATAAATTAGTTATTCCATAGCCTCAATATTTCAACTATTTCACGTCAAACAAACGTTTTAAGTCTGAGAAATATAAATACATGATAACATACTCACATCAAAGTCTATTGCAGTGGATAACAAAGTTCTGAATTCCGTAATATTGTACGATGTTAGCGCTATGCTCGTATCTGAAGTGTTGTCATGATATGATTTATTGAAATGCAGCAACGTATGATGTTTAAGCTTACATTTTTTGCATCTAACGGAATTACATTTGTCCACATATTGTCCTTTTCTTAAACAATTATAGCACAATTTGAGGGTTTTTACTCTGTCTGACCTCTCATTTAGAGAAAGTTAAAAAATTTCTCACAGTCGCGTATTGAATGTTCACCTTCGCAGATAACACAAGTTTGCGCTGGCCTAATATCACGACGCGCATTGTTATTATTATTATATTGCTTTTCCGTACGATTGCCGGGATCTAATGTTCCTAACAAGTCTGCTCTGCCTCTAAGAACTGCTTAAGATTCTCTAATGTGATTACATCATTCGTGTTTTTGAATTCTTCCCATTCCCGTAGAGTGATTCGATCCAATTTAGTGGTAACAATGTTGTAACCCACTTTTCGGTATTTAGTCTCGAGCGCCAGATTTTATTTGCGAAGTTGACTCCCCGGAAGAGTTCTCTGTGGTGACGGTCTCTTCTGAATCCGTTATAAAGCCTGTGCCAGGGAAACTTCAGTGAAGAAATTAATTCCAGGGATCAAAGTTCTCGAGATGGCTCGAAGTATGCGTAAATCTCATTCAGTTTTCTCAACTAATATACGCCTTGTTACAGGCCGGTCCTAAAATATGTACTGCGGAGAGGGAGAACAAAGAGTGTTGTCTCGTAATCCTCTACTTCAGACAATATTAATTACTGTAACGGCGGAAAAACACGACTGCCTGTTGACGTTGCCGGGACGTACCCTTCACTTACTTCAGACAGAACCCCAGGGTAGTCGCGCTAGAAATTCTGCCCTTCTCAGATCCGAATGTCCGCCCGCCCGTTTCGTCAGACAGTGATCTTCGCACCACTATAAATGATATAATAGAAATTACCACCTAATCAGTTGTCAGGACTTCTCGCCCTTTCACCTTTAATGACTGTACCCCAGCGTAGTCGCGCTAGAAATACAGCCATCTCCAGCGATTAGACGTTGGTTCCCGAAAACCTGGACTGGTGTTAACTTCACCTTTAAATTTATTCATTCAACAGAAATACGATCGGTCACTACGATCTCTCTTTAATTCATTGATAATTCAATACTTCAAACTCAATTGAGAAAATGGTGAGATTCTCTGTTTTGAGCGGACTTATAATTACCTGACTATTACTTCCTGTTTTGAATTTAAGGTTAAGTTTCGGTTACTCATTATCTTCTCAAATTGTCTTATTTCGCAAGATGTTCGCTTGTTCTGTAAGACTGTCTAAACTAGACTGACTCTCCTCAGCCACCGACTGGCTTTTATACGCTCCCAGCTAGTGGACAGCCTGCTCCTGTTTTTCACTTATGACGGTTGTTTCGTTATCTGATAATGACACGGTTTTTACTACAATTTTCAAACGAAAGCAAATCTGACTTTTATAAGTCTATATATATCTATAAGTCTATATCTATAAGTATACACCGGATATTACCCTTTATTAATTACCTTATGACGATCTATCTATTCGGCACTTTTGTATTCTACTTCTATATATGCATTTATGATGATTTAGAATATTCAATAACCCTGAATTATAACTAATATGCGCATGCCTCAATTAACAATCTATAACATTCATTTAGAATTTAAGAGCTCTCTTACTTCCAAAAGAAAAAAAAATAATTTTTTTTCGTTCAACGTTGGCTAAAATAAATCGAAATAAGCATTTCTACAAAAACAAATCATTAACTTCCATGCTCTTCCATGAACATCTTCGAATATATGGTTTCTTTCAAAAAAAATAAAACGGTGCTCCAAAACTGAACTCTTCTTTCCAAAAATAAAACGCTCTCCCAAAACTAAACTCTTCTTTCAAAAAAATAAAACGGTCTTCCAAACAGATTAGTTGCGGTACGGTTCGGTTCAGGGCGGACTTTATTTGTCTAATGACGGTAACGTCCACGACACGTATATCTTCGGTTGTAACCTCGGTTAATAATTAAATCACATTGTATTCCCACCTCCTTGGTGTTTATGGAGGTTTTCATTTCTACGGACACGGTACGGGAACTTTTCTTAAGATGACTAGAGGTTGTACTTGTGAATATATCCTACTCATTCTTGTGTGTGCACGAGCAATTTCGGGATATCACTCTCACTAGTTCACACCTGGAGCAAAATAGACGGCGTACTCTTTGGCACTCATATCTGGTGTGCCCTGGATAACCACATCTCCAACATAGTACAAACTTTTTCACGGGTAAATATATGGGTATCTTACCTTCGAAGTGTGGTTGTATAGTTTTTGTCGGTACTATGTGTTTCGATAATCTATCTTCGTCTTTAATGGGTGTAATAATACTTCCATCATTTGTCCGATAAGGTCTTTCAGACCTTCAGACACCGGCCTGTTAGCTATTTGCCAGAGGTCTGCGCCCTTCTCCACAGCCGCCTTCAAGTCTTCGGGCTCATCAAACGGGGAGGGGTGTCGACCGGTTATTGCAAAAAAATGCTGTTAGGCCACATGCAAATATATCAATAGCCATGTTGTAGGCCTCTCCCTTTATTAGCTCTGGTGCCATATATCGGGGTGTGCCGTATTTCCTGAACTGACCCGGCGCATTGCTGGCAAGTTGGAGAGAGAGAGAGAGACTGAAAACCATTATCTTATAAACGGTTTCTCCCTTGCCACTGCTCACCAATACATTTTCCGGTTTAATATCCCGGTGAATTATTTTCTGATCATGGAGATATTTTTTAAGCCATTCAGTATCTGCTTTAGGCACTCGTCTCCCATCTCTCCGTTCAGTGTTCCCCGCTCCAGCACATAATGGAACAAGTCACTATCCAATAGCTCCATAATCATTACGAGACTCTCGGGTCTCTCCACACATCCCAAGAAAATTACAATGTTGGGATGAGAAAATTGTTGGGCGATCTGGGCCTCATGTCTGGCTGCTCTAATATCTATTCTCCGCCGATACTCTTTAGCAGTTACTAATTCTCCGGTTACCTTATGCCGGCATTTTAATATAACTCCAAAGCCTCCTGCACCGATGTTTGTTAAAATTTCAAATTGCCGACGAAAGGGGTCATTAATTTGCTTCGTTAATTCTTTCGCCTTCTGCCGGTGGTCTTCCAGCCTTGCCTGCTTCTCCCGACCTTCAGCGGCCAGTGGATGCAGCTCCATTATAGGGGTCATCTTACGAGCTTTTCTATTGGCTCGGTTCATGCTCAGATCTAGAATGGAAAGGCTTTAGATCCTTTATGTGGGTATGCTTTACTCTCTTACCGGTGTCATCTTTCAAATCATATACGGCCAGTGAGACTACCCTAGTCACGGTATATGACCCTGAATAACGCGGTGCTAACTTAGCTGCAAAGTTACGTAGAGCGGATGACAAATGATGTTCCACTTTCATCACCCGGTCCCCTACCCGACATCTCCAATTCCGGCGACGTAGGTTATAGTAATTACTCTGTCGCGAAAAAGCTTTAGCTAAGTTAATCCGGACTGATTGAAACACTTCACCTAGTTTTCCTACAAGATTAACGTGTTTGTTAATTTCTTGGAGATCATCCCGTAAGTTTAAGTCATTAAAATTGACATTGGTCGGTTGACCGCGATTAACTCTGGGAGATATCACCAATTCGCGACCGAAATTCAAACAGGCTGGTGTGAAACCAGTACTTTCATGACGGGCTGTATTAAGGGCAAACATAAATTCGGAGATGTAATGATCCCATTCTGTGTGGTCGGTCTCGCAAAATTGGGATATCATCGTTTTTATGGTTTTGTTTGTCCTTTCTACCGGATTAGCTTGCGGTGTATATGGCGGTGTTAATGGGTGTTGAATACCTAACTCCTTCGGCATATTTTTGAAAATGCGGCTTTCAAACTGTGTCCCGTTATCTGATATCATAGTTTTGGGACAACCAAACCTAGTAATTTCAGTATATATCGCTTCACGGACGGATTTCGCGGTAGCTTTGCGGAGGGGTTTACACTGCACCCACTTAGTGAACCGGTCCTGCATTACCAGGATATACGAGTTTCCTTTACTTGACCTAGGCAAGGGTCCTACCAGGTCAATGCTGACTGTATTCCATGTGTAGCGGTTGAGGGACGGTTGCATATGTCCTGGTCGTTGCTGTTGTTGCATCTCCGGCCAATAATAACTATGGAATATACGGGATATGGTTTTCGCAACCCCCATGTGTCCAGCGGTCGGTGCATCATAATTTTTTTCTAATACAGTCTTACGTTGCGGCTTGGGAATACAAACTTTCCATGGGTCAGACATATCTGGTTCAGTTGAATCGTTTGAATCCCAGAAATGTCTGTATAAACGGTTATCGCGGATGCAGTAGTCGGGAAATGCAGTGGGATTTTCCTTTACTTCATTTTTCTTGGAATTATACCAATTACAAGAAACTGGTTCCTCCAGTACACACAAATCCCGGCTTTCCCTGGTCGTAACCCCACATGGTAAAGGGTCTCGAGAGAGGGTGTCGGCAACACGGTTTAGAACTCCTTTTCGGTATTTGATTTCGAAATCATATTGTTTCCGGAAAATGCTCCAACGGGCCAATCTTCCACTCGGAGTTTTGATAGAATGTAACCATCGTAACGACTGATGGTCAGTCAGAACGGTAAATCGGTAGCCTTCTAAATATGGTCTCATTTTGTTAATGCCCCATACAATTGCCAAACATTCATTTTCAGTAACAAAATAATTATTCTCGGCCGGTGCTAGAGTTTGACTGGCGTAGGCAATGATTCGTTCCGTTCCCTCTATGTTTTGCGTCAGCGCTGCCGCAATTCCTATATCAGAGGCGTCGGTTTGTAGGGTGAATTGTTGGCTGAAATCAGGGCAAGCCAACATGGGGGCACTCGTCAACATGACTTTTAATTTGTCAAATGCTGCTTATTGTTCATCACTCCAGTTCCAACGACAGTTTTTCTTCAAAAAGCTGGTCAACGGACTTACAACCTATGAGAAAGAGGGTATGAATCGACGGTACCAAGAAGCGACTCCCAAAAAACGACGGAGGCCTCTTACAGTTGACGGGCTGGGAATTTGCATAATAGCTTCTATTTTATCCGGTCAGTATGAATACCTTCGGCGGAACGACGGGTCCTAAATATTTGAGAGACGTACGGCAGAACTGACACTTTTCTGGATTGATCCTTAAGTTGGCTTGGCGTAATCGGCGGAAAACTTCTCTCAAATTGGCCAAGTGCTCTTCAAACGAATCTCCCATAACGATAATATCGTCTAGATATGGGAATGCATGAGGATCCATTTCCGGTCCGATGATGGCATCCATTAATCGTTGGAAAGTGGCCGGCGCGGAGTGCAATCCGAACGCCGTAACTTTAAATTGAAATAAACTTAGGCCCGGAACAGTGAATGCCGTGATGAGTTTACTTTCCGGTGACAGCGGTATCTGCCAATAACCTTCCTTCAAATCTACGCTTGAGATGTAGCGGGCCCGACGAAGTATGACACTGATATACGGCAGAGGGTAAGCATCTTACACGTAAATGTTATTAATCATCCGGAAATCCATGCAAAAACTCGGTTTGCCATCTTTCTTTTTCACCACCACCACAGGTGAACTCCACAGATTGCTAGAAGGTTCGATAACATTCTCGGCTAGCATACGGTCAACTTCCTCGTTTATAATTGCCTGCATCCTCGGATTTTGCGGTCGGTAACGCTGTTTGATCGGATCCTTCTTCGTCAACTTGATTTTATGTTGTACCAAGGGTGTGGTTCCCTGAATCTTCTCAAATAACGGAAGTTCGGTTCCTAAAAATCTGTTTAATTTTCCCTGTTCCACTGCGGACAAAGTAGCAGGATGGGCATCCTGTTCGTCCCAAAAGTGAATGTGTTTAACTATTTTTGATTTCGGTAAAACAACCGAATCGGTTTCTTGGAAAATGCTCTTCGGATCGGTGTCCTGATCTACATTCCTCGGTATCAAATTGTCATTAAAGTACACACTAGCGAACGGTAGATGCAGTGAAAACAACCCTGAACTTATAATTTCCATTCCTAACACGATATCGGGTAATAATGTGGGTAAATGTACAAACTCTACTTCAATTTCACCACATCCTACGTTAACTGAAATTCGGTAAGCGGTTGTGCTAGGCACCAAATTCCCATTAGCCATTCTAGTACCAACTGTATTGATAAGAAGTGATTTCACATCGGAGGTCTGGCATAAACAAGCGACACGTTCATTCATAAAAGAACGGGTGGCTCCGTTGTCAATTAAAGCAGAAAAATCTTTCCCTAGTACACGCACTTTTATAAAGGGCTGGTTTTCGGCAAAAGATATAACAGCGGTATTTTCGAAAATAATTCTAACGGAGTTCACACATGGGCCTGAAATATTTTCTTTTGCTAAATTCGGAAAATCTGTCGAATTAGGGGTTTCTATGTTATTTCGCATAAAAAACGGTTGGGCACATCGCGGAACAGCAGAGTGATCTGCACCTAAACTTTTACGGGTATTAGGTGAGTTTGGATTACTCACTGGTATCTGCGGTATCAACATTTAGTGAACGATGGGCGATAGGCGGAAGATTGCCGTCGGACGACTTTACGGTGAATCTTTCAGGACATACGGCGGTATTTTCACGTTTTCCTGTCATGACAGATTGCTTATCCATAGCAATGGTACCAACTGTAACGAGATGAGTTTGCTTTTCATCCTTTGTCGAGGCTCTCATAACGGGAATCTGCACAGTCCTCGTTGCTACACAGTCCCCTGAGCGTTTCCCAGATTATTCCAAGGGCAGTTGCGTGACATAATCCCGGGGTGGCAGCATCTAGAGCAGAATAATTTAGGTGGATTCCTACAATTATTCCAACTATGTCCGGTTTGTCCACAACTCCAACAGGACATGGTCTGCGTGGCGATTTCCTTCGGCCTGGTAGGACACTGCGTCTTATAGTGGTCACGTAGGCCACAATCCCAACAAGTCGGCTCAGGGATATTCGGTTCCCCAGACTTGACTGGTTCAGATACAGGTTGCCTACCCTGTGGTTCCTAAATTTTCACTGTCGGACTCGGCACTTGTGCCCTCACTGGCATCGGAAATGCCCTTCTCTGCATCAGTCTCTGCTCAGCCTGCAGATTCTCAAATTCCTTTGCCTGGAGCATCAACGACGACACGTCGTTGAAAGTTCCTTGTCTGATAAATTGTATGTAATCAGGTAATAAATTTCGGTGCAACCAATATAATTCACGCTCGGCAGTCATGGCACCATGTCTTCTTATCAACGTCTGCATATCCACAACGTATGCAGCGGCGGATTCATTTACTGTTTGATGGCGGCGACTGATTTGAACCTCCAAATCAATGTGATATTGGACATCCATGAGAAATAGCATAAAGTTCCTCTGGAATTCAGCAATTGCAGCCCAACGTCCACGGTTATTGCGGTACCATAATAGTGCGGTTCCTTCTAAAACTTCCGGTAATGATAGCAGCAATGCGTCTGCCGGTGTATTTAACTGCATCGCAATCTCGTCTAATCTTTCCAAGAATTTAGCCGGGTCTGACGTTCCATTGAACTGTAGTCGATACTGATGTAGTCTTGGAGCACTGTTCGGAGCTTGAAAATTATATCCCGGTACTTGCTGAACAGGGGACACCGGGATGTTGTACCCTTGTTGTGTAGTAACCGGAACATTGTGTGCAGGTACTTGCGGAGTATTAGGTGCATGCGGAACCTTAGGGGCTTGCGGAACTGTCGGTATTTGCGGAACGGTCGGTGCTTGAATCCACGGTGGTGTCACATTTGACGACGGGGTCCTATAACTCGGATAGCTCATAGGATTCGGCGGGGAAGAATAGATCGGCGTTCGCATCGGTGGTGTCGTCACTACTACAGTGTTCGTGTATGTCACTGTGTTCGTAGTGGACGTAGTTGCCCAATACGACGGCTGTATCCTCGGTGTGTTATTACCGGTCTTGAGTGAACACCAGAAGGACTAAACGTGGGTGTTGTGTTTAGTGCAACTTCGGTTGTTAATGCCTTAGTCAATGATGCCATGGTACAGGCAATCTTTTCCAACATTCCACGCGGAGGGCATATTATTCCTTTACAGAAACCATTTACGCACCTCGGGCATAAGTCTTCGGCGGTCCACTATGGTCAATGTCATAATTGGCCAGCACTTCCTGAAATTGAGCCTTCTTCAATAGATGAATCCAGTTGACTTTCAAATCAACTTCGGTAGCTTCAGTCTGGCTCTCCTCGCTATTAGAGCAGAATTGCGCCATTTCGTCAAATTGAACTTGCACTTCTTCAATATTGGTAGACGTAGGCTGCGGCGCCTTGGGTATAGCACCTGTATACCCAGGGAGCTCCATTTTATCCAATCAAATTCAAAATCAAAATTTTGAATCCCAAAAAAAAAAATTCGATCAGGGGAAGGTAACGGATGAGGGTGCGGTAACCGAAACCAGTACACACCTTCCTTCCAATAAGGCAGAAGCAATGAAATCACTTGACCCAATTTGGGCAACGTAACTTCAATTTGGGGAGGTAACTCCAAAATGGTTGAGCCAATCCGCCCAAAAATGTTATCAACGGCTTCCTCGGTGTCGATTTAGTTGGACAGTAGCTATGACTTGCCCAATCCGGGTTACGGTTGACTGGGAAAATCAAAGGGGAAAATATGGGGAAAAATCAAAATTTGGGCAAAACACTGAGGTGTAGCGAAAAATTCTACACCTCACGAAACAATCAATTTTTCAGTCGGATTGTCGGTTAAAAACTTGATGTTTCCCCTGAAACGAGGGGAGGATCGAAAAACAATTTTCACCAAACAACCTTAGTGAACACGGGGAACAAGTTTGCGTCGAAACTTCTTCAAATTTCCAAAATTCAAAAAAAACCTCCCGGGGATGATTCGAAAACGTGAAATTCTATTCAAATCGGACTAAAGGTTCATTCGCAATCAATAATTCAATTTTCCTTTCCTATAATCACAACAAAATATCGGTCAATTTTCAAAAAAACCCTGCGAGGTTTACTCCCCGGAAGAGTTCTCCGTGGTGACGGTCTCTTCTGACTGCGTTATACAGCCTGTGCCAGGGCAACTTCAGTGAAGAAATAAATTCGAGGGGTCAGAGTTCTCGAGATGGCTCGAAGTAGCTACTGGGGCATTCCACGCCAACTCAGCAGTCGATCCCACATCACCCTCTCAGATCTGGCTCAAAATTGGTACATCGACTAGTACCATCGAAAAAAGGATATTCCCACATTTTCTGCCCCTAAGACCGCTTACCGTCACCAGGGGCCCATAGTGAAGTTTTCGACCATCATTTCACCTCCAGGGGTCTGAAATCGGTTTTTTGTGTACTGACGCGGCATTTTGTTCTAAAAAAATGATCAAGAATAAATAGGAGATGCCAAATTTCCCGTAGAACACGATGTCACCATCCGTTTTCCGATATCTAGCGAAGGGAGCCCGGGAAAACGGAAAACCGCGCTTTGGTAAAAAATCTGATATCTCAAATACGGTCGCTTCAAACTGGCTGAAAATTTACCAAAAGGCTCTTTGATTATTGCTCTTTCGAACGTTCATACGCATTATATGTAAAACATTATATGTAAAAAAAAGTTACACGCGTTTTACGGGTTTTATATGGGATTTTCTGAAATTTTTTCATCATAACCGCTCCACTGGTGCTATCCAGTTGGGTAATAATTGGATTTTTTCCTCTCACCAAACATCTCTTTAAAAACAGAAATTTCTCTCTCCAGCCAGTATTAGAGAAAACATTATTTATTCAATGATTTATTTCACAATTTTTCGTCAATTTTTTGATTTTTGAGCGAATTTACATTCTCTGCAGCTTAGTTCCATTAATAATAAAGAGACTATTCCATTATTTATTATTAAAAAAACGAGGGCATTTTGAACCCAGTACCACTCGGAAATCAAAAATCGCTCTTAAACTTGTCGGTAATATAGGTTCCTATGTGCCCTCCGCACAGACGACGCCAAGAGACGGGCCTTGTTCACAAGCATTCGTTCATCGCCCTTCTGTGCAATAAACAAAAGATTTGTGACAAAAGAAGGGAAAGAATTATCATTATTTGAAGCTACAAACTACTCATGTTTTCAAGATGAGTGATTAATCTCAAGGTAAGCTGAATAAAAACAATTAGTGCAAGTTTTTTCTGGTCATTTTCTAGAGAAAATGATTTTGTTTCATCGTACTGACGCTATTGTGTATTCTAACCTCGAAAATCGCGGAAAATTTGTGTTCAGAATCCAAGAGTCATTTGTGAATGTTCATGGGCCAAAGTCGAAAAGTTCTGGAATTCCGGGTTGTATGAGAATTTTGCCTGGATCACGTAATATCGATTTGTGAGAAATATAAAAATGTTTGCAAACCCCATGGGATCTCGTCCTCAAACTCAATGTTTGGTGCGTGGGATATACAGGGTGAGTCAGTTTTTTGTAGACAAACTTCAACAGGAGATAGAACAGATGTTTTTAAGGAGAAAAGTTCCTATAAACATATGTCGTAGAAGGCTTCCTTTTCGAGATACAGGGTTGAAATTGAAAAAAAAATCGGTTTTTGCGAATATCTCCGGAACCGTTTATCGTACAGAAAACAGCTTTAGTTCTCTACTCATAGTAAGCTATGTTCTGAGCGGCAACAACATTTTTTTTAATCATAATCGGTGAAGAGTTTGAAGGGGTAGTGAGTGTTTTTCTCCCCAACTTCTACGCCACTGGAAAAAGTACGGTACTGACAGTTTTCGAGAAAAATCAACTTTCATGTTGAAAAACATGGTCAATCCTTTGATTTTGTTACTTGTTCTAACGTTTGAATAAATTTTGTTTAATTAGTAAGAATTGACCATGTTTTTCAACGTAAAAGTTGATTTTTCTCGAAAAGGTCAACTTTAAAGCTTATAACTAGGAGTACCTTTTTTGTGTAGAAAACATTATATTCAATGAACCAAATATGTCCCATCTGGCCATAATGAGAAAACAGAATTTTTTTAGTGTTGTGTGCAAAAACACCTTCAATCAATTCCTCATTGAAGAATTGGCATTCAGCTTATCATATGTAACTCACCTTGCATCATACTGGTTTCCAAAGGTGAACGCGAACTCATGGAGTTACTGAATGAGTCATTGTTGATTGACTCGCTATGTGACTGATTGTGGAATGATTCCTTGTCAGAGTCTTGACCTTGGAATGCGAGTAATATCTCCAGTGGCACTAAGTAAACGATGATGATCAAGATGTATCTTTCCATGGTGGCCCATGTAGTCAGCAATATTTTTAACTTGTGTATATTGAAGGTTCCAATTGGCACAATCATAGTCGCTAAATGTTTCCTCAACTGCGTACCTGTTAAAGTACCAGGTTCTTTTGCACTACAATGCAGCGATCTGCTTCAAGATATGCGTAATTATTCTGACCCGGTATCCCAAATAAGTAAGGATTCGCTTCTGGTACTTTAGCTTCTTTTCTATATTTCAAAATAATTTTTAAAGCTTTTAATTTATCATTATGATCCATTCTCGTCTAGCTTTCTTTCCATGGGTCCAAAATCTAACATATATTGGATGTTCCTTGTGTATATTGGCATTTGAAGAATTAGTGTCATATTTCAAAAAATCTTCTACTTTAACCCGAGCAATCTCACCAGTTCGTCTGTAATTGAATACTAACAGTGAAACAAAGACTAAACTTGATAGTTCTTTCCAGTCATGGAAACAAAATTGTTTCGAAAGCCGATGATAATAAAATATAATATTTTTATCTAAATAATTTCGTAATGAAAGAATGTCAGTTGAAGATGGAAATTGAATTTCTTTTAATCTTCTTTGCTCCAACTGGTTTTCAATTACTGTTTTGTACACGTCGTATGTCAAATTTTCCTGCAATAGTTGGAGAAAATGTCTGACTCCTTCCGTTCTTATGTAATTTTTCACTTTTATCATTTCTGCAATCAGAAGAAATGATATAATAAGAATAATAATAATAATAAATGTCTTTATTGTTCCTAACGATAATACGATCTGATACAAATAATGATATAAAATATATTACAGTTTATATTCAGGTATTAGACTAAAGATCAAACACAAGGCGAAGTTCAGCGTATTGCATACTGCTCTTACACTTAACCTTAACCTTAACCTTACACAGTGAGTTAAGCTCATTAGATATAAAAAAAAAGGTATATAAAGGAATGTATATAAATACAAATACAGATATCATCAAAATAAGAGAAAAGAAGTATTAAGAATTTTTATTAGGTACATTTTACAAAAATGAGAAAACAAATATTCAAACAGTCTTTTAACAGTGAGTTAAGCTCATTAGATATAACAAAAAAAATCAAATAAAGGAATGTATATAAATACAAATACAGATATCAACAAAAGAAAAAAAAGAAGTATTAAGAATTTGTATTATAGGTACATTTTACAAAAATGAGAAAACAAAAATTTAAACCTAAATATTGTTAGAGCTAGAAAATGGACATTCAAAGATGAACGATTTCATTTTGGTCTTAAACTGGATGATAGAAAGATGCTTGTAAGTTTTATCTATATCGTTATATACTTTGCTGATTTGATAAGTAAAGGATCGTTTAAGCATTTCTGTGCGATGGCGAGGAGGAGTGAGTAAGCCTTTAGATCGAACATTTAAATTATGCACATCTGTCCTGAAGATTGTAGAGACAAATCGGAATTTCATCTACAATTAGTTTTTGAAATAAACAATAAGCATGAAATAACCTACGATTCTCCATATTTAACCAATGAGCATCAACTAATTTGTGTGATATTCTATCAAACTTCCTAATATCGTATATGAGTCGAAGGCATGAATTTTGAACCTTTTGAATCTTAAATTTGTAAGTTGAGTCTAAACATGGGCCGTATAAAGAATCTGAGAAATTGAATAATGATAATACCAAACTTTCACATAGGTTATATGTGTGGGTTTTGATTGAAGTTTTCAAAAGAAAGCAATATTTATTTATTTAGAACTTTTACAATAATGTTGAGTTATTCGATGTAAGCGTGTTAAATCTTATCTGAATACTGCCGGCTGCTGCATCGTTGATTCTAGTAAATTCATTATAAACTACATAGTAAGCAGGGTAAACGTGGCAGTAATGGACACCCAGGAGAGTTTTTTAGCTTTGGATTAGCTTAAAAGGAATGCAACTTAAAACATTTGCAAATGTAATAACATGTAAAGAAAGCCTGCTTATTAAACTTTTTGATAATGTATGAAAAATATAACTATTTTATATAATTATTTATTTATTAAATGAATAGATAATTATCGCCAATTGTGTCTGTAATGGACATATTTGTATAGGTAATGGATACACTTTGAGTGAGTAATGGACACCTCTTAAAAATTATGCTTAATTATTATTCACCATTTCAGGAACACTGTAGTGTCCTCTGTTATTCTTTACTTTAGGTACCTGAATTTTACAAACTATATCATTTTCAAAATAATAGAGAATATCCCTATTTGATGGCCACTCCCAAGCACCGATGCCTGCAGAAACCATCGAACTCAATTCTGCTCCCTCACTATCTGCCTTCAAAATAAGTGTTATTTTGATATAAGTGCAGATAAAGTGATATGTATATGTTTACCTGGATAGTATTTCTCCTCATATCGTACTATTAAATGTTCTCCTCCCTTTAGATTAAGTTTATCGGTATCACTAATGTCAATGTCATCGTCATTTAAAGGTACACTGCTATCCGTTTCGGAACTTTCGTCTTCAGGAATTATATCTCTCGCCTTTTCCGGAACTAAATTTGGCTGGCATTTCCGCTTGGGGGTTGATTTCTTCTTTTGTTCATTTTCGTATAACGTTCTGTATTTATCACTCGAAACCACACAAGGATAAATAGTGATTCTTCGTTTTGGTGTATTTTTTTCTGGTGTCTTTGGAAATGGCAGTCATTTCTTAAAAGGTGTTGGAACTTTGTAACCTTCATTTTCCTTCTCTTCATTAGTGTATTTATTGGCATCTATAGGTGTTTCCAAACCTTATTAGTTGATGTGAATTCACAGTTAGGTGGTGTAGAAGGTGTAGGAGAAATGCAGTCGTTGCTTGTGGATGGAATAAAAGGGTCGTAAACTTCTCGCAGAATACTTCCTTGTTCCATTAAATTGTCTAAATTTCTTGATGATGATGAATAATTTGGATCAAATTCATCTTCACCTGTTACATGTCGTTCTTGGTTCAGATTTTCTTTAGGTACAAGGCAGCAATCATCCTTTATAGCCGCCCAAACTTTATAAAGATTGGTAGACTCTGCGTTTCTTTGCCATGCTACTTTATATTTATCATATGTTTTGCGGAACCTTTCGAGCTCTTCTGTGTTGATTTTGATTCCTATGGCCGCAAGTACCTTTTCTTGAAAATTATTCGTAGTTGTCGCTGTACAAGGCTGCATCAGCATTGACCTATTTGGAATGCACTTAGAGTAGTCTACATTGTGTTTATCAAAGGGATGGAGACCACTTTTTCTAAACCCATTTTGTATTGTCCTTGTTGTAGCAAATTGAGAGAATACTTCTTCAAGTATTAATCCAAATGTATATCTAGTCACATCTTTCGGAAAATTTTGAAATTTCCAGTCCCTCACAGCAGATTTCCAACCAGCTTTAAGCGGCTTAAACACTGACACATCCGCTGGCTGTAGAATATGTGTGAAATTTGGAAATAAGGATGTTAAAATAATTCCATTATCGTCACAAAGTTTACTCACTTGCTAAGTTAAGTTTGATCGATGGCCATCAACAAAAAGTACTATAGGCCGTATAGTATTCGATGATTTCAAACATGGTAAGAAATGATTAGAAATGAACTCAAAAAAAACTTCGGAAATTATCCATCCCGAATCTGATCTACCAAGAGCCCAATCCTTAGGTATGGATTCCACAATCGCCTTAGGCATATTTTTGTAGGGAAATTTAGCATGGGCGGAACTACTTTTCCGTCTGCGGAGAATGTTCCCATGACTGTTATTTGCTCCTTTTCTTTACTGGCCCTCTCATCAAAGTCTTCGTTGGCTTTTGCTGGACCCAAAACCGTTTAGGGCACAAGGCAAATCCAGCCTCATCGGCATTGAAAATTCTACTTGGATCAAGAAGCACATTTTCCAAGTTTTGTTCCTTGAAATATTGCAAAACTTCATCAAATCACTGATAAATTCGGTCTTGGGTTACAGCAGCGCGGGCTTTGCTCAGAGATTCAGCTTGTTTCTCCTTCATTATCGGGTGCCTCCTAAGGAATCCTTCAAACCATGCTCTTCCCGTAGTCAACGATTTGTTAAGGTAACGAACATCTTTTCCACTTTCCATTAGATATTTTCTCACGGACTGGAATAAGTTTGCTCTATGAACCGGGAACCCTTTACTCGCCATTGCATGAAAGAATCCAATCTACTAATATATTTTCTTCTGTCTCAGAAAGCTCAGCGGGAGGTCCCTTTTTTCTATGAAGAGGCGCACGCCCTGATAGTTTCCTCACGAGTGTACTACGAGGAACACCAAATTCATTTGCTGCATTCTTCTTGCTCATACCATTTTTCACGGCTTCTATGGCCTTTCCCATATCTTCTTCGGAGTATGAAAAGAAGTTTCTCACCTTTCGCTCCGTTTTAGGCATGACTGTAAGAAATCAATGAAAATTACTTACATATTATACGTTCACACACCAGGGACACATCCACACATACCCCCTTTTATGCACACACGAACGCACGAACACTTACTCATTTTTATAAAATTGTAAACGGTAACCATTACTGCAAATAGCGTGTTTAGTAATGGCCACCCCCGTGATCATTACTAGTGCATGTTAAAAGTTCTCATATCAGTAATGGTCACCCCTTAAAATTTTTACATAAAATGAAAATACATGGTTCGTCTAAGAAAAAAGTTAATTTTCAACTTACCGTAATATTTAGTGAACGCAAACCCAGTTAGTATATAAATTCAGCACTTCAAACAAATCTGAAATTGTTAAACCTCAAACAACCGGAGACACACTTCATTCCGCACTTTTAACGGCAACCATGTTCGAAATGTTCCACAGTTGACAGAATACTTACATTGGCGGCTTAAAATTGACAGACGCTATGACATATGAACAAATGCACATAGACATTGCAAAATAATAAGTTTCTATTAATTAGTTTTGAAATCTAGCCTTTTGTAAGAGCAAAGATGTCCATTACTGGAGCAGTGTCCATCACTGCAGCGTTCACCCCATATTATAATAATGGAACGGTCCAGGCTACCTAAGAAGTGTAAAGAATGATACATATATTACTCCTCCATATGTAAGATTGGAACATGAGAAGCATGTGACAATAAAAGAAAGCTATACATACAATTAGTTATCATGAGAAATTCTGAATTTCACATTTTGAGAGGCATTACAATTATTTTGTCATTATCTTTGTTCTTAGGCACTGCACTAAATATAAATGTGCGTTCACTTTTCACAATAATTTTTGATTTTCTTTTCGTAAGATACACCACCGCACATATTACTCCGATTATGTAGATTACATATGCTGGAGTAGTTCCAAATGGCAGAATGATCATACATGTTGGTGTCCGTAGGTTGTAATAGAGGAATACTGTTTTCTTCTCCGACAATATGTGTCATGATTCCACTCCATTCAAATTCAAATATGTTCCCGCACATACTAGACGATGTCGTACCACCAATAGCGAGGGGGAATGCGCATGAAAACCGGAAGCGTCCAATAAAAACCAATGCTATGTAACCATTGTTGTTGTACAGATTGTAGCGTCGTATAACTGATTTAATAAAGAATGTATTTCATTAACATTGTTCTCAATCACTAACTGGTTTCAACAAATAAATATCCAGTCCACTATATTGAAAGAAAAGAGAAACATGGTCCTTCGAGCCGGATCGACTGAGAAATAAGTGTTAAAGATTTGCTTGAAGCTTAAAACAACGTGCTGGGGGATACATTTATTGTGCTGAAAATCTGTCTGGCCGTTGGAATTTGATGAAATTGTAAGCTGAAGGTGTTCTACTTGAGGAAAATAAAGTCAACAGTGAGTAGTGATCTCCTTTCCTTTCCTGTTAAGCTAATGCACTAGAACAAAAGCTTGTAATTGATTATGTTTTGGACAATTATTAAGTAATTGCTCAGCTGTAAACGTTAGAACATTTGCCAATTTATCTTCATCGTTTTATTCATTTAGTAGAAGCGTCATATGAAATGAATTCTTTGATAAGACGGAGAGGTGCTGTGAAGCATAAATTAACTAACTTTATTACCTTTTTATCTCCAATGCAAACTGATTTCAGTGCTGAATTAGAGATAGATGAACAACAATTAACTGAGCTGCAAGTTAGATTGGATAAATTACATTTAGTTTCAGACGAATATGAAGGTATTCAAACTAAAATTGAACTAGCATGTAATAAAGATGAACTTTTAGATCAGTATGCTGAAAGAGATGAGTTTGTAAACAAATATAACAAAAATTATGCAATAGCCAAAAGGTTGTTGAAAGCTTGTACTGTTTGTGACTCTGTAGAGGGAAATTCTTCAAACACATCGGGGTCAAATCGGAACATCAATAATGTAAAGCTGCCTATCATTACCCTGCCCAAATTCAAGGGAAATTATGATGAATGGTTATGGTTCAGAGATACTTATTCAAGCCTAATTCATTCCAATGATTCAATTGATAATACACAGAAGTTTCATTATTTAAAATCGACGCTAGAAGGTGAACCTTTACAAATTATCAAATCCTTAGAATTCACATCAGTTAATTATAATATAGCATGGGATCTTATATGCAATCGATATCATAACACCAGAATTTTGGTGCACAATCATATTAAAGCCTTATTCAAGTTATCGATGATTAAAAATAGCAGTGCACATGCTTTACGATGCTCAATTGATAATCTTTTTAAACATTTATGTGCCTTAAATACATTGGGACAACCTACTGATCAGTGAGATGCCCTTTTAATATTTTTGATTTCCTCTAAACTAGACCCAGAAACAGCAAGTGAATGGGAAAAACTCAAAGGAATAACTGATGAACCTCCATCATTAACTGTAATGCAAGAATTCTTAAAAAAGCATGCAGATTTGTTAGAATCTATGGAAATAGATGTCAAGGTTAAAACTTATCAAAAAGATGTTGCTCGTTCATCAAGAAGTTATGTTGTGCAAAATAATGATGCTGAAAATGTACGATGTAATCATTGCAAAAGGGGTAATCACAAGATCTATAAATGTTTTGAGTTTTTAAAATTAAATCTTGATGAAAAATTAATGAAGGTAGATGAATTGAAATTGTGTCACAAATGTCATTTCTAGGTCATAAAACTAGAAGCTAGTGTATGTAATATGTGTAAACAGCCACATAATAGATTGTTGCATACACCCAAAAATGGTACCGTTTTAACTAGTCAGTTATTCGATGCATGTGTACTTTTATCAACTGCTCAAATTTATATTGTTGATGCTGATGGAAAATCTCATTTATGTCATGCAATCTTAGATAGTGCTTCACAATCTAATTTTGTTTCCGAATATTTATCAAATAAATGAAATTTAGCTCAATATCCCTCCAAAACCGATATCACGGGAATGAATCAAGTAGTTTCAGAACTACACAAAAAATGTGATGTTGTTATAAAATCGAGGAACTCCTGTTATAAATTAGACATTACTTGTTTTAATTTTGAATAAAATTACGAACACGTTACCTAACTTTACAATTAATGTATCAAACTAGAAAATTCCATCTAATGTGAAATTAGCAGAACCAAATTTCAATAAGCCGAAACAGATTGATCTGCTGATCGGTGGTAGCCATTTTTGGCACTTAATTGAATCATTAGGTAAATGCATGCCAGTGCTTCAAAATACTGCATTTGGGTATACAGTAGCTGGTAATATTGGGGAAAATACTAAGAATTCAAGGTGTTTTCTTTCTTTGAATGAAAATGAAACACTACCTGAATCTATAAGCAAATTTTGGGCTGTAGAAGAATGTTCTCCTATGAAATTTAGTGCAAAAGATGAAAACATCGCTGAAAATCTATTCATTAATAACGTTTCAAGATCTATAGAAGGTCGTTTTGTTGTTCGAATCCCGTTTAAAAATAACTTAAATTTACTGGGTGGCTCAAAAACATTAGCTGTAAAAAGGTTAATGCAAGGTTTAGGAAAAATTCTGCTTCAAGGGTTGACTACAATAAATTTATGAATGAGTACGTAGAGTTAGGACATATGGAACTCTCTAACCTGGAAGAAAACGATATCTCTTACTTTTTACCTCACTATGCTGTGTTTAGGGAGGATAGCTTAACTTCAAAAATTAGAATAGTGTTTATGGTTCTGCTATAACATCTACAGGCTGTTTATTGAATGATCTTCAATTTAAAGGAGCAACCATACAAAATGATTTGTTTACCATTCTGATTAAATTTCGACAGTACGCATTTGTTGTAACATCCGACATTGAAAAAATGTATAGGCAGATGTACATCCTCATGATAGGAAGTTGCAGCAAATAGTTTGGAGGTTTAATTCTTCAGAAGCGATAAAATGTTAAACGTTAAAGACTGTGACATATGGAACAACCAGTGCACCATACTTCGCTATAAGATGTATTAGGCAATTAGGATTGGACTTTCAGGATCAATATCCTGAAGCTGGTGACAGAATTTTAAATTCATTTTATGTAGATGATTTAATTACAGCTTTCCATGATATAAGTCAAGCAATATGTATTAGCAAACAAATAGCAAGTATATTAAAGTCTGGCTGTTTTCCTCTAAGAAAATGGCGGTCAAATAACAGTACCATTCTAGACGCTTTAAAAGATAATGACAATTATATTGACACACTAGCCTTTGGTGACAAAATATTAAAACATCAGGCATTGAATGGTCATGCCAAAGTGATGAATTATCATTCCAAATTTCTGAATATCGACCAGCCAAAACTTGCAGTAAACGTAATATACTGTCTGAAATAGCAAAAATATATGACCCTCTAGGATTAATTAGTCCGTGCACAATAATTGTTAAGCTGATGATTAAGAAATTATGGCATTTAGGGGTGAACTGGGATGGGGATATTCCTCAAGAGATGACAAGTAACTGGCAAAAATTTAGAAAGGAACTGGTTTCCTTGAATGAATTGCATATACCGCGTAATGTCATTTTGCCTGGAGCAATTGAGGTAGAATTACATGGATTTCCGATGCCTCTAATGTAGCATATGGAGCTTGTATATACATTCGCAGCTGTAGTTCTGCTGGTGATGTGAAGTTTTGTTGGAGCTTCGCACAAATTGAATGATTTATATACCTTTCTTAAGAACTCAAAACAAGCTCTATTTAATTTTTGTTCTCAAAATAGCGTAAAGTGGAATATTATTCCTCCGTCCTCTCCTCATTTTGGGGGATTATGGGAAGCTGATATAGAGAGTGTTAAAACTCATTTAACAGAGGCAATTGGTCAAAGTGTTCTGACGTATTCTGAAGAATTAACCACTGTTTTAGTGCAAATAGAATCAATATTGAACTCTAGACCAATGCACCCTATGTCCTCAGATCCTTCTGATTTAACTCCCATTACTCCGTCTCACTTTCTCATCGGTAGATTACTTATAATGCCTCCAGATCCAAGTCTACTTCACCTACCAATAAATAAATTAACCAGATATGAATTGATTCAACAAACCTGTCAAAGTTTTTGGAAACGATGGAGCAGAGATTACTTGTGTAATCTTCAAAGAGAAGAGAAATGGTTTAACCAAAAAACTTCGCTTTCCGTAGGAGTCATGGTGCTAATACATCAACAGAATCTTGCATCATCCCAATGGTTACTTGAAAGAATCGTGGAAATTAATCCGGATGACGACGGTGTTGTGCGCGTTGCTAGTATAAAAACGCATCGTGGCGTTGTTAAACGTGCTATAGTGAAGTTATGTTCACTTCCATTGTGTTCTAGTGGTAATGAAATAAGAACTGACTGGAGAATGTTATCTCTTGTATGTTGTGTTTTTTGTTATATCACTAATTTATTGTACTTTAATATTTTTAAGAACTTTAGTTCTTCAAAGCGGGGGGCATGTTATGATTCCACTCCATTCAAATTCAAATATGTTCCTGCACATACTAGACGATGTCGTACCACCAATAGTCCAATAAAAACCAATGCTATGATTGCTATGTAACCATTGTTGTTGTACAGATTGTAGCGTCGTATAACTGATTTGATAAAGAATGTATTTCATTAACATTGTTCTCAATCACTAACTGGTTTCAACAAATAAATATACAGTCCACTATATTGAAAGAAAAAAGAAACATTATGCTTGATCTGTTTAAAGTTTGTTTGTTTGAGATGTATAGGTCCAAATGTTAGGTTGCTCAATTTTGGCATTTTTATTTCCGGAAGATGCAGAGGTTGACTGGTCATTTCCTCAACATCATTTGAATAAACATATTCTTTAATGTTCATTTCACATCCGCGGGGTATATTGACGAAGACTGGAGCAAAAACTGTTTATCCACTTCACAAGATGTGATAATTTTCATGGTATAGGGCAGAAGCAGTATATAATGTTGACTGTTGATTGGTACGATGATACTTTCTTTGGTAATTGTCGGTGAATACGATGTTGTACGTTTGGTTCAATTTGTAGTAGCTGGTAGATGCAATCTTCTAAATTCCATGTAACAGTTGTTTGTTTACAAGAGAAGGTGTCTTGAAGTGCTATGCAAGGTTGGTCATAAAACTTATAAGAGCTCGTTCGAATTGTCAGATAGCCATGAGGTGGAATAAGGAGATTATTATTTTAAGTTGGTATAAGATATAAACGGTAATAATTAAATGATTCAGGACCTATTAAAGGAAAGTCTATAACAAACACTTTCTTATTATTAGAGTGATATGCTTTGATTCGTAAGATATACGTTTGGAATAAATTTTCTTTATCAACAATTATATTTTTGGGAGAATAGATTCTTTCTTTTCCGTGAAACATGTAAACTAAGGGTTCATAAAATTCAAAATTGAATGGTATACTATGTTTAATTCGGAAAATGTGATCGCATTTTCTACATCATTTAATGTTTGCACTAATACATTGAGACTGCTAATTAATTGATCATAAGTGTCCTTTGTTTTATAATAATTATTTTTGTAATTTGCCTCCATTTTGATTTTCTAATTGACCCATTAACGAACGCAACGTCATCACTCGCCGTGTCTTAATATCCAAAAAAGCACGGAACTTTTTACGAAAATTTTTAGGTTGGCGAGCTTGATACGCAATTATCTTGTCATCATTATGTCAGTTTCAATGACAGTGAAAGAGCGTCAACAACTCAAGAAGAGACAGTCGCCGACGTGTCCAGTGAAAAAATTTATTTCAGCTAATACACAATATGGTTTAGATATTTGTACTAATAGTCGTTTTCTAGTGTTATTTCTCTTTCCAGTAGAGAAGAAACTAAAATTACGGAAACAATGGTTTTATAGAAATGGAATTCATGGCAGAACATTGTGAAAGATCAAACAATTTTATAGTGTGTAATACGTTCGCAATAAATAATATTAAAGTTTATAATTTCGCTTTATTTATACACATTAATTAAATTATTTGAATAAACGCGCCACGGTGCGCTGCAGGCTGCCATCTACTTTCCACGGCACTGTGTTTTGAGGTTATTAACCATTGACCAAAGTCCAGAACTGAAGAAGAATAATTAACAATCAACAATGTAAATAATAAATGTTTTATTGCTAACGAAGACAAACTCTTAATTTTACATTGGTTGATTGAAACTACAGTGATTATATATGTTGACATGGACAGTGGACGTATCTTTAGAAGTCACAGTCAACCCATGTGTTGAGGTCAAATTTTGTTCTATGTTTTCGTTATCTGAAACAGTGTTGTTTCTGGCCGAATTTACATTAATTTGTGGCTTTGAAACTATGGATTTGGAGCATCCAGGTAAGTCTGAATCCTTTCGTTGTGCAAACATCTTTGCCACTTCAATTTTATTTCGCAGCGAAGCATCAACATACCCTTCTGCAACAGCTGAAGATTTCCAAGCGTTTTATTGTTAATAAATCGCCGCCAGAATTTGCTATATGAGTGGCACTAGATCTTCTAAAACAATGACCCGTGAAAAGTTCCGGATTTGGTAATTCAAGAAATCCAGCAATTGTTCTAACTACTTTTCCCATCATGTTGATTCCTATTGCGCTATTAATGCAATACCCAGTACTATAGGTTAAAAAAAATCGCCGGCGAGTTACTTTTTTAGGCCTTAAGTCGGCATATTTCTTTATTAGGTTAATCCAATTTTCATCTGTCACAACGGATTTTCTGGGTACACAATTTTTTGTTTTATGTATAACGACAATGATGGAATCAGCTCTATATTGTATATCATCTATAGACATATTGGTTAATTCCTCACGTCTGCATGCCTCATTATAACCCATTATCAAGATAATCTAAAATAAATATTGTTGTTGAATTTGAAGCTACAAGAATGGGAACTTACTTTCATTGCTAAGTACGTTTTATCATCTGCGACTGTTATAAATTTACGAATATCTTCCTCTTCTAAAATTTTTGATTTTCGCGGTGTATAATGTTGCGATGCCCGTTTTAGAAAAGCCTGCAGCTTATTATATTTCGATATGTCGACATTTTTATATAGGCTTTAGCACGACCTCAACATGGAATAAATTGTCCATAACTTAGATGCCTTATACTTCTGCGTTGTAGTTCAAAGTACCCTAATAAAACGTTCTCCGAGATGCCTTGAATTTTATTTTCGTTGCACCATGTTTCAAACTTATCGTATTGCTTCTTATATTCTATTCGGGATTTATCCGGTAGCAAATTACCCACGGTATTTTGGGCAATTTCACGTATTTCAGGGGGCGTACATGTAAGGATGTCTTCCATATTCATGGATTGTGACAGAATTTTGATAAAACAAAAAGCGATCACAGAACCACTAAATCAAATTTTCGCTTTCAAAATTAAGATGTTACCAACCACCATAAAAATCCCTAAATGGACTAAATTAAACATTTTTGTTTAAAAACGGCATAAAAAGGGCAAATTACAAGAAATAGTATAAACAACTCGTTTCCTAAGACCTTGAAGCACTCATTCTTTAAAAAAACTCGTAGCTTCGCCACTCGTTTTTTAAACTTGAATTCGTGCTTTAAGACGAGTCTTAGGAAACTCGTTCTTTAATATACTATTAGCGTATATTGTGTGGCTATTTGATTCTGTTGTAAGAGTTTTAGTCTCTGAAGGAGGACTTCGTCATTGTGACGTAAATTTTATACAGTTTGCTTGTAATGATCCAATAATTCTTTATGTATACTAACGTGTAAGTTTTGGATTTGATGATTTTATTCTGTTGAGTTTCAAGTTGTTTCATGGCATTATCATACCTTTCTACATCATTATTGTCAAGATTATCTGTGAGCGATCTTAAAGAACTCCCTAGAGGGTTGAAAAGTCTTCTTTTCACCTTTTTGTGACCATGATTATAATTGATTGAATTTAGTTTTATTTGGGCTATTTTCATCAGTTCGGATAGTGTTCTCATGAATGTTTGCAGTTCTGTTCTATGTTCCTCAACGTGTATATACTTGACAATCACGTTTAAAGTATTTCCATTTTGTTTAATTTTATTGAATGCAACAATAACTGGTTCAAGATCGAAATAATGTAAGAATGTATGAGTATTTGTCTGGATCCTTGCAGTACCTAATTCATAGGGAAGTAGTCCAGAATTATGTGTGTAATTTGTGAAGGTAAGTTCATTCGGATCGCTAAACTGTTGTAGTTGATTAGGAACTTGAGGTAAACAAGCGATGAATCGTTATTGCAGGACTTTTAGTTTGATTTTTATGAATTATTTTGTGTGTGGTAGTTTCTACTTTATTACCTTGATCGTCCAAGTTAGTTTCTTTTCTATGAGTCGGTTTTTGTGTATCTCTAGCTTTTTCTTTATATAAATGAGTGAAATTGCAGGGTATTCTAAAGGTTATCCTCTTTTTTGTTGATTTTGGAAATTTGTTTAATTTTTAGTTCAGATAAATTTTGATTCATATTTTTATAGAGTATTTTTGTCATCTCTACATGTTTCGTTGAATAATCATTCAAATATTTGTGTTCTAGGTCTAAATCAAATGGATTGTTATTGTCAATGTGGCCATTTATAATTTCCATAGGTTTTAATTTTGTGGTTGAGTGAATCGTATGATTATAACCTAGAATAGGTCTAGTCATGCGTTCAATTGGTTGATATTGACTTCCTCAGTTAGTTTCTTACAAAATACGGATATGTTCTGATAACTTTTGATGTAGACGTTCCACTGGTGAATTTGAATTTTGTAGTGAAGTTTTATCTTATGAATTCTGAAGAATTCATTGAAGAAATTGTTTTTTAATTCTGTTTCGTTGTCTAGGGTTATGGTTATAGGGGTGCCGTGATGAGACATGAATTGTAAGAGGCTATTTGTGATTGATACAGAATTGAGTGAAGGTAAAGGATATGCCTGAGCATATTTACTGAAAGTACAAATCAGAGATTCATTTTCATGCATCAAGACCTGTGGACTTTGAAGGTCACTTATATTTACTATTATCTTCGTCTTGACCAGTCAGGTCGATAGTGAGATTTATGCTGTTAATGATTGAAAAATTTCAGTTTTGTCATCAATAAGTATGGTAGGTTCTAGTGGTGTGAGATTCGGTGGTTTCATTTGAATATCAGATAGGATTTTTAATTTTGGAAGAATATTGGTAGGGGTAGCTACATTGTTCAGGTCGAGCAGGTTTTGTAGGACTTGGTCCAGATTATCTTGAACTCCTTCCTCAGTAGGATCATAGTTTTCGATATTGAATGCATCGTTAATGCAAAGTTCTACAGGTTGATTTTGAATTTTGATTCGAGAGAGCGCATTAGCGCTTATGTTCTGTTTACCTTTTTCATATACAATATCATAAGTATACTCCTCAAGTTTGAGGCGCCAGCGTACTAATCTGGAATTTGGTTCTTTAAGATTGAAGAGCCAATTGAGAGGTTTATGATCAGTAACAATAGTAAATTTATTTCCAAAAAGGTATGGCCTGAAATATTTTACTGACATTACTATTGCTAATAATTGTTTCTCGATGGTACTGTAGTTCTTTTCCGTTTCTGAAAGTGTTCTTGAAAAAAAAATAAGCTATTATAATTCTTTCTTGATGGTACTGTAGTTCTTTTTCGTTTCTGAAAGTGTTCTTGAAAAATAAGCTATTGGTGAGTCACGACCAACTGGGCCTTGAGAAAGTCGTCAATAGAAAAGGTTGTTCAAAATCGGGATATTTTCCGATGGGTTCATTTGTGAGAAGAGTTTTACAGAGATTAAAGCAACTAATAAATTCTGGAGTATGTTCAACTTTGTTCCCTTTTTTGAGACACTGTGTTAAGGGGTTAGTCCAATGGGCAAAATTTTTTATGAATTTTCGATAATATCCTAATAAACCAAGGAAGGATTTTATTTCGGTTTCGTTCTTAGGTAGGGGGTAGTTTTGGATGGGTTGACTTTCATTGGGATTCAGTTTAATTCCTTCCGTAGTAATGATATGTTCTGAATATTGTGTTTCATGTTTCAAAAATTCTGATTTGTCTAACTGGATTTTTAATTTCGATTCTCTGAGACGTTCAAAAACTAATTTCAATCTGACAATATGCTCTTGGAGCGATGTGGAAAATTTAATTATGTCATCCTGGTAGACCATGCAAATTTTGTTGACTAAACCTCTTAGGACGTTATCCATTACCCTTTGAAATGTTGAAGGGGCATTTTTGAGTCCAGAAGGCATTCGCTTGAACTCATATTTTCCATTTTTGCACGGAAAACTAGTTTTTTCAATATCGTCGGGATCCATCTCAATTTGATGAAAGCCCGAAGCAAGATCTAAAGAAGTAAAGTAATTACATCGGCCTAGTTTATCGAGAAGTTGTTTGGTATTGGGTAACGATCGGTAATAGTCTTGTCATTAAGTTTTCTGTAATCGATTACGATTCTTCATTTTTTTTTCACAGCATCAGCTTTTTTGGGGAATATCCATATTGAAGAGAAGAGTTCCATGGGCTATCAGAAGGTTGTATAATTACGTCAGCTAACATCTTGGTTATTTTATTTTGAATTTCTTCGCGATGACAAAATGGATATCTATATGTTCGCGAATTAAGGAGTATTTCGTCCGTAGTTTTGATTTTGTGTTTGATTTTATTAGTGAACGTTAATTTTGGATCTTTATAGTGGAATAATTCGGGAAATTCGCCACATAGTTTTATAATCTGGTGACATTCTTCTTCATTCATGTGATCTGTTCTAATGAATTCAGAAATTTGATTGTTTATATTATTTGTATTTGAGACATCGGTGGTCTCGACAGCACAAAGTTCGAATTGATTCAAGGTCTGAACTTTTAAGGGAGTAAAAAGGGTTTATGTTTTTCGTTGGTTTGTTGGATTCGTTATTTCCACAGGAGCATGGAAATTTGTAGCTGTAGAGATCGATTCTGGTATGATACAATCATTGAATTTCATTGCCGGAATATATATTTGTTCGTTTAAGGGGACTGGAAAATCAGTAATTTGTTTGGAATTAGGAGGGATAGCAATTTTCTTCCGGAATATACAATCTTGATCTGTATATTCCTTTGAAGGAAATTTAGCGTTACTGATATAGAGAATTTTATTTTTAATATCGATATTGGCGTTTAATTGTTTCATCAATCTGAGTCCTAACAATCCGTCAAAAAATGTGTAAAATCTGTAGAGGTGAATATCGTGAGTTTGATTTGAGCAATCGAAATCTTTGAAAACGGGTAAATTCTTGAGTACTTCTTCATTAGTGGATGAAACATGATGAAGAGCACTTATCGTGAATGGTTCATGTCGAATATATTCAGAAAAATATTTATGACCTAAGTCTAAGAAGGAACGACCTGAAACGGTATAGATTAAAAGTCTTAGGGGAGGATTTACGAGATCTATATAAGTTTCAGCTTCATCGTATTTGATAGGAAAAATTAAGTCATTTCTGCGGGGGAGGATGACATTGTAAAATTCTCATTTGCCTCAGATATGTCACAATTTTCTTCAGTGGTATTTTGTCGTCATTTCCTTGAAGATTTGGATATTCAGAATAGAACTCGGGATTTTCTGAGTAATAATTTTCGGGACAATTATAATCAGAGTATGAATGGTCTTGAAATTGTGAAGTACAATCAGCTTCGTTCATATCTGTAAGTACTTGAGATATGAAACAAAGGGTTTGATTAGGATTTGAACGAAAAAAATGATTTTGTCTCAAGGTAGATTGTTGAGCTTGCGTAGATATAGACATTGGCGTTGTATTAGGTAAATTCTTAGAATTTTGATGATTGGGACGAAAGGCATTAACATTTTGTTGTCGATTCAAACCAAAAATCTTTGGAGCGGTTGAAAAGTATGGGCGGTAATTTGGATTGGAGTTTGGTTTCATAGGTAGGTATTCGTTGCGATGGGGAAATTGAACGTTCGTTTCTGAACTGTTGAGAATTATGTTGATAGAGATTTTGATTCGGCTGTATATTCCTTACTGGTTACGAGAAAGTCCTGTATTGTAAATTGGGATGTTTCTGTGGTTGTTTGAAGCGTTATGATTCGAGTTAAGTGAGTTAGAAATATTATGATTATGGGCCTTTTCTTCACGTATTATTGGACTTTCGGCTGCATCTAGAGTTTGGGGGTTCATAGACCTTATAGTAGAGCCTATGGGTTCTCTGAGTCTCATAAGTAAGGTTTCTAGGGCTCGTTTGCTAGCCATATCAATTTTAAAGGGACAATATATTTCTTCGGTATGAATCTTCACATGATTACAATAAGCTTTCAGGGCGGTTCATATCGCATAAAAAAAATTCTAGAGCACTCTGGCGAGAATTTTGTCTTAGCAAAGGTCTCTTAACAATTCGGTTTCGGATCTTTTTTCTCCAAAAACAATAAATCACTTTAGCTTTAACATCTTGCCAATTATTCATGTTAGTATAAATTGACAGGATATCACGAGCTTTGTCGATTAATTTATGTTTCATAGAAATGACAATTAGTTTGTTCTGTATACAGTTTGCTTGTCCGTCACGGTGATCTCGATAGTGAAACACAATGACATCAACAGATTTAATAAATTGTGGTAATTCATTTGGATCACCATTAAATTTGGGGATACAATCCAGATCTCTAATTTGTAATTGAGAGGGTGCCGGTACGACCATATTTTCGAAATTACCAAGTATAGATAATGAATCACTATTGAAGGTACTTGATTTGTTTGAAATATCTAGTTTAGAAATATTCTTTATTAAAGAATCGATATCTTCCTCTGATTAAAATCGAAGGATAAATTGAAAACAGAGGAACACTCCCATAATTACAATCGTTCTGCAACTCTTCGACTTTGATAATTCTAGGATTCCAGTGATTGTAGCGGGGCAGAAGTTCCTCCCTCGAAGACGTCTATGGAGTGACTTTGGAAATCCACGACCAGGCGTTTCTTCAATTCAATTTCTTGGTTTTGTTACACCAATTTTTCGGGAAACTTGATTTTCACGAAGAATTATGCTTTACGACTGCGCCAGTTATATATGTGTGAGTTTTAATTGAAGTTTTCAAAAGAAAGCAATATTTATTTATTTAGAACTTTTACAATAATGTTGAGTTATTCGGTGTAGGCGTGTTAAATCTTATCTGAACTCTGCCGGCTTCTGCTATGTTGATTCTAGTAAATTCATTATAAACTACATAGTAAGGATATTATAATAATGGAACGGTCCAGACTACCCAAGAAGTGTAGAAAATGATACATATATTACTCACAGCCTAGTTTTTGTTTGACCAGATAAATAATGTCGACTGCTATAATATATTAGTCTTATAGTTCCACATGCCTTTTATTATGAGTTATTTATTTGTGTTCTAAATCTTAAATCGTTATCCAGTACAACCCCCAAATTGCTTGCTTCATTTTTATCCACTAGTACAATATTATCAACAACAATATGAATTTGACTATTAACAAAAGAGCGATGTTTTTTTGGTCCAAATAAAACTAATTAATGATATTTGACTTTGTAGGATTGAGAATTAAGCCTTGAGCTACCTTGATTAACTTCGCAATGTCGTCATTAACGTCAGTACAGGCTGTTTGAACATGCTTTGACTAATTTATGTATTTATTTATTTAGAATGGACGAATACAAACGGGACTAACCCAAAAACAGTATTCACAGATAGGTAATTTATCAATGTAGTGAATCTATAGTATTCTAAAGAGTTACAAAATTGGTGTTAGATATAAAAATCAATAAAGAATTCAAGTAATGAATTGAGTACATGTAGTGAAGGGAATGGAAATGAAAAAAAAAAATGAAAAATGAAAAACACACTTATACAATTATACAATATATATACACATAAATACCAATTAAGTCTGTGAAGCAAAAAATGTTCTTTCAAGATGTAGGAAAACTTTGAAAAAGAGTAAGCGAAAATATCAATAGAGATAGAATTTGATAGCGTATTGCATGATATGTTGCATCTATGCATTGGAGAGTTCAAAAAATAATTTGTTTGTGATTGTTCATAACGGAATGGATGCTGATGCCTAGTAGCATATATAGGACCATTAACATAAATGTTACTAAGGCTATTTATGACTTTAAAGAGGAACGTCACGTGTGAAATTTTCCTTCCATTCGCTAGTGTTAATATGTTTAGTTCATTGCGAACGTAGATACGATTGTTGGAGTTGGATGGAAACCATTTTTTATTGATATGATCTATGAATATATTCTGAACCCGTTCAAGTTTATTTATATAAATGTCGTATCCAGAGTTCCATATTACAGAACCATAACTCAAAACACTATTGACGCATGACATATAGAGAGTACGGAGAGTCTGAATATTCCTAAATTCACGACATGTTCTCATTATGAAACCTGTTATTCCTCGCCGAAGATTAACACACCGGATAATTCTGGCTGAGGTGGTTCGAAATAAAAATCCTGAATCAATAGTTCAAAACTATATTTCGAGAACAGTGTGAATATAATCGAAGAACAATAATAATTTTTAAAACTCAGTCTGACATCTTGTCACCTTGACTTTTATAACTGCTGCCTTGTACCCAGTTTTTTAATTCAAAATTCTTGGTTACAAAAGACAGCATTAACATTGTTCAGAATGGATCCAGATGGGAAGACTATATGAATATCATACACAATCTAAACCTATAATTGTGACATCCTCCCACCTGAGAACAGTTTTACCTAAGCTTTTCTCACAATGCAAACATTTAACATATGAAATACATATTAATAATACTACTGCCCAAACCTCTGTGGCATTTTAACATTACGCCTACTACGTGTAATTTTACTTCTAACACTTTCAACACAAACTTCGGTAACGGGTACTCTGCTTTTTATCACTCGCATATCGCGTGTCTCAACTTAAGTATTCTGTGTTCCCAAAGGCTCAGCATCACCTTGTAGATCAAGCTCTGAATTGGGTTTTTGATTTTCCTCATCGTCAGCTTGCTCTACTAGAACTAATCCTGAAGAAGTCTCTACATCACATTCCAATGGATACAAGCATTGTACAGGTCTTAACAACGTCCGTCTTTCCCAGGAATAACCTTAATAACCCGACCAAGAGGCCAATCTATTCTGTTAGTAAAGTCATTACCCAATAAAACGATTTGATCTAATCTCACTGATACGCCAGGTTTCTTTTTAGAGAAAAGTTTAAGTTCTCCCAGATATTCCAAACGAAATCTTTGACGCAATAGCTCACGAAATCTCTGTTTTCCACGCAAACTAGGCGAAAAGCTAACTCTTTCGATCTCTCTACATCCGGCATCCTACCATCAGATTATTCGCATAGCAGGGGTTAACGGTAGTAGGTTCGGTGGATCACTCGAAACGTAGGTTAGCGGCCTAGCGTTAACGACAGGTTCACAATCTACAATTAAACTCAAAAGTTTCTCATAATATAAGCACGCTTTACCAAGAACTTTCCTCAATAGTATTTTCACTAATCCAATAAGTCTTTAAATAAATCCTTCCCACCACAATGCCGTCGGTGGAATAAATACCCATACATTACATTGCACAGACGTCTCATGCTGAATATCGTCCCAATTCAGATTTCTGCACGCGTTTTCAGTTCCCTGAAACTTAGTTCCGTTATCACTATACATCACTTTCGGCATACCACGCCGTGCACTAACACGTCTCAAAACTTGTAAAAATCCATTAGTAGATAACGATAAAGTCCATTCAAGATGAACGCAGCGATATACAGCACACGTAAATAAACAAATCTATGCCTTTCCACCAGATCTTGAAAACCTGTAATTGCGAAATGTACCGAATTACGTACTCTATCGGCAGGAAGTGGTGGTGATTCAACAACAAACGGTTTCGCGTCAAATCTCCTACATATTGTACATCTTTTCACCACTGACTTAATGTATCTTCTTCCTCCTAGGACCCAATAGTTCTCTCTTTTATGCCTATCCAGAATCAAACTATCAACTACTGGGTGCTTTTTTGGCAAGATAATGGGAAATCTGTAACCAATTTTCTCATCCGGTCTATTTGACATTCTGGACTTCAATCTTAACAAACCATAATCATCATAAAAAGGATTTAAGGATCTTAAATGTTGTTATTCCAAGCTATCCTTTTGTACTTTTTTTAAAATAAACTGTTCTGACTCCTCAAGCTCCTTCACTGTTAAGCTTCCAGATATTCTCTCATTGTTCCTCTTTTTATGTGTCAGGTTATAAATAAATCTGAACATTGAAGCAATCATTCTGACAGTTTTTTCAAAACTACCAAACCTACTCCAATGATAATCAGTTTTGTCTTGCTTCAAATTCAAAAGTGTTTTCACTAACTTCTTTTTCCTCTCTATATCAATTTCTTCTTCATCAATCTGCAAATCTTTTGTGTAGGGCCACATTTTTTCATCTTGATATAGCCAATTAGAACCCTCCCACCATTTGGACTTCAAAAGTTGCTTGGGTGTACATCCTCGAGATGGTAAATCTGCAGCATATTCCTGGTATGTGAAACCACTGAGATTGGGGTGTCAACTTTCTTATTTCGTTTACTCTGTTATATACGAAGGTTCCCCATTCTTCGTTACGTTGTATCCATGATATTACAGTGGTTGAATCGCTCCAGAAGTAACTTTCATAAATACCTGCGATAGTATCAGTTACTTGAGTGTATAATCTTGCTCCAATTGTAGCAGCCAATAACTCCAGGCGAGGTATGGTGAGCTTCTTATTATCCTTTTCTATAGGTGCCACTCTGGACTTAGCCGCCAATAAATAAAATACTTTGAAGCGTCTACAAATGTGTGTATGCTTATTTTATTCTGCTCCGTGTTTCCAATCTTATTGCAATGTGGAATTTATATTATTATCAAATCTTGTAGATCTTTCATCCAGTTTTTGAAAGGTACGATGAACTCATTATCTACTTCAGTATCCCAAGCTACGTTTTCTTTCCACAGCATTTGTAACCATAATTTAGGCTGTAAAGTAGCGGGGCTTGTAAATCCTATGGGGTCTAGCACCTTTTGTGCCGTACTTGACAGTTTTCTCTTAGACACGATCATGTTTTCTGTCTCTACCTTGAGCAAATCAGCGTTAATAGTTAACACGTCTTTATTAGGAAACCATTTTAGTCCAAGGACAGACACACAACTCTCTCGACTACTAAAACCTCCGGAAAACTCCCACCCTCCGAGTTCAAACTCTGCTTCTTTCATTGCCTGCACTGATTCTCTAACAAATTTATTCAAAACATCTTGACTTGGTACACTAGTTACATAGTGGTCTACGTAAAAACTTATTCTAAGTTTTTTGATAGTCTCCCTGGAATATGCACATCCTGGTACAAAACAAGTTTCTGTGCTTTTTAATAAGTGATGATCTATGGTAGCACCAAGCAAAAAAGGACTACAATTTATACCAAAAACTACTCTACGTTGTCTGTAAACCACTTCCTGTTCTTCGTTGTCTACCCATAAAAACTTCAAAACCTGTCTATCCTTTGGATTAATACTAATTTGTAAGAATGTCTTTTGGATATCTGATATGACTCTTATCTCATGCTCTCGAAACTCACTCAGGATAGTGGAATTTTTTTGATTAAGTTTCTCCTTTTTCAAGACATCGGTTGAGAGAGGGTCCCCGTCTTTCTCATGTGCAGACGCGTCAAATACAGGTCTGATCGCCGTTGTCGATCCCTCTTTTATCACTGGCCGATGAGGTAAAAAATGACCTTGAGTGTGATCGGCATCAGTTTTTTCAATTATCTCTAAATTTTCCCATTCCTTAAATACTTCCGAATATCTTAAAGTCATATTTCGTTTATCAAGCTTTTCTAGTGTATTTGCTAGTCTCCTTTTAACAATAACATAATTTGTAGGTAGAGCAGGATGATCAGAAATCCATGCTGACCTTACCTCATATCTACCCTCCTGATTTATCATTATTTTTTCATTTAAAAGTTCTTTTGCTGCCATAGCCATCTTAGGCCTTGTTTTTTTCTCGAATGGTTTTTCAATTCCTAAAGCATCCAACTACCACAACTCTCCAATGGAAGGGTTCAGAAGCATATACATTGTAACTGTCATACTATGGGATTTTGGGATATGAACTATTCCTTCTACTGTCCACCCAACGTAAGTTTCATTGGCCACAAGCCCACAATTCAGAATATGTCGTTTTCCTGTGTACAACATACCCACCACATCTGCATCAAATAATATTTCAATGGGACCTTGACTGTGTACATCAGAAACTTCCACATTGAGGGACGTTAACTCATTTATCCAAGGACCATAAACTGGTGACACTTCATTGCAAATATTCTGTTGATCTAATACTTCAAAAGTGTAACTGTAATTGCTATTAAAAATGGTGACGTCATAACAATAACGCATGTTTTCTATTTCAGTACCTCCAAATAAACAATGAGTTATTTTTTCTGCCCTTTTGGGTCTCAGGTTCAACAATGAAACAGTGGATTGCAAAATATAACTACTCTGACTGTCTGTATCAATTAATGCCCTTACAAACCTTGTTCCATTCGCACCTCGAACATTTATTCTCAAAGTATGAAGAAATACATGCGTGCTAGTTTGAATTGTCATCGCATTCACTTCTAACACATTTTCTTGAACCTTACATTGTTTTTTGATTGGCAAATTTTCACACATAAACGGTACATGCTGATAACTACATACTAAACATTTCAAACATGTTCTACACTTACGTGCCGAGTGTCCAATTTTTAAACATTTGAAACACGCCTTTTTCTCAATCAAAATAATTTTGCGTTCATCGAAAGTCATATTTTGTGCTTTAAAACATTGTTCGCTTCCATAATTCCCAGAGCAAAATATACACCTGACAACATCGGTGTTGACTAAACCGGCGGCGGTCATAATTTTTGCTGGTACTGAAACTCGAAAACTTGTCTTATCACTAGTGGACCTAACTGATCTGGATTTCTCATTCTCAACTAAACCAAAACCTTCACTAGTTAAGTCTATTCTTTGTTCTTTTTCTACTTCTAAAGCGTAAAAATTGCATTAAGTTTCTTAGTCTAATTTCGAGCGGAGAGTCATGTAGCTGTGTATACTTTGAGCATCAGAATTAATATTTTCATTGTCGATATTACGGCTCGAATAACATGGAGATCGTTGCCAAACACTAAGTAGCTCTGAAGGCAAACACGACTCGATAAGTGGAAATTATAAAGCTGCATACCTATCGGACGTAATACCTAACGTATCTAGAGATCTTAATTGTATCTCCATTTGATCATATAACCTAACCAATTCGAATTTCCTTTCCGATGAAACATTGACATTTAGGACTTACTTTAGCAACTCTCGCACATAAAATTCAATTTGTAAGTCTTCCCGTCCAAACCTTGTTTTCATACATTCAACTATTTTCTCATAGTTTTTATCAAGATTCGGAAAACTTTGTACAATCTGACGTGAGCGACTGCTTGGTACTGTAGCCTGTAATGAATATTCGATTTTATCGCAATCATCTATATCTGAATCGACATGAACCTTCTTAAACTGTGACCAAAAACTTTACCAATCGCGAATATTACCATCATATTGATCAAACCTAATTTGATGTAACTGGAATTTTCGCCTACCTTTTGATATTTCCCTATTTTCTACTTCACTTTTGTTATTATCATGTTCAGCTACAAGCTTCTCCAGGAATTTGCGCACATGCAATTTAATCTTAGTAAACTTTTTCAAATAGACTTCACATTGATTAATGTTTGACAACAACTGTTCCTCCGTAGCATCTTCTTCGAGCATCATATTATAGATTTCATTTTCACATGCCCTCAAACTGTCCCACTTGGTCTTTAAACAGTTCCACGATAGTTCTACATCACTTACGATCAGAGGAACGGTGTTTAAATATTCTTCAAGTTCATTTGCTTATTTTGTAAAACTCGCACGAAGCACCTTCCGATTCTTTTTCTTAATATCCATATCGATTAATTCAATATTACCGTATTTCAAATGTTTAGCTCGTATTATATTCACCAGGGTTCTGTCACGGTCGCCACAAATGTTATTCCTCGCCAAAGATTAACACACCGGATAATTCTGGATGAGGTGGTTCGAAATAAAAGTCCTGGATTAATAGTTCAAAACTATATTTCGAGAACAGTGTCACCTTGACTTTCATAACTGCTGTCTTCTACCCAGTTTTTTAATTTAAAATTCTTGGTTACAAAAGACAGCATTAACATTGTTCAGAATGTGACAAAATCTGATATTTTACAAGCTTTATTAGAGAATAAAATATATGTTTATTCAAAAGCATTTTAGAATCGAACATTATTCCTAAATCCTTCATTTCCATGACAGTTTGAAAGGGATGGGAAGATATTTGATTTGATTGATTTAGACTGTTCTTTCCGCGCCCAAACAAAATGTGGTGGACACTTTTCGAAATTCAGATAAAGACTGTTTTCCTCACAGTAATCATAAAAGTTATTGATATCCTGCTGCATTAACGTGGTGTCGTTAACATCAGAAATTGAATGGTATATTTGTAGATCATCCGCAAACATTAAATAATTCGAGAATCGAAAGCATTGGGATAATCACTGATATAAATATTGAATAAGAGTGGTCCTAGAGGTGATCCTTGAGGCACTCCAGAGGTGATTTGGCGATATTCTGATTTGTGGTTACCGACAGTTACCGCTTGACAACGATCAGTCACATAAGATTCAAACCAATTTAGCAGATTGCCTTTCACCAATCATTGATATAAATATTAAATAAGAGTGGCCCTAGATGTGATCCTTAAGGCACTCCAGAGGTGATTTAGCGATATTCTGATTTGTGGTTACTGACAGTTACCGCTTGACAACGATCAGTCACGAAAGATTCAAACCAACTTAGCAGATGGCCATTTACCCCTTTGCTAAGAAAGATTTATAAACTTGAGAGTCGTGTGCATATTGATGATATTTGCATTGTTTTAGGCACTCTATTATTCGACAGCTATAAATAGTGAACAGTAATGGACCGAGAATTGATTCCTGTGGTACTCCAGATTTGAAAGAGAAAAAGTCTGATTTATTGTTATTCAAACTAACCTGTTGAGTTCTACCATTTAGATAATTTGAAAAAAAATCAACTGCCTTCTCAGAAAGACCTATGAAATGCAATATAGCCAATAGTAAATTGAAGTTTAATATATCAAACGCTTTGCTGAAATGTAATAAAATTTAAAATGTATAAAGTCTTTGATCATTAGCTGTTACAATTTCATCTACTACATGAAGGAGAGTGGTAGTAAAACGTACAACAAAGTTGTTATTGTCTTATTTAAAGTAAGTGCCTTAGCTGCTGATCAATAATTTTTTCTATTATTTTGGATAGTGTTGGTAATATACTTATTGACCTGAGTAAATGTTTTGGGCAGAACAGTGATTCCAGCGCATTTCCAAGAGGTTAGAAAAACACCTTGAATGAGGCAATTGTTAGTTAGTGAGTTATGAACGGTATTCTATGTGGGCAACAGAGTTTTAAAAATTGTAAATTTATACCATCATGACAGCATTAGCGTTTATGCAAAGTAATATTTTGCTTATGGTGCAATATTTAACATGTTTAAAAGAAAAGTTTAAATCATCAATTACATTATCATTGTAAAACTCTATTAAATGTGGAGCTGCATTCATCTGAGGGATTGAAGTAACGAAATAATTATTAATGTCATTGACATTACTCAAATGATGGGAAATATCATTTTTGAAGTGAAAACTTTTTTAGACGGGTGGGGTTTTTCCAGATGAGAGGTAAAACCATGAGTCCGTCTCGTCCCGTCACGCTGTAGCTATATATGTATACTGCTGCATGCGCAAATGCGGCCGTGCGGAACTCAGGTCAGGCGTCAGGCAGTCTCTCTATACGCTTACCCACGTGTGCATATCTGAGTCGGTGTTGGTGAGCCTGTCTGTGGGAGTCAGTGCTCTCGATTACGGTATACAGGACAGGTATACGTATACACTGCGAATACACACTATACACTGTATACAGCTACAACAGCACGCATATACTCGACGTTATTCATTTACCCAATCTTCCGTCCTCGTGCAGACGAAAGTTATATTTTCATTGAATTTATTAATTGTACATTGTGTACTTAGTATAATTTAAGTATCGTCGAAGTTACGTTGAATGACGACGCAAATAAAGAAAATGCTGTTTAACATTACTTTCATTTACATCGATGTAAATATCAATAAATAATATGTTTTGAAAATAAAATAATGTGTATTTATTATGATGGCTATCGGGTTACATTCATACTCTTTACAGAGATTGTACCACCGCCCATTATACGTTTTTTATTATTAAATATAAAAATGTATATAATTGTTGATTGAAATGCTGACAGTTGTGAAAACTAAAGAAAAACTAATTATATTAATTTTCATTCAAAAATAATAAAATTGTAATTTCGGATGCTCCAATAATTCAAAGATAACATAAAATAAATTGGTTACTACATAATGTCAGTTTTCACTTCTGTCAGCATTGCTCGGTGATTGCACGTTTTTTTTGTTTAGAGGGTATTATATTATTTAGTGTTTTTAGAGTTTTAGCTTAGTGGACAGTATTTATTATAATAGTTTGGTTTAAATATTTATTGGAGATTTACAATTTCGTAATGACAATTTATCGCGTTTTGCTTGTCTCTATTTTTATTAATTAAGTCCTGTCACAATTCCTTGGCCTGCTACGCGCTGTCCGTGCGGTATATAAAACATCGGCATAGAACTTCACAAGATCCAACATGGCCCCACGTTGAAAATTAGTTTTCAAGAAGCATTCGCCTGGTCTGTATAGTCTTCTTCTTCAAGTGGTAGGGGACATATTTTTGACACTGCTCTACGCAGCTCCGTGTTAGAAGTTTTGACAGTGACCACTCTTGCAATACCATCACGGCCAGGATGAAGAGAGATGATTCTGCCTAAAGGCCACTTGAGCGGAGGGGATAAGAACCAAGGCACCGCATTGTAACTTAGTAGTGGATGTCTTCCACTTCGCACGAGGCTGTAGTTGGTTTATATAATCACGCTTCCAACTCTTCCAGAATTGCTGCTGGAGATGCTGGTAAGTGCGATGGGGTGAGCGCTTCTTGGTCAGAAGGATCGTTGGAGAGGGGAAAGAGTGGACGAGAGTTGAGGATCGCCTCAATCTGAGTGAGGACAGTATAGTATTCTTCGAATGTAAGACATGAATTTGCAAGTACGCGTTTCAAATGAAATTTTGTGGATTTCACGCCCGACTCCCATAGACCCCGAAATTTGGGGAGTGTGGTGGTATGAAATGCCACTCTACGCCCTCGTTGTTTATCTTATTTGATATATCGTATGCTGTTGATTGAAGGAATGTAGCTAGTTCAGTTAATTTGGAATCGGCTACGATAAAATTGGTACCGTTATCGGAATATAGCCGACTAGGCTTTCCACGTCTACTTACAAATCTTCGGAATGTCACTATGAAAGATTCTGTGGTCAAATCTGGCAACGTTCTTTCCACCAATAGGCCAATAGCGTTCCCTAATAGGCGAAAGTAGAAGCTGAGGTCCAGCATGCATTAAAGTTACGTGTTCATGTTGAAATATGAGTTTCGTCAGTGTGTGCTTTGAGGACAAAATAATAGGATGATTTTTCGAATAAGGAAAATTCGAGTTTTGTAACCTACCACCTACTCTCAGTATACTGTCTTTATCGAGAAATGGCTGGAGGCTTAAGAGATTGCTTTTCTCGCCAAGAAGTTCACCAATCTTTAGCTTTTGAATGGTATCAGAAAATGACTCCTTCTGTTCTAGTTTGATGAGCATTTTTTGTGCGTTTTCCAGTTCTTGCACCGATATGAAACCAGTGAGGCGGTTAAGCTTCACACGGATCCGCCATTGTGTATAAACCTTAGACAAAAGGCAATTGTTCGTTTGATTCGGTTGAAAGAGGACAATCTATTGAAGTCAATAAGTTCTTGAGCTTGTGTTGTGATCAAACCTATCCTTTCACTTTTAGTTTCAGGTAGGTTTGCAAGCATGATGGGATTTGATAAAGGCCAATCATGTTCAGATTTGCATAACTATGGGGGACCAGTCCACCAAAGTATAGAATCTTGAATCTGAGATGGGTATATACCTCTCGTGGGTAGATCGGCTGGATTTTGCTTTGTATTAACATGATGCCAAAAATCAGAATTTGTTAATTCTTGTATTTGTTCAACCCTATTAGCAACGAATATTTGCAATAAATGAGGAGGAGTTTTTATCCAACAAAGGACAACATTTGAATCGCACCAAAGGTGTAAGAATCAAACTCTAAGTTCATGGAGGAACGAACTTGCTTGTATAACTTAGATAGAACCAGGGCTGCAGTAAGTTCTACCCTGGGCACAGTTAGTGTCTTAAGAGGGGCCACTTTGGATTTGGCCAATAATAATGATATATGGATATTTCCAGATGCATCTATGCTACGGATATATAGGCAAGCACCATAAGCGTCTGTAGAAGCATCTGCAAACCCATGAAGTTGACAGCTGACAAAACTGTCATGCAGAACACGTCTAGGAATTTTCGATGTATTTAGTTGAGATAATTCCCCATGAAATCTTCCAATGAATTTTGATCCCTTCGGGTAATTCTTGATCCCAATTAACCTTCATAGACCAAAGTTTCTGGATGAGTATTCTTGCTATTATGACACATGGGAAAAGAAGGCCAAGCGGATCGAATATTTTCGTGATGCTAGATAAGAACGATCTCTTTGTTATTTCTCCAGATATTATCGAATCCTTGAGACAATGTTCAAGGTTATCAGATAATGGTGTCCAGTACAAACCAAGAGTTTTAGTCCTTTCCTGACTGGAAAAATATAGTTGGCTCAGCACATCATTCCGAGCTAACCCTTCCAATGCCTTGGATTCATTAGATGACCATTTTCTCAATGAGATATGGGCTGATTGTGAGTATGTCGATACCTGAAGACATAGTTTATTTACTTCTTCGACGGAATCACCACCAAAAAGACAATCATCGACATAAAAATCTTCGGATATTGCTCTACGTGCTTCAGAAAAGCGCATAAGGAAGTCTGTTGATATTTGTATCAGACAGCGTATTGATAAAAAGCTGGCTGAAGAGGTGCCATAAGTGACCGTGTTCAAGTTATATTCTGAGTTTTCATCATTTGGAGAATACCTCCAGAAAATGCGTTGAAAACATCTTTGTTTGGAATTTACAAGTATCATGCGATACATTTTTTCGATATCTGCGCTGACAACAATACGATGTTGACGAAAACGAAAGAGGAGAGATACGAGATAATCCTGAATTTTTGGCCCCACGACCTGGAGGCTGTTAGGGGAAACACCATTGTTAGAAGGGGCCGAGCCGTCAGAAACGACTCTCAGTTTGGTAGTAGAACTATGCTCATTAAATACCCCATGATGAGGTAAATAATAACAACCGTTTAGAAGATTCGTTGGGAATAATCTTAGTCATGTGTCCTAAGTTTTAATATTCCTTCATGACATTCATGTACATATTTCGTAGATTGGGGTTCGCCTGGAGTTTTCTTCCTAGGGAGTGGAGCCGTTTGAGTGCTTAGATCTTCGAATCACCAAAAGTGGAAGAGGGATCAGTCTTGAACAAAGCATTTCTCACAATATGATTCATCATCAGTTAGTGGTTCAAGATCCTGGTAAGGTTCCTCGATTTCTCAAAATTTTGAAAGTTGTGTTTGCAAGCTTGTACTAAAGCAGCAATTGAGTTTTGATTTTGGTCTAGATAAGGGAATTGGACCTGATATGATCCAGCCCAATACAGAGTTTTGAAATTTGGGAAGATTAGGTCCAAGCTTGATGTTTCCATTGCGGAATAGAGTATAGAAATTTTCTGCACCTACATACAAGGAGGTCGATTTCAGATGGTTTGAAGAAATCAGGGTATGCTAATTTGATATCACTAGGTATCTGAAGAGACGTAGTTTCAATGTGAGCCCCTGGCATCCTATCACATATGTTTGGTAGAAGTAGGCAAAACAGAGATTGACTATAGGGGTTATATCTGGAAGTAATGGTTACCTTGCAACGATATTCAACTGTAGATACAGTTTGGTTAATTCCTGCTATGGCCAAACTTTCATTGGTAGTAGGTATTTGGAGCTTCTCACACAATTCTTGTGATATAAAATTCGATTGACTGCCAGAGTCCAGTAAAACCCGACAGGTATGTATGCAATTGTATGAGTCGTAAATATTGACCAGAGCTGTTGAAAGAAGCATGCAGCATGTATGCACAAAGTTGCAGTTTGATGTAAGAGTACTATAACGACCAGCGGAATTATCATTATTTGAGTTATTATTTTCTGGTTGATCAGATTGAGACCCGTTTATATTATCAATGTGCAATAGAGTATGATGCTTCCGATTACACTTTTTACAAACCGTTGAATTACAGTTAGAAGTTTTGTGGTTATTTCGCAAACAGTTTGTACATAATCTGAGAACTTTCACCCTTTCCAACCTGGCAGCTGGGTCTAGTTTCAGAAAATCACCACAGTTAGTCAGCCAATGATCTCCCTTGCAAGAAAGGCAAACGATTTTAAAGGTAGAAATAAAAGATTTATTATTCATTTTTGATTTGGATGTAGATGCTGAAAAGTTTCCTTTGATAGATATTTGTTTGGTACTGCTGGGATTATTATGCTCTTTCCTCTTCGAAACATCAGCTCGATCATTGAGAAATTTCCGAAATTCCTCTAGTGTAGGGACGTCACCCGCAATTTTGTATGACTCCCACTCATCCTCAGTTTTCTTGTCTAGCTTTAAAGCCAAATGAAAGATAAGATAAGAATCCCAGTTTTCCGTAGATATCCCTAGCTGATTTAAGGACCTTAGATGCTCAAAAACCACAGTTGTCTCAACGTTGACGAGGATTCTTGAGATATTGTTGGAATGCTATTTAGAGATTTTAGGTGATATGAATTAACATTCGCTTGTTATTGAAACGTTTACATATGATATCCCATGCAACCTCAGTTATCAGCTGTTACATCGATTTTTGCAATGAGTCTTTTGACACTATCATCAAGATGAGTTTTCAAATAATAGAATTTTTCAGCATCTCCGACACCCTGATCACTATGCACAAGATCTTCATATAGGTCCCGGAACTCTAACCACGATTGATAGCCACCCTTGAAAATGGGCAATTTTATCTTAGGAAGCCTAATAATCGGTATATTTTGAGAATTTCTCTGATGATAAGAATTTACTGAACCTGCTATTTCTGAATTTGAGCTATTTTCCGGATGTAAGATGGTTCCAAATTCATGTAAGATACCTCGTGCTATTGATGTTATACTACAAAAGGAATTTTCAAATGATTCACGCTCTGATAATTGCTCATCAAAGTCTTCACAGTTCAAATCAATCTGGTCCTGAATATTTTCAAATTTATTGAGCAACTGTCCTCAATTTCAATCAAAAGCATTCTGTCCGGTAATTGGTTTACTGATAAACCTTTTAACGTTGATTCAGCTATATTTATAGAATTTTTGAAAAGAGTTAACTTTCTTTCTATCACAGCGCGTTGCTTTTTCAAATTTTGTAATTCCTCCTCCATGATTAAATTGTTAGAATTATGGAATGAATACTTTACCGTCCTCAAACAAGTTGAACGAATAAACAGGAAATGTATAGGTAAAATGGGAGAAGAATACGCTCACCAGGACGCTCACCAGGATATGCTGTCACCGACTTGTTTTCTGTATGGGATGAGTTCTGGTTTCACTCGAATCCGGCTCGAAGGACCAATGTTTTTAGAGTTTTAGATGCGGTATATAAAACATCGGCATAGATCTTTACAAGATCCAACATTTAGTTTAAGAATTGTCCACTTTTCTTTCACACCGTATGATCTTAATTTGTAGTTAAGGTAAGCTTTTTTTCATTTTTTATCGCGTTTTAAGCGTAATGCATTGTCAGTTTCACCCTGCCCTGGTTACTGTGCTTACTTTGCTCCGATTTCCATCGACTACATCATCACCAACACCTCAGCCGGAGGCCCTGCTCCCCAAAGGACAGCTCTGCGCATCGATAGTGCTTCGCCGTTGACATCTACTCGTCGCTCCGGACCTGCTGGCCCTAGTTGCCTCTTGCTCCCGCACAGTACGATCGCTCATCGCCCCGCTATCCACCTCAACGCTGCTTGCTCGCTCTACCTGTGTTTGCTTTCACGTAAGTTTGTTGTTTTACTTTACCCAGTGAATTCCTAGTGCTCAGTTATTATCACGTCACTCTGTTGTATGTCCAACTATACATAGAGCTGCACTGATATAGCTACATTTGATTTGCTCCAAACTTTACATGTACCCCCCGGTATATGGACCAGTGCAACATCCTAGTGAACAGTGAATATAGTGTATTGTGTGTATTGAACATTAGATCTCTGTCTCGCCCTACGCGCTGCGTATACCTGGTATACCAGTCTAGGTAGACTTTGCATCGCCCCATTTCATCGCCCTCTGTATTTATTGTCTGTATAACCTGCAGTAATAAACAGGGCCCAGTGCTCCTGTCTGTGTTTAATTTCTGTTTCAGAGCTAGCCGCCAAGCGCATCAACCTCACAGGGCCCCCTTGGCGGGCCCCACATCAACCTCCAAGATATCACCATCCCCCCATCACCCCATTCCAAGATACCAGCGGTATCATATTGGCGCTTACTTTGATTATAACAATTTATGAATTTGCAAAATATATTGTAAGTAATATTTTGTTTTCTGCATGTTGCTACGGATTGGATCCAGGAAAGCAAAAGTTGACTTTTCAAAATTAACGATTGCAAGGCAATGATGATTTCCATTAACTAAAATCGGTAAAGCGACATATTTTTTCTTAATTTGTATTGTTGACAAAAATGTTTCGGAAAATTCTCCATTAAAAATGAGGGTGGTAATTTCCTCCGGTATTATTTGATATTTATTTTCAACGTTCAATAAATTTAAGCTTATGTCTACTACAAAATTAGTTAACCAACTATTATTATCAAGAGATGCAACATCCGAATAATTAATTTGATTGAAGCAATCTAAATTTTTGAAAAGTGCCACGACATAATCTCTATTGGTTTTTTTGTAATAATTAATGTCATTTACCAATCCATTTGATAGAAATGTGACATCTTTAACGGGTCTCCATTTACGCGACTTATCGTCAATATTTTCAAATCCCAGTAAACTAGGCAGATAGAAATAATAATAAAATTCCTTCAATTTTGGTAGAATATTTTTGAAAAATGTCGAATTTCTTTGAATTCTTTGCATTAACTGAATCCCTTTAAAATTATAAAGAACAAATTCGCACCATGGTCTATTGGTTATCTCTAATAAACCCTGAATCTGATAATAATAATTCGAATTGACTTTCAGGTGTCCGTCCCTATCGATGTAATCGAGTTTTGCTAGGGTTTCATTTCGCTCACAATCGCGCACTTTAAAGGGACATTTGATCTCTATGAGTCCGTCATCATTCAGAAGGCCATCCGGCGACCCCCCTAAGAATGAATAATTTTTATGTATTATTAGGCCACTTTTTTTATATTCATAATTTGTTCGATTGAGGAATGCTTCGAGCGCAAACTTCTCGCAATCAATGCCATGTTGTGTAGCCTTATTTGAAAAACTTTTTGTCGTTATGAGAGATTGTGCTAAATTTAATTTAGTTTTAGAGCTCCTTGCCTTGCATATTACACCAAAATTTGACGCTGTCAATCTTTTTTTTCTTTCCTCAAACCACATAGCAGACTGTCTCTGATCTCTGGTATTTAATTCAATTAGACGTCTTTGCGAGCTATCACTATCTAATTTCTGCATGGCTTCGTTACATTTGAATCTTAAATTGTTGGAACAACCTTCGCAGTAAAAAGAACGACTATAAGTTTGATTTTTAATATCACAAGTTTGATGGATCCACCCGTTGCACCCATCACAAGCTACCCAATCAACGGACACATCCAAATCATCTAAACCGCAATAAAGACACTTATACGAGGTTGTTTCGTGGTTTACTTTCTTTTCGGCTGCACAATTATCGCAGGAAAAAAAAACCGCTGTAAGTTTTATCTCCGGACGATGGATCACAATTTGTATGGCTCCAACGCTTACATCCGTGACAAGCTACCCAATCAGCGGTTGCGTCAAGACGGCCGTATCCGCAGTATAAACATTTCTTTTCAATTTCATTCGTTAATATTTCAGGAAATTCAACGCGATTTATATTTTCTATACATATTTGCGATTGATCATTGTTTCGTATCTCTTCAGACATTTTATTTGATAATTCTTTTCTCGTTTTATTTAATGTTGCTAATTGCTTCAGAAAATTGCCTGAAAAATGTGTAGGCGGTGCAAATTTAATTTTCTTATTCCAAGTTTCTTGCACAACGTGTTCATTTATAGGATCGACTTTATGCTTGATTTGTTTTGTTAATCGCGATTTAGGAATATTGAGTATAAATTCTTTATGTAATGCTAACACGTTGTCTCTACTCATTCTTAAATACCTAGTACACCTAATATTCTTATGACCACCCAAAATATTTCTTTTGAGATGACCAAAAAAATTCTCGATATAAGTATTGCTTACATGACGCTCACTGCCCTTCATTCTCAAGATAATTCCCGTCCAAAGTGAACAAAATGGCATATATTTGAATAACATCATATCGAAAAATTTCCTACTATAATATCTATTACTTGACCCCTCAGAATGAGAAGGAAATCTATGAATGGCGTCGAGTTTTTCAAACAATTTACTAAAGTGAGTGTAAAAAATACTTAATTTGTGTAAACCGACTGATTTTTCATCCAATTTATATTTATCATCATCATTGACGTGCAAACATTCATACAAATGTTTATCTAAAGTAATTGGTATATCTCTCTCTTTAAATTTTATTAATTTTTGCAAATGACCTTGAACAATTTCATTTAAAACTGGAGTTAATAACAGAACTACCACGTCTTGAAACCAGTCATCAATTTCAGTTAGAAATCCTATATTAATCACACACGCCATTATGTCTTTATAAAACCCTCGCACCTCGTGGTCCGCAAAACATTCATTAATATCATTACTGAAATTTTTGATTAAATGTGCGCAACATAAGTGGATGGTAACTAGTTCCTTCAATTCACTTGTTCCGGATGCAATTTTGTACGTGACATCTAAATAGTCCAATAAGTCCATTCTGTTGCATGCTTTGGTGATTGCATGAATGTTAGCAAAACTGAAATCGGTTACTACTGACTTGAATGCAGGCCATTTATTTCTCTCTTCGCAAAAAATTCGGAAATCATGAAAAATTTTGAATATTGTCTTAGAATAATGTGTGCCTGAAATCATTTCAAAAATCGGAAATATACGACCGGTTGAGATAGGTAAAACAGCACAGTATAAATAAACTCTTTTTGTTTTTTTTGTGGGCTTTCTAACTATACCGCCTGTAGCATCAAAGAATATTATTGGTAATCCGTCTACCCCTCCGCTTTTATCAAGAACTTCAAATTGTTCTTTACTGAAGACCTTTACATTGAATGGCATTGACACCTGCTTTATGTACTCATCGTGGTCTTCTTGCATTTTATATAAATCTAACATATCATTCTTATCCCTGTCCCAATGAGATTCTGATTCTGATTTAATTTTCCTAATAGCACAAACTGATTTTATGTCCTGTAAATTACCCCATTGTAAAACTCGTATTTTTGCAACCATCACAGACCTTCTTTTGTATTCTGATGGCTTCTTACGCAGTAATAAATTTTTTACGAGAGCGCGTTCTACACCCTTAACACAAGATGTTATTTTATTCGGATGGCAAAAATCTACAGAATTTGTGTAAACAGTAACACCCTGACCCTGTACTATGATTACGAATTTTTTACAATTGTAATTATTGTTTTTACATAATGCGAATATTTTAATAGAACCATCTTTAAGATATTTAGGATATTTAATGACGATTGTACAAACGTTGTTTACAAAATTACTTATTCTATTCCTAAAGTAATACGGATAAAATTTGCCAGCTAACCGACCATCCTGAATTATACAATTCATAATATCACATTCTATCTGAAAAGTACCTTCTAAAATCGTACACTGTTTATAAGAGCTTGATGGCAAATTTACGACATTAAAAGAATTTACCGGAATCACTATGCTGCCGCTTGCTACTGATAAGTTAAGAAAACATTTCGGTATATTGAAACTTTCTGGCGTAATCTCATGTTTCTTTTCATCTACAACTTCCATTTCTACTTCCGTTTCTTCATAAACGGTTCCCTCTTCAGAATCTTTAGATTTTACATGAATTTCTAATTTCTCTGAGGAAGAATACTGGACAATTTCATCTACTTTTATAACACTAAGATCAAATCGCGCCTTTTTTGAAGGAATAAAATTGCTGTTTAACGGCGTCGAACAGATAGCAATTTCATTTTGGTTATTTCCCGAAACGTCGAAAGAAGTTTTTGTCACATTCCCTGACAATTCCTTGCACTCACTTTCAATTGTACAATATTTCTTATAATAATAATACACTCTCTTTCTGTTATAAACATTTGTGGATTTAATTTTAAGATTGTGACATATATTTGTATATAAAGAGTTATTCGTTCTATAGCTTTTTAAATTTTTTGATTCTTTATTGGCGATGTCGTTCAGTATTCCTAATATGGCATTTTTTTCTTCGTTTACGCATATATCACCACGAGCAATTGAATTAAATATATTTTCAAGTTTGGATTTATTTCTATGTATATGCCGGTATACTTGACTCGGAAATGTAAACTTCCTTATTCCTATTTGTTCACAAACATAAACAAAAATCCGATGATCTGGTTGTAAAGTGATAAGGGAATTGAATGTTAAATTTTTATCAAACGTTAAAACAGCTTTAGCAATTCTTTCCAACAACGCGATATCCTTGTGGGTACCCACCATGATATAAAATTAGAATATTTGCGATATTATATACTAGGTAATAAAATGAATGGCACTGAAAAGTACCAATAATATTCAAATAAATAGAATGATACAGCTCACCCTCGGTAATGTGTAGGTTTCAAAAGTATAACTAACTTAAAACAGTACAATGTTTGGAATGACGAAAATCTATGACTGTATACCTAATTTGAATGTTGGTGTATACACTGTGTGATACAATATAAATTCAAAATTCGATTCACTCATCTCTCTCGCACAATTGCGCGTTAGAGACGTTCGTTCCGCACCATAGACAAGCGGCCGGTCCTGGCAAGAAATCACAGACAAATTTCTATATTTGAAATCGATTAGGCGTGGAAAAGAATTATGAATCTTTACAATGTTTATAGTTGTTCTGTGTTCACAATAGTTTGTTCCGACTAGAGATGTTGATTTTCATTACTTTCGAATATACGTAACTATTCGTTACTCTCTATGTGACCTAGTATTCCCCGAGTGCAAAAAATTATTTTAGTATTTTGAGATTCTACACATCATGAGGATGCTTTTCCATATTTTTTGATTTTGGCAGTCGCTCCGGAAAGTTGAAAAAAAATTATTTTTGAAAATTTATGTGTCCCCGTATGGTACCTAGTAGTCCCCGAGTGCAAGAAATTATTTTAGTATTTTGAGAATCTACACATCATGGGGATGCTTTTCCGTATTTTTTGATTTTGGCAGTCGCTCCGGAAAGTTGAGAAAAAAATTATTTTTGAAAATTTATGTGTCCCCGTATGGTACCTAGTAGTCCCCGAGTGCAAGAAATTATTTTAGTATCTTGAGAATCTACACATCATGGGGATGCTTTTCCGTATTTTTTGATTTTGGCAGTCGCTCCGGAAAGTTGAGAAAAAAATTATTTTTGAAAATTTATGTGTCCCCGTATGGTACCTAGTAGTCCCCGAGTGCAAGAAATTATTTTAGTATTTTGAGAATCTTCACATCATGGGGATGCTTTTCCTTATTTTTTGATTTTGGCAGTCGCTCTGGAAAGTTGAGAAAAAAATTATTTTCAAAAATTTATGTGTCCCCGTATGGAACCTAGTAGTCCCCGAGTGCAAGAAATTATTTTAACATTTTGAGATTTTATACATCATGAGAATGCTTTTCCATATTTTTTGATTTTGGCAGTCGCTCCGGTAAGTTGACAAAAAAATTATTTTCGAAAATTCATGTGTCCCCGTATGTGACCTAGTAGTCCCCGAGTGCAAGGAATTATTTTAGTATTTTGTGATTCTACACATCATGAGGATGCTTTTCCATATTTTTTGATTTTGGCAGTCGCTCCGGTAAGTTGAAAAAAAAATTATTTTCGAAAATTCATGTGTCCCCGTATGTGACCTAGTAGTCCCCGAGTGCAAGAAATTATTTAAGTATTTTGTGATTCTACACATCATGAGGATGCTTTTCCATATTTTTTGATTTTGGCAGTCGCTCCGGAAAGTTGAAAAAAAAATTATTTTCGAAAATTCATGTGTCCCCGTATGTGACCTAGTAGTCCCCGAGTGCAAGAAATTATTTTAGTATTTTGAGAATCTTCACATCATGGGGATGCTTTTCCTTATTTTTTGATTTTGGCAGTCGTTCTGGAAAGTTGAGAAAAAAATTATTTTCAAAAATTTATGTGTCCCCGTATGGAACCTAGTAGTCCCCGAGTGCAAGAAATTATTTTAAAATTTTGAGATTTTATACATTATGAGAATGCTTTTCCATATTTTTTGATTTTGGCAGTCGCTCCGGAAATATGAAAAAAAAATTATTTTCGAAAATTCATGTGTCCCCGTATGTGACCTAGTAGTCCCCGAGTGCAAGAAATTATTTTAGTATTTTGTGATTCTACACATCATGGGGATGCTTTTCCGTATTTTTTGATTTTGGCAGTCGCTCCGGAAAGTTGAGAAAAAAATTATTTTTGAAAATTTATGTGTCCCCGTATGGTACCTAGTAGTCCCCGAGTGCAAGAAATTATTTTAGTATTTTGAGAATCTTCACATCATGGGGATGCTTTTCCTTATTTTTTGATTTTGGCAGTCGCTCTGGAAAGTTGAGAAAAAATTATTTTCAAAAATTTATGTGTCCCCGTATGGAACCTAGTAGTCCCCGAGTGCAAGAAATTATTTTAAAATTTTGAGATTTTATACATCATGAGAATGCTTTTCCATATTTTTTGATTTTGGCAGTCGCTCCGGAAATATGAAAAAAAAATTATTTTCGAAAATTCATGTGTCCCCGAGTGCAAGAAATTATTTTAGTATTTTGTGATTCTACACATCATGGGGATGCTTTTCCGTATTTTTTGATTTTGGCAGTCGCTCCGGAAAGTTGAGAAAAAAATTATTTTTGAAAATTTATGTGTCCCCGTATGGTACCTAGTAGTCCCCGAGTGCAAGAAATTATTTTAGTATTTTGAGAATCTTCACATCATGGGGATGCTTTTCCTTATTTTTTGATTTTGGCAGTCGCTCTGGAAAGTTGAGAAAAAAATTATTTTCAAAAATTTATGTGTCCCCGTATGGAACCTAGTAGTCCCCGAGTGCAAGAAATTATTTTAAAATTTTGAGATTTTATACATCATGAGAATGCTTTTCCATATTTTTTGATTTTGGCAGTCGCTCCGGAAATATGAAAAAAAAATTATTTTCGAAAATTCATGTGTCCCCGTATGTGACCTAGTAGTCCCCGAGTGCAAGAAATTATTTTAGTATTTTGAGAATCTACACATCATGGGGATACTTTTCCGTATTTTTTGATTTTGGCAGTCGCTCCGGAAAGTTGAGAAAAAAATTATTTTCGAAAATTTATGTGTCCCCGTATGGTACCTAGTAGTCCCCGAGTGCAAGAAATTATTTTAGTATTTTGAGAATCTACACATCATGGGGATGCTTTTCCGTATTTTTTGATTTTGGCAGTCGCTCCGGAAAGTTGAGAAAAAAATTATTTTTGAAAATTTATGTGTCCCCGTATGGTACCTAGTAGTCCCCGAGTGCAAGAAATTATTTTAGTATTTTGAGAATCTTCACATCATGGGGATGCTTTTCCTTATTTTTTGATTTTGGCAGTCGCTCTGGAAAGTTGAAAAAAAAATTATTTTCAAAAATTCATGTGTCCCCGTATGTGACCTAGTAGTCCCCGAGTGCAAGAAATTATTTTAGTATTTTGAGATTCTACACATCATGAGGATGCTTTTCCATATTTTTTTATTTTGGCAGTCGCTCCGGAAAGTAGGAAAAAAAATTATTTTCGAAAATTCATGTGTCCCCGTATGTGACCTAGTAGTCCCCGAGTGCAAGAAATAATTTTAATATTTTAAGATTCTACACATCATGAGGATGCTTTTCCATATTTTTTGATTTTGGCAGTCGCTCCGGAATGTTGAAAAAAAAATTATTTTCGAATATTCATGTGTCCCCGTATGGAACCTAGTAGTCCTCGAGTGCAAGAAATTATTTTAGTATTTTGAGAATCTACACATCATGGGGATGCTTTTCCGTATTTTTTGATTTTGGCAGTCGCTCCGGAAAGTTGAGAAAAAAATTATTTTCGAAAATTTATGTGTCCCCCTATGGTACCTAGTAGTCCCCGAGTGCAAGAAATTATTTTAGTATTTTGAGAATCTTCACATCATGGGGATGCTTTTCCTTATTTTTTGATTTTGGCAGTCACTCCGGAAAGTTGAGAAAAAAATTATTTTCAAAAATTTATGTGTCCCCGTATGGAACCTAGTAGTCCCCGAGTGCAAGAAATTATTTTAGTATTTTGAGAATCTACACATCATGGGGATGCTTTTCCGTATTTTTTGATTTTGGCAGTCGCTCCGGAAAGTAGGAAAAAAAATTATTTTTGAAAATTTATGTGTCCCCGTATGGTACCTAGTAGTCCCCGAGTGCAAGAAATTATTTTAGTATTTTGAGAATCTTCACATCATGGGGATGCTTTTCCTTATTTTTTGATTTTGGCAGTCGCTCTGGAAAGTTGAAAAAAAATTATTTTCAAAAATTCATGTGTCCCCGTATGTGACCTAGTAGTCCCCGAGTGCAAGAAATTATTTTAGTATTTTGAGATTCTACACATCATGAGGATGCTTTTCCATATTTTTTTATTTTGGCAGTCGCTCCGGAAAGTAGGAAAAAAAATTATTTAAGAAAATTCATGTGTCCCCGTATGTGACCTAGTAGTCCCCGAGTGCAAGAAATAATTTTAATATTTTAAGATTCTACACATCATGAGGATGCTTTTCCATATTTTTTGATTTTGGCAGTCGCTCCGGAAAGTTGAAAAAAAATTATTTTCGAATATTCATGTGTCTCCGTATGTAACCTAGTAGTCCTCGAGTGCAAGAAATTATGGTAGTATCTCAGATTGAAGAGCAAGCAGCTCTACATCAATTTGTACTCATAGTAGTAAATGTGTTTTACAACAATTTTCTTGGTATTATAGAATCTACCAGAGTCCTAATCAAAAGAAATCGTAAAATTCGATTTGGAAATCATTACCAATAGTGGAGGAAATTGAATCGAATAACGTATGATATGTAAATTGATTCATTCTACCATACATCTTCCCATATGTTATTCAGATTAACAAAATAAGAAAATTATAAGAATACATTGAATATTTAATTTGGGAAATCATTTCGCGACGCCACTGATCGATCGGCAATGTTCGGAAATTTTAGCATCCAACTTTGGCAGCCATCTTCACGTTGCTTTGTTCTGGTATGATCCTTTACAATTTGTTCAATGCCTAAACCATTAAAAATATGTTTCATTTGAATAACATTATTGGAATTATTATCTAAGTAATTAAAATTAAAATCACCTATACCAAGACCAACTTTCCAGAGCTTCAAAAAATTCAGCATGGTTTCCACTAGGCGAATGATGAAGTAATCCAAGATTCCAAAATGATTGTCCAAATTTGATTTTTATGAAAATACACCAATAATTTGGAACTAACGTAAATTGAATTCCATTTTCCACGTAAAATGAATTCCATTTCTAATAAATATTAATACGCCTCCTGTATGGCGATTCGCTGAGTCACATCTTATTACATTGTAATTAGCAATATTGATTTCGGCATCTGTCATAGATCGATAGATAGATCACTTTATTGCAATTACCATTAACATGTTTTACAAAATTTCCAACTTATACCTAAACCTAACCTTAATATTAAACTAGAATATAAAATGAATCATTGATGAGATACAACAAAATATAAAATAGCTGTAATAGAAGCATTGATCATTTTATTAAAGGAAACATACCACGTGAATAAAAAAAATATGAATACAAAATATGAATTATAAAAGTATAAAACTGAGAATTTACTAGATATGTGTCATAAATTCTTATCACATTCGTATTCTTTTACAGAATAATAAGCTTCACTGGCTAGTAATGTGAATATGGATTTCTTAAATAATTTTTGATTTGTTAAGTCTTTTATGTTTGGTGGTAATTTGTTGAATATATGTATTGATTTATAAAACAAACTATTAGCATATGTAGAATTATGAGTATGGAACTATGAACATCGTTATTTTTTAGAATATATTTTTTTCTATTATGAACCAACACCAGCAACGCATATATGTACATTGACGGCACAGGTAAAATATTGTGGATTTTGAAAACTTCTCTACAAGAATCTCGCCATCCCAAGCCAGCAATTATTCGTGAAGCTTTTTTTTGCCACACAAAACACGAATGAGATGATGATGAGGTTCCCCAAAATTGAACGCAGTATCGTAGATTGCTATCTAAAAGACCATAATGAAACAGAACGAAGTGCAATCTAAGAAACAATTGATTTAATTGATCTGAGAACAGAACATGCAGATCTCGATTTATGATTAATATTTTCAATATGTAAAGCATATGATAATTTGCAATCTAAGGTTAACCCAAGGAATTTTACAGATTCAACCTGTTTAAGGTGAGTATTGCCCATTTTGATGGTGTTATTCAAATTTAAATTAACATAATTATTCAGGACAATAAAATTAGTTTTATCAGTATTAATAACTAAATTATTTTTCAAAAACCATTGTTCTAGCTGTTTACTTATTATCCTAGCTCTTTCTAATAATTCATCAATATTTACCTTACCAATATGTACCTGTGAACACTACAGTAGTATCGTCGGCATACATATATATATATATATATATATATATATATATATATATATATATATATATATATATATATATATATATATATATATATATATAAGTTTAAAGTTTCTTTGCCTAATTGGCCACTATCGTGTATGTAACTTAAGAGATATAGAATTAAATTTTCTGAATTATGAAGATAACTTAGATAATTTAACATAGGATTATAAAGATGAATAAACGTAAAAGATTGAACCATAGGTGGGATTCGAACCCACATTTCTGGATTTCTAGTCCAGGGTGTTTACCAATTACACCACTTCGGTCCTATTAGATTTTTATATTTTTGTAAATATAAACATCTGAAAGGATAGTAGATCATTGATGAACACAATGCGATTCGATGCCCTACCATAGATCAACTATTCACGCATATTAATCTAAAGTTCAATCGTTTTTTGAAGTAAGGATTGTAGGTTAGTACTGCTATGGTTGGCAGTTACTTGACAGTTCTTATTCAAATGACAGCATCCCTGGTTCTTATATATTTCAATAGAACTGACTGAGAATTGTTCTGGTTAATTATAAACAAGTTTAAAGTTTCCTTGTGAAACACCGATTGTCACTCTTACTTGACTCGATTCATACTCGCATCCATCTTTCTTGATTGAAACATAGTTCAACCTATTTTCCAAGTATGAAACAAACCATTCACTAGCAATACCTCGAATACCACACGCTTTCATTTTATTTATTAATATTTTATGATTCACCATGTCAAATGCCTTTCACAGGACACACACTAATACTACACTAACTCTTTTATTATTAGTGTTGTTATACATATTGCTTAGTAATTCATATGCAGCACTATTTGTAGATTTACCAGCACGAAAACCATGCTGATTATCAACAATAATTTTATTTTTTTCTAGATAGTCAACAACGCGATTTTTCATAGCATTCTCTAGAATTTTCCCCAGTATTGAATTTAAACTTATGGGTCGATAATTATTCATACATTCTCGATTCCCTTTTTTGAACACAGGTACCACCTTTGAGACTTTCAATTGAGAAGGTACGTATCCATCTTGAAAAGAAGAATTAACAATTTCCAATGTAGGGGGATAAATATGTTCGATAGAATTTTCTATCAATACAACAGACAATTCATCAATACCAGTAGAGTTTGTGTTTTTTAAATTATGGACTATATTAAAAATTTCATTTTTTGTTACCGGAGAAAGGAACAGACTATTGAAATGTGTGGATGGTCGACGTTACTGCAATGTTCATGTGCCCCAGGTGTAATGCTGAAGTGATTAACAAAAAGCTCACTTATAGTTTGAGAATCATTTACATTATGACCCAAGTGAACGATACTATTCACTGATTATCTGCCAGACTGTTTTGGAAACACATGCAGACTCACTGATTATTTTATCATTATGTTTCTTTTTAGCCATTAATACTATTTTGCTAAGTAAATTAGAATATTTCTTATAATAATTTGAGATAATTGAATTATTAAAAATGCTCTTAAGTAAGAATAAATCACTTTTTGTTTTTGATGCTATTTTAATTCCTTCAGTTAACCAGGGCTTTTTACTTCTGTGAACGGTTCTTCTCAGAGGGAAACTACCATGGAATGCTTCAGATATTGAATTATAAAAGAAGTTCAATTTATTTCCAGCACATGTTATAAGTGACATCGAACTTCAGTTATGATTATAAAAATAGGAATTAAATTCAGAAAGATTATTATTATTGAAGATACGCAAAATATTAACTAAGTCCATTTTTGGCTCATTTAAAATATTCAGTTCATGAAATAATGCAAGATGGTCCGAAAATCCAGTTTCGTAAACAAAGCTATCTTTTTCATTGAAATTGATGTTTGTAACAACATTATCTAGAGTTGAGCACGTATTAACAGAAATTCGAGTGGCACAATCATAGACAATGTCCAAATTAAAAGCATTACATAAATGTTTAAAGTTCTGCGTTGCTTTTGAGTTTATTTCTAAATGGATATTAAAGTCTTCACATATTATCACATTGTGTTTGTGACATTGAAAAAATTCGAAAAGTGATTCTAATTGAACAAAGAAAGTTTCAACATCAGCCCATGGGGTTTTATATATACAAATTAATATAAATTTATAATCATTCGTTTCAAAACATTCAATTCCACAACATTCAAATACCTTTTCAATACAAAACTTTGAAATATCCATAACATTAAATTTCGATTCTTCTCTGATATAAATTCACACACCATCATGCTCAAAATTCTTCCTGCAGAAGGTAGCAGCTAATGTATAATTATCAATTATGAAGTTCTCGCTTGATGTTAGCCAGTGTTCAGAAAAACATAAGTATTTTAAATTGTGATATTCATCCAAAATAACAATTCCAAATCATATTTCTTGTTCCTAATACACTGAATATTCATATAAAATAAATACGAAACAGAAAATTTTAAAATCAAATTTTCACTTTCATTATTACAAACACTATCTCTATCACTGCTATAGACAGATATGATCTCCGAGGAAGCACTTACAATTTTTTTCTAACTGCTTTTGCTTTTTTTGGAAAATAATATGTGTTAATGAAAGAACCATATGGCCATAATTCTGGTGACATAACCTTTTCAGCGACATCATGGGGAACTCCAATTTTATAAGATTTATAGTTAGCATTTTCATGTTTTGTCTTGAGTTCTTCTACTTTAAATGAAACTGTATCATATGTATCCATGGATGTCAGAATGTTAAGTAACGTATCGTTACTTACAGATGAATCTAATCTAGATACAAAGTACCATTTATACAAAAAGTTTTGTGCCACAGGTAGTGCACAACTATTATTTTTGCCCTTAAAACTGGACTTAGGCATTGACCTTTTAGAATTATTACCTGCGAGTGAATTATCAAATTTTGATCAGGATTAACATCAGATCTGCTTTTATTACGACTTTCACGAACAACGGGAATGAAATCGTGATCACTTCCATTTCTTACAATGTTGATATTCGTTGACGTATTGTTGACGGGTACACTAGCTACCTTGCTTGCATAGGTGTTATCAATATCCTTATCAATAGTGGAATGCGTTTCTTTTGAAACGACATCGATTGTATTAGATTTCGGATCAAACTTACTTAATTTCTGTGATAATTCCAGAATTGTAGTTTTCAATGTTGCATTTTCATTAGTTGGTATTGTTAACTTGTTATTAATTTCACTTAACTTGGCACAAACAACAGATTTAATAGTATCGGAGATAACTCTTTGTATGTTATCGTATAAACTTGATTGAAATTCTTTATTATTTAAAATATCCTCCATGATAGATTTAATCTCTGAAGTACTTCTTGTTTTAGCACCCATAATGGATAAAAACTGTAAATATTGATACTATTCAACAGATTTACAGTGGTACTGATAAGACCACGTCCGATCACATCTAACGCCTGAACGGATATCTTCAATAGTGCGTGATTCACTTAGGAGAATAAGAGCTGGATTATAGCATAAAATATTTTTGATAATTTCATCCTTGTGTGCCATAAAACTTTAAATGTTAAGATATATTATGTCACTGTTAAATTGTATATTAGGTTGAATTAGTTTTCCTCATTTCCCTGTCTAACATCATCAGCATCAACTATTTTAGGTACATTATTGAAGAAATTTATAATTTTATTCGTTTCACCCCTTTGTTGAAGTTCAATTAATCGTTTTTCAATTTCTAAGTAAAAGTTTCGCTGCATAACAGTTTGATTGCCGAAAACAATATTTTGGCGTCCAATTTTCTTCTTATTTCTTAAAATAAATGTAGCATTATCAGCATTGTTAAATGAAATTTTAACCATTTGACATTTATTTATATCGTATTTTCCACTGCAGTTTTATTTAACAATAATTTAACATTATTACAGTCATCGTCAATTCTGGCTTCACGAGTAGATTGACTAGACTCTTTTATACTGTTAATTAATACATTATATTTCCTTTTTTGGCGTTCTTCCAATTCTTAACACATTTGCATGAGCTCAGCACTATTACAACGATTGTTAAAATTATTTGTTTCATTATTAACCATTACATTTTCAGTTTTTAAGTCTTCAACTTCCTTTTGTAACTTTTGTAATTCTGCTAAAAGAATAGGAACTTGGCTTAGCCCATTTTTACATTCATTACATAGAAATAAAAGTTTTCGGTTTCGCAGAGTTAAACATCTGATTTCATCTTGTGATAAATCAGCACAAGAAATACAGGTATATCTTGAGCAGGAATCACATTTTACAGCATCCTTTGAGCCTTTATTACTATTACATTTAAAACAATTAACCAGAATCGTGTAATACTCAGATGCCAAATAATAATGTTATTAGAGTTAACACAATAGAAAAGAACGAAGACCTCGTTAAACAAAAACGGTCTCGGTAAACCGAATTATTGTTTCAATGACTACTACAAGTCCGCACATAAAAAAACATCGCAGAACTGATTATTATCATGTTTTTCACTATTTAGCAGTAGGTATAACACCTTATTCAAGAACACTTTTTCTAACCGAGTTTGGAAATTCCATGAAATTGAATTAAATATGCATTGCTATAATTTTGTTTCTAGTTGCCAGATACCGATGAAATTTTCACAGATTGTCGGTGTAATTAGTTCACCTTACCGGCTGATTTTCCAGGTTGATTGGGCTTCATATGAGAGGGTTATGAAGTGTTGAATTTACACGTTGAAGCAATTTATCATTCAATTTAACACTAATTGTTCTAAAACCAAAAGTCTTGCACTTAGTTGGTTAAAAATTTGTATATCACACACAACTAATTGAACTGACACTGACCGAATTTTATAACTCCGTTGAGTATAAAATAAAATTATTTATTTTATTAAAAAAGGTACAAATTATATTTCCAAATAGGTATCAACAGATTGAATTATATGTCAAGACTGAATTAAATTCATATTAAAAAATGTATGTTACAAAAAGAAACATATAAGATAAGCGAATTGCTGACGAAGATCCATGGAGTGTCGGATTCCGCACAATACGCATGGGAACGGCATCTAGGATGATGTAACTCCTCCCTTCCTAGAAGGAACCACACAAGGTGTGAGTCGGTCATTCATCTCCATAGTTCAATGTTTGGAGTGAAATGATGTTTTTGGGTGGTTCGGCGGCCTGTTTGGTTGATGGCGGCATCGTGTTTTGATTGGAACGTTTGAGTTTGTAAAAACGCGCAATTCCATATATTAATAAAATAAGGACGATTCCATATAGAGGTAAAGTCCAGATGTGGGTTGAGTTTGGTGGTATGTTCTTTAGTGTCACTTGTTGAATTCCCTGTTGTTCTTTTTGTTATTGGTGTAGTTGGTCCAATGGTATGTTATGGATAACTAGTTCTTGTTTTGCTTTAGCAACCATCTTGGGTACTTGAACGGATGGTAGTAGCAGTGGTTGTCCTGGGATGGTTTCTTCATTGTTTGTATATATATTGTTTGGTGTCTGGAAGCTGCAACCGGTGGGTACTTCGATTAAGTAGGTGCCCTTGAGTGTTGTTAAGTCGATTTTATAACAGTTCATTTGAATTTTTGTGTCTTCAGGAAATATAGCGATGTAGTGGGTGGTGGAAATTTCTTCGATAACTTCATTTTTAATTACAACTGGAATTGGTTCACATGTTGTGGCATTCGTAATTTTTAATTGAAGTAGTTGATATGTACAGTCTGTTTGCTGTGCTTGTTCGAGTGGTTGTCCATTGGCACAATAATACATTGGGTGTGTATTTCTGCATTCGCTGTCTTGATACTGATAGTGGTCACCTTCCACAGTCAGATAAGGTTTCATTGGGATAAGGATGGTATTATCATTGGTAGGTATAGAGTAGAGATGATAGAATGAATAAGTTTCTGGATAAACAATTGGAAAATGGACTACAAAAACTATTCGATCATTGGAGTGATACGATTCGACTTCTAGAATTTCGTAATATTTGTATGTATTTGAAAAATGAACTCCAAATAACAATTTATTCGGATGGTGATGTTTAAGAAGTTTTTCAATAATAAAATCCAGATCTTCAATTTTCAGAATACTATTATGAGCAAGTTTAAGTCTAGCAAAGGTAATGGCATTTTCTAGATTGTTCAATAATTGAAGTATGATATTAACTACGCGACCTATTTGATCGTAAGCATTTTTAGCCCATAAATAACTTTGTAGATCAAATATAGTTTCATCTAAGTCATGATTGAGTTCGTTAATTTTATCTGTTAATTGTTTTTCATTTTGTTTAATCAGGGTCAGGGTCCCATTATAATCTTCAATAATTTTGGTAGTTAATGAAATCTGTTTGTTTAAGGTGATAGCTATGATATTCTGATTTTCTTTTAGATTGGCAATGGCTTCATCATATCTCTTACCGTCTTCGGCGTCTAAATTACCCGAGATACTTTTAAAAATTGAACCTAATCCATTTACAAGTCCTCTCTTTATTCTTTTGTTAGAGTGTAAGGAGTTGAATTTTTGTTTAGCAAGATCTAGCTCGAAAAAGATTGAATTATCTACATTTCTCAGTTCCATAGAATAGAGAATATGTCTTTTATTTATTGTGGTTTTTATGTTTTGGTATTGATGGGAGATTTTAATTAATTCCGTTTCGATAGGTTTTAAATCAAAATAATGAATGAATGTATGACAGGTAGCTTTTAATTTCGCGTTCCCCAATTTGTAAGGTAGGATACCAGGATTGGAGTCTAACTTGGTCATTTTAATTTCTTGAGCCACCTGGGTTGTCGCCATGGCGAGTAGTACCCTGCAACGTTATATGATCTTGGTTAGATAAAGGTCTTTTGAAATTATTTTTATTATAATGGTTACCGGTGGTACCAATTTGTATACCTTGGTCAGCTGTTATAACGTGGGACTTGAATCTAGGGCTTGATTTATCTCTAGCATTTGTTTTGTGGTAACCTAATTTACCGGTTTCATAAGGTAAAGGGTCGTGTCTGTCTTTGTTTTGTTTTTCTAAAGTGTATTCTTTTTGTCTGGACATTTGTTCGTTTAGATGTTTATACAGTTCTTTAGTGCATTCTCTATGTTCGTTTACGTAATTAGTAAATAATTTCTCCTTTAAGTTGATGTCGAAAGGGCTATTTGAATCTAGATGGCCATTTATGATATCTACAGGGCGTTGTTTTGTTGCGCTGTGAATGGCATGATTATAACCGAGAATCGCATAGGGCATTTGGTCCAGTATGTTCAAGTCTTTTCTGGTATCTCGAACTATTCTTAAGTGTTCTAATATTGTTGAGTGAAATCTTTCAATGATACCGTTTGAGTTAGGGTTTAAGGGTGTGGTATAGTGAACTTTGATTTTATGCAGTAACGCAAAATCATTCATAATATTGTTCAAGTTCTGATCCATTATCCAAAGTTAATAATTTTGGTGAGCCATGATGAGTCATGAAAGTTATGAAAGCTTTTGTAACATGGATAGCCGTTGCTGCTGTTAGTGGATAGGCCTGGGCATATTTCGAAAATGCATCTATTATGGGTAAGAACTTTTGATTTTTTATTGTGAAAGTATCTGCATGTACTATCTCGAAAGGTTTACTCGGAGTTGGTGTCAATTCTAGTTTTTGTTTCGGTGGGTTTCGATCATATTTCATTCGTTGACACAATTCACAGTTATTGATGTATTTAGTTATAGTTCCTCGAACATTAGGCCAATAATATCTTCGTTTCAATTGAGTTTCTGTTTCGATTATTCCGCGGTGATTGGTTTTCCCTTCATGACACAGTTTAATAATTTCGATTCGCGAATTTGTTTTTATAACGTCCTCTAATATATTATTACAAAGTACAAGTTTTAGAGCAGAATTTCTAAATGTTTCTTTAAGTACTCTACAAAATCTTGGGATCAGTTCTTTTTTATCTATATTAAAGGCAAATGTTTTGTTAGTTGCCGTTAGTTCTTTAAAAGTGTTTATTATTTCGGTATCAAAATTACTTTCAGGAATTTGAATACTTGTTCTTATTTTATTTTCAAATAATCGTGTTATTCTTGGTACGCCTGGAGAATGTAATACAATTTTTAGAAACAATTGGTTTTGAAAATTATTAATTGGTGTTTCAGAAATAGGAATTTCGAGTATAGGGTTCTCATGGCTGGTGTGTATAGTTTCGTTATCGTCATTTTTATTGTTTTCACCATTTTCGGAACTAACGTCATTCATGTCGGGTGTTTCGTTTATAGTTCCTACTATAGAGTCGGTATTTACATTGGCCGAAGGCAAATTATTGTTTGTAAATTTATTGTTAAATTCAACAATGTCATTGGCGTGCAATTCATAAATTTTTATTCTACTTAATGCATCGGCATTGCTATTCTGAGAGCCTCGCTTATAAAGGATGGTATAATCGAATTCGTCAAGTTTAAGTCGCCATCTTGTCAGTCTTGCATTTGGGTCTTTTATTGAAAAGAGCCAATGAAGAGGCTTATGGTCCGTATAAATGAAAAACTTTCTTCCGTATAAGTATGGACGGAAATATTTCGTCGCCCACACAATCGAAAGGAGTTCCCTTTCTATCGTGCTATAATTTTGTTCGGCTTGATTGAGAGTTCTTGAGGCATAAGCTATGGGTCTGTCACGACCAACTGGTCCTTGTGATAAAATTGAGCCGATGGCAAATTGACTAGCATCTGTGGTGAGGTTAAAAGGTTGAGTAAAGTCAGGGTATCGTAGGATAGGGTCATTGGTTAAGAGTTCTTTACAAGTTTCGAAACATCGGATGTATTCTGAGTTCAGATCTATTTTCGATCCTTTTTTCAAGCAAGATGTCATAGGTTTCGTGATTTTGGCAAAATCGGAAATAAATTTTCGATAATATCCCAATAGGCCTAAAAATCCTTTGATCTCTTTAGTTGATTTTGGGATAGGAAATTTACTGATGGCTTTAATTTTGTCAGGGTTAGGCTTCACTCCGTCCGTTGTGATTATGTGACCTATATAGGCTGTTTCCTTTTTTTAAAATTCCGATTTATCAAGCTGAATTTTAAAGTTGGATTCGCGGAGGCGTTGAAATACCTTCTTTAAGTTGACCATATGTTCTTGCAAAGAAGTTGAGAAAATTATGATATCATCAAGATATACTAGACAAATTATGTTTTGCAATCCCTGTAGGATGTTATCCATGACCCGTTGAAAGGTGGCAGGAGCATTCTTTAAGCCAAAAGGCATACGTAAATATTCGTAATGTCCGTTTTCAACGTTAAATGCTGTTTTCTGAACATCATCAGGGTGCATTTCGATTTGGTGAAATCCACTAGCCAAATCTAAGGTGGAAAAATAATTGCATTTGCCTAATTTATCGAGAACGTCAGTTATATTTGGTAAAGGATATCTGTCATCAATGGTTTTTTCGTTTACTTTACGATAATCTACTACAATGCGCTATTTCTTTTTACCGGATGCATCTGCCTTTTTGGGAACTATCCAAATAGGAAAGGACCAAGGTGAACAGCTTGGTCTGATAATGTTTTGTTGGAGCATATCTTGAATTTGTGAATTAACTTCCGCTTTATGAATAAAAGGGTATCGGTAACTTTTTTGATGCACGGGAATTTCATCGTGTGTCTTTATTTGATGTTTTACTTGATTGGTGAACGTTAACGAATTTTTATTCAAGTGAAAAATATCAGAGTATTTTCTACAAAGGGAAAGTATTTGCTCTCTTTCTTCTAAATTCATGTGGTCAGTTCTAATCAAATAATCAATGTCTTGTTGGTCGTTAAGGCCATTTATTTCATTTATATTCATGTGGTAACACTCAAAGTTATGTTGAACTAGGTCAGTTTTGATTGGGTATAGTAAAGTAAAATTTGTTTCGTCCGAAGAGTTGTTATATATTTCGACGTTGGCCCATCCATTTGTTGAAACAGTCAAAGTTTCTGGGATAGTACAATTTTGAATAATTTGCGGCGGAACTAAAATTTCACCTGATGGAGTCGTTACTGGAATTTTGATTTGTGATGAAGTATTGCCTGGTAACAGTTTTTCTAGAATCACGGTAGGGTTTGGGTTAAAATATTTAATAGGTATGTTGACATTAGGTGTAATAAATTGCAGGTTGGGAAAGTCCAATTGAGCGCTTAGTAAATTTATAAGGTCTATTCCTAAAAGTCCGTCAAATATGTTATGAAATTTGTAAGCATAAAATTTCAGATTTCTTTCTACATTAAGTTCTTTAAAAGCGGGTATTGTTACTGACGTATCATGCTTTGAGGAAGCAAAAGATGTAGAGACAACAAATGGGTCGTACTTTTTGAAATTTGCGAAATGTTTATTTATTATTTGTGGATCGAGGAATGATTTCGTTGCACCTGTGTCCATTAATAATTTTAATGGAGGATTGCTGAAGTGAAGATAAGGTAATCGTCTTTTGTCGAATGAAGTATTGAATTCAATCAAGTTTCCTGTATCGGAGGGGTGCTCGACTGAAAATCCTCAGGTTCTTCATATATATCGCGTTCAGAGGTATCATATTCGTATTCAGCCTCGTTTTCAGGAGGATACTCTAAGTAATATTCGTTGGGAATGTCATTTTGTTCCGTATTGTACAGTTCTTCAGAGCACCAATTTTGAACTGGGGCTTGAAACTGCGGTCTAGTAGTAGACGTGAGTTGTCTTGAATTAATGCTCATTGGTGTAGGTTTGAGCTGGTTTGAGCTTGAATTTGGGTTTGATTTCCACACATTTTTTTGTTTTCTAAAAACTTGCTGATTAGTTAAACATTTTTGTGGTGCTTGGACTTGTCTTTGTTGAATATTAACCGGCCCTGTAGGAAATGGGGGTTTAGACTGAAAATTCTGATTTTGATAGGCAGAATGAGATGAGTGAGCATTTTGTGAATGAAAATTTGGATTGAAGTTTTGTTTTTGAGGTGGAACATTCGGTCCGGAAAAATTTTGATTTGCAAAATTGAAATTGCCCTGTTTAACAGGATTCCTTCTAACGGTTTGCATCGAAGAAGATTGATGAGGAAGATATGAATTTTGTAAATATTTGATATTGTCTTCCTTTCTTATAAAATTAATTGCATCTAACATAGACGTAGGCTCTTTCGTGCGTACCATTATGCCATAGGGATTTCGCAACCCTGCTAGAAATACTTCAAGTCCCTGTTGGTTATACATATTTTGTTTGAATTTGCGTACGTTTACGTCATTTTCATGAATTGATAAATAATTAGATATTGTATTCAAAATTTTTCGAACTCTATCATGAAATTGGTATGGAGTTTCGTTTGGGAACTGTCTGAGGTTATTTAAATCTAGAGACAAACAGCTTTCATTTCTGGGGTCACTAAAATTTCTAATAAGAATATCTCGTATTTCTTGAATAGTTTCTGCACAGCTAATATTCATGACTTCTCTTGCATTACCTTTTAGTTTGCTAATGATTGTACGAAATATTATTACATTTTGATAATTATTTGGATTTTGCTGGTCATAAAAATGCTTCACAATACTTTCAATACTTTCTAAAAAGAAGTTTAGTTCGTTCATATTTCCATCGAAATCTGGTATGGTTTCTGCATGACCTTTTAGAAAATTTGGAACTTGAGACATGTTGTTTGAATCGATTTCTTCGATAATTACTTCTGATTTGAAAATGTTATTTACTTCGTTAAAATAATCGGTTTCGGGTGAACCAGAAATATTTTCTGATAAGGTGAAAGTGTTTAAACTATCAACTAATGAATTAATATCTAACTCTAGATGGTCTTCACGTTCACAAAAGGAAGAGGAGAAACTAGAGGAATCTGACATATGAAAGGAACTTACAGTACGATTATCTCCATTGATTTCGGCACTGCTAAATCCTTGGAACTGCTAATCCTTTGGAAAAATATTGATTTTCTTTCCACTCCACTTAAACGTAGGAATTACTCGCGATTGTTACTTAATTATTAAAATAGAAAAGTTATCTGAGAAAGATTCTTTGTAACAATCCTGCATCGACTGCGCCAATTTTATAACTCGGTTGAGTATAAAATAAAATTATTTATTTTATTAAAAAAGGTACAAATTATATTTCCAAATAGGTATCAACAGATTGAATTATATGTCAAGACTGAATTAAATTCATATTAAAAAATGTATGTTATAAAAAGAAACATATAAGATAAGCGAATTGCTGACGAAGATCCATGGAGTGTCGGATTCCGCACAATACGCATGGGAACGGCATCTAGGATGATGTAACTACCGTAAAAATATACATTTTTACTATTATTAAACCTTATGAAATTTGAATTAAATTTAAGACACTCGTATTCGTGACTATATCTGCCTGCACTTTTTGCCTACTGAAGATCAATCAGTGAACCGTATGAACTAACTAAATTGTCGGTAAAAGAATTCACATCCTCGGCTGTGAGACCTGATCCTCATTCTATCTGACGAAGAGTCTAATGTCTAAATTCATCAGTACTCCTAATGCAATATTCTCTCCCTTACATAACCTTATATTTATCCATAACTGTTCAATACTGTTAAAGATATCAGCAAAGCAGTTCAAGCGAAGTACGCAAAACAATGGTATTGAACGAGATTATTTCAAATACAAGTTTATTCAAACTAATGACATTATTCATTATTCAATCCATTTATTTCGTTATAATGACATTATCATTCTTTCGAATCTAAATCTTATTTATTAGATCACCTAACCTACGTATCATTCGTAACTATGCAACAACATTCGAAGTAAAAAATACATCTGAAATACATAACAGAATTGAGAATTCTAACACTCCCCCTCGAATAGTGTTGTATTATATGAATGCTACTAATTCCACACTTTTCAATACAGTCGGCGTGTTTCTTTTTCTGAAGTCCTTTAGTTAAGAAATCTGCAACCATATCATTCGTGGAAACGTGTTGAATCTTGATTCTTCCATCATGAAGAACGTCTCTAACATAGTGATATTTAATGTCAATATGTTTACTCCGCTGATGAAAAACCGTATTCTCTGCTAACTTGATACATCTTAGGTTGTCTCCGAAAATAGTTAAATTACTCAACTTTTCGAAACTTGGTTCAATGAGAAAACGTTGTAAGAATATTGCTTCTTTGGTCCCTTCTGTTAATGTCATATATTCGGCCTCACAAGAAGAAAGAGCAACGGTTTTTTGTTTCTTCGAGTCCCAAGTGACGACACATCCACTTAGCATCGTCACAAAACACGAGTATGAACGACGATTCATTTTACAATTGGCCCAATCGGAGTCCGTGTAACATAATAGAGGTTTCGAAACAGGACGACATACTAGACCCATGTCCATAGTTCCTTTTAGATACCTTGATACCCGTTTAGCGGTCTTCCAGTGTGATTCGTCAAAACAGTTATTAAATTGTTCAAGATAACTAGCAACAAAAGCTACATCTGGTGTAGTGGTTGATGCCAAATATGTTAAATATCCCACCAGTTCTCTGTATGGCAGATCCTCCGACGGTTTCTAGACCCCCTTTTCTAATTTCACACTTGAATTAATCGGCGTACTAACTGCATTGCAGTTGCACATTTCAAACCGTTTCAGGGTCTCGTTGATGTAACCTGTTTGATTTAGAGTAAAAACATCTTCTTTTCGGTTGAACTCGATTCCGAAACATTGATGCATGCACCTCTCCAAGATTCTTTATCATAAAATTTTGGGAAATGAAATTAGAAACATCTTCAATTTTTCTTAGGTCCTTTGATGCTATTAGTACATCATCTACATGGACAATTATGATGGTCATATTCTCCCCCTTATCAATGCGATATACGCAAGTATCAGCATTTGTAGCAATTGCACCGTATCTTTTCAAGACTTCATTGAATCTTCGGTGTCAGCTTCGTCCAGCTTGTCTAAGTCCATATAGAGCTGTCTCCAAATTGCATACTTTGCTTCCAGTGTTTAATTCTTGGATCATCCGTCGTGCCTTCTCGCGAATAACATCATCTTGTTCCGTATCAACTATGATTTCTAGAAGCATGTTGATTTCCTTCGGTGGCTCCATTAGAATGTCTTCTTCCAGGTATCCATTCCGATAAGCCGTAGTGACATCTAACTGATGAATTTTCATATTATAACGCACTGCGAGACTAATCAATAGTCGAATTGATCCCATTCTTGCAACAGAAGCGAACGTTTCGTTGAAATGTACTCCTGGTTTTTGAGTAAATCCCTGAGCTATCAATCTTGCTTCACGTTTAATTGTTCCATCTTGGTTAACCTCGTTTCGGAGTATCATACGACTACCGATAGTTGTTGGATCGTCAGGCCGGTCTACCAAATACCACGTGTCGCTTCTTACGATGGATTCCAATTCTCGAACCATTGCTTCTCGCTTCATTGACTTCTGGACTTGACATCGCTTCCTTCATGGGAATTCCAGACAGATGCACTTGTTCATCAGATGAATCAGAATTTTCTGATTGCTGATGAAAAATTTTCCGGGGTCTCCTCCTTTCTCAAGTTCTTAAGATTTTTGGTCTCCCTGGAGTTCTACGTTGAATCTCTTGTCCTTGTACATTCGTCAATCTTACTTGAGTATCTTGTTCTTGTTCAATGTCTTCTCCGACAAATTCTGGAATCACGTTCACGTTATCTTCTACTGTTTCTACATTGTGTAATTTCACAGAATCGTCAAAATGATTCATTTTCACGTGAACAAAATCGCAGTTACAATCTTCGTTTTCACCTCTTGAGTTATCTTCCTTTTGTATATTTTGATAGCAATCCTCATACGTTTCCTTTGTAGATAGTTTCTTTTTCATAAATTTCACATCTCTTGATACGATGATTTTTCTTTCATTTGGAATCCAAATTATGTACGCCTTTGATTCATCCGAGTATCCAACGAACATTCCAGATAAGTTTCGAGAATCGAATTTTCCGGCACCCGGTTTATTATTCAGAACATAAACTTGATCACCAAATTCTCTGAAACAACGAACATCAGGAATTTTCCCTGAAAAAATTTCAGACGGAGTTTTGTTATTCAACGATGTAGATGGACAACGATTCCGAATGTGATTTGCTGTGCTCACTGCTTCTGCCCAGAAGTGAGAGGGAAAACCAGATTGCAACAGCATACATCTCGCCATTTCGATGATTGTGCGGTTTTTTCTCTCTGCTACACCATTTTGTTGAAGACAATATGAAACAGTCAATCTTGTAACGATTCCACGATTTTTCGAAAAATCGTCAATAGCGGTGTTAACAAATTCCTTTCCGTTATCCGATTGAATAACTTTTATCGTTTTACCGGTTTGATTCTCGATCATCAGGACGAAATCTTTCAGCGCTTGAACCACCTCAGATTTGCACTTCAAGAAATAATCCGGTCCCCATCTGGAGTTGTCATCTATGAGTTGTAGAACGTACTTAGCTCTTCCAATAGATTCTACCCTCATGGGGCCACATAAATCGGTATGCACAATATCCAGTAATACCGAAGATCTATTAGAATTCATTGGGAATGGATTTCTAGTCATCTTTCCTTCTAAACAAACCGTGCAATTGTCGCTTGAAGACATTCTCGACATCACACCTTTTATTCTACCTAGAGTAATTGCTGCCACCAGATCTTTAGAATTCAGATGTCCAAATCTTGTATGCCAATCCTCTTCCGGTATATATGCTACTTCGGTCTTATTCTCTTCAGTAATCGCAACTTCATTTGGCAATTCTTCAACCATGTACAATCCGTTATTTTTATTCGCGATTAGCTTTACATTTCCATCTTGATCTAGAACAGTAGCTTACTTTGATTGAAACATACTTCAAAACCATGTTCCGTTATTTTGGATACTGATAATATACGCAAATCAGGAACTAACTGTGTATTTTCTGAACAAATTAACTTCTCTTCTTCGCTAACTCTCCGAGAAACTTTTCCTTCTCCTTGAATTTGAATTGAGTTTTAGTTTGCAAGATTACATTTTTCATTCTCATTGTCAGCTCCAAAATTATATCTGTATGTATGTCATTGCAAAAATGTGATGTAGTTCCAATATCTAACCACCATTTACTTGCTTCACCCGTTCCAGCTAAATACGCCTCTGAAGTAAACATAGTGGCACTCGATGAATTCTGTTGATTTCTGTTCTTATTTCTACAATCAGCAGATTTGTGTCCAACCATTTTGCATTTGTGACATTTAAAGCTAAACACACCATCCCCACATTTGCCAGATACATCTTTTGATTTCTTTAGCGGTTTTCTATACAATTTTCTTGCGTACATTGCGTTAGACGTAGATCCACCTGCAATGTTCTTTCTGGATTCTGATTCTTCAGTTATTTATATGCGCAACACATCCGGGGGAGGTCACGAGACTCGATAGCACATCTGAAGTTGTCAAATTCTCTCGAAGACTGATCAATAACAACGTTGTAAGTAAGTCTTGATCGGTTTCAACCCCAATTTTGTTAATTTCATCCACAGTATCGAAAAATGTATTTAAATGTTCATGTACATCACTTTCATTATGCATCTTCAAGGTTGTTAACTGTCTCAAAAGTGCCGCTTTCCTAGCTGGTCCTTTGGATTGAAAGGTACCCTCAAGCTTCAGCCATATCTCACAAGACTTAACACATCTTTTGATTTGTTTCAATTCATTCGCACTAATTGATAACACGATGTCCGAACGAGCTTTGGCGTCATTTTGTTCCCAAAGCTTTGCTGCGTTTTCCGAATTCATATCATTCGTCACAACTTCAGGCTTTGTGCTGGTACCATTCACAAAATGCCACAATTCGTTCTTCACTGATAGTGCTTCCATAAATATTTTCCAAGTGTCATAATTATTCTTGTTTAAACTTTCGAATCTCATCAATTGCGCCATTCTCGTTCCTTTGTGATTTCGCCTTATCGTGTTTCTGAATATTCTAAATATTCAACAACGATTTTCCAATGCGAAATTTTCCACTGAAAGGAAGAAAAAAATATGTACCTTCTTTGAATCCGTTGCTGGGCCCATAACATGTTAAAGATATCAGCAAAGCAGTTCAAGCGAGTACGCAAAACAATGATATTGAACGAGATTATTTCAAATACAAGTTTATTCAAACTAATGACATTATCATTCTGACGAATCTAAATCTTATTTATTAGATCACCTAACCTACGTATCATTCGTAACTATGCAACAACATTCGAAGTATAAAATACATCTCATAAAATACATAACATAATTGAGGATTCTAACAAATACCGTTGCCAGAAGTAATTAGAAATGATTTTAGATGCTGTTTAATGTAAATGCACAAACCTCCTCCTTTAGAACCACGATCACGTCTATAAAGAGAATAATTAGCGATTCGTAAAATATTATCATTGATTTCATTGTTTAACCAAGTTTCAGTACAGCAGAAAATATCGCATCCATTATGAATTATATAAAACTTGAGATGACGAAATGAGGGTAAAATAGATATTATATTTAAACCACCGATTTTCAAAAAATGGTATGACATAAGTCTAACAAAATAAATGTTCAATTAAGAAACACTAGTTGCTTTAAAATAATAGGAGCTAATTTACTTCAAGGTAAATGAATATGTAATATAGATAATTTAAAATGAAAGCATATTATAAAATAATAAGTGTAAAAAAAATATGATCTATTTTGTAGCATTATAATAAATCCAAAATATAATTCTATGGATACTTATAACTTTACTTTCATTCCGGTATTCTAAACAGAGATTTCTAATTATAATTAGGAATTAATTAGGAAAGGATATAGAAAGTGAAAAGTTCTCTGAGTCGGTAAAGAATATTTGAAAAGTATGAATAAAGAGTATATCCTCAATTTAATGTTTACAATCTAAGAATGAAAAAAGACAATAGTAAAAAGTTGACGATGAAGAAAGATAATGTAGAGTACAGGTGCCCATGTATTTTGTTCAATGTTATACAGGGTGTCTCAGATTTTGATCGGGAAAATTTAATAAACGATAGAAAATTTGATTTTGAGAAAAAAATTCCCAATAACATATATGCACAGACGCTTAGTTTTTGAGATACAGGGTAGGGTGTTGAAATTGAAAAAAAAATTTCGTTCTTTGCGAATATCTCCGGAACCGTTTATAGTACAGAAAACAGCTTTTGCAAGCATTTTCTACTCATAGTAAGCTATATTCTGTGTGATAAAAATTTTTTTTTTAGTCATAATTGGTGAAGATGTTGAAGGGGTAGTCGAATATTGCGACAGAATGGAGAATCTTGAATAAAGTGCAAGTGGTAGTTACTGACAAAGCTGTCAATGTAGTAGCTTCAATAAAATTAATGTAATAGGTTCATATCCCATGCTTGGCTCATACACAAAATTTGATTGCGCCACATGGATTAAACGAAATAACCCAAATCCGAAATCAAGTAATAGTCATTGTCGAATACTTTCGACGGAGTAATAGAACGAATTTAAAATTATTGTCCACACAAACTAGGATAGAACCAAACTGTGTACCACTAAAATTGAAGAACGATGTGTGTACAAGGTGGAATTCAACATATTACATGTTCGAACGCATGTTACGTTTGGAAGAACCAATCACGATCACCATAGGTTCATTGCGTCATCCTGTGGAAATATTATCTGAGAAAGAGTGGACTACTTTGAGAGAAATATACAAGGTATGGCAGCCATTCGAGCAGATAACAACGGAAATGAGCGGGGAAACATATGTTACTATTTTTAAAGTAATAGTGTTAGTTCGGGGATTAACTTCCGTTTTAGAAAATTTCCAGAAAGAAATGTCGGAAGATGCGACGAAGAAGTTGATTGAGGATTTCTTAGAATCTATCTGATAAAGTTGATTTCAATTCAATATTTTCGAAAGTCTCCCTCTTGGATCAAAAAAAAAGGATTTTCGAACGAAGGAGCTTACAAGATAGGTAAGGGTAGATTGCAGGCTGAAGCAATGGCACTTGCCAGAAAAAATTTAAACGCTACCATTGGTGAAAGCAATGAAGCCGAAATTACTGCTCACGAGATTTCGGGAGCAGAAAACATTAATCTAGTTTGGCAGGAATTCGACCAGTCTGTGAATACGAATTTTGAAGTAATGAATTCTACAGTTACTGCAATAGCAGAAGGGAGGATGTACTTGGAAGAACCGAATATTGCCAGAAAAGGAGATCCACTGTTATGGTGGAAAACCAGGGAATTGCTACATCCCACGCTTCATTTATTGGCAAAAAAACATTTATTTGTTGTAGCTACATCCGTGCCAAGTGAGCGCATGTTTTCTACTTGGAAGTATCGATCCTATTAGGAGCGATACACTATATTTTGTATCGATACTTTACTCTTCGATATATTGTGTACAAGCGAAAAAAATTAAAATTTGAAATCTATCTAGTGATGACGATGAGGACACCGTTTCTATACGTTCATCTCTATTGGTGACTGCAACTACAAGTTCATCTTACTCCTTACATCAGCCATCAATGAAAGATAGTTTCGAAAACATTAAATCATTCTCTGCTGAGTTCGAAAGTTTCAAATAATATATATATATATTTAGTCATATTATTTTTTGGAAGTAAATATTGGACCTAAAGAAGTAAAATAACAAATAGTATTATTTATATAATAGCTAAGTATATTTCAGAATCTGTAAAACACATCAATTATAAATGGGAGGTTCTGACTTTAGTGATGAAGCAAAAATTTAGAGAGATAAAATATTCCACTCTCACCACAGATATCTGAACGGAAACCATGAATACGAATTTTTTTAGGCCTGACATGTCATTTTTACTCCGAATGGCAGCTTGAGTCTGTGACGATAGGTGTGACAGAGCTAGAGGAAAGATACACTGCTCAATATATAAGTGACATTTTAAAGAATCTTCGTTTAGAGTGGAATAATTCTTCAACTAAAGTCACAGTTGTTGTAACAGACAACGGGAAAAACATTGTTGAAGTAAATGACAGTTTTGGTGAAAATATTCATTTACCGTGCTTCGCGCATACTCTTGACTTAATAGCATAGAATAGTCAATGATATTCAAGAAGTTTTTGGACAAAATAAAGAATATAATTTCTCAATTTCGCCATAGCGTTGTTGCAGCTGATGAATTAGGACAGGCACAAAACATAGGTACTGCTCTAAAACTAATTCAGTCGGTTCGTACTCGCTGGAACTCTACTTGTTTTATGTTGGAGAGATTTTTGAAATTATTTACATGTGTAGCACCTATTTTATTGAAGTATCCTAAATCTCCTTCAATGGTGGACGACTCTGAAATGGAAGTAGCCAAAGAGGTAATTGCTATCTTGGTTCCAATTGAGGCAGTTTTTAGGGAAATTTGTGGTGAAAAGTATCTCACTGCAAGTAAAATTATTCCCATTATAAACTATCTGACACAAAATTTCAAAAATATCAACCCCTCTACAGACAATAGGAGAACATTTCAACGAATTGCACTTGAAGAATTGCAAAAACGGTTTGGGCTACAGAACAAGTTACAATATTAGCCGTTGCCACAATATTGGACACACATTTCAAAAAAATTCATTTCAATAATCCTACTGCTTGTGCACGAACAATTAATATTAAAGTTTCTGTACCCAAGCACCACCAACCGAAACAATGGCTTCCGATAATACTATGGATGAGGCTGACCTGCAGAGAAGTCAAAATTCCGAAAGTTCAACAAAGTCTGTTTGGTCTTTTTATAACGAATTATGAAAAAACAAATGACTGGAATCGATAATAGGGAGGGTGTGCTTCATTCGCTTCACTTGAATTATCCAATAATGAATATTAATACTGGTGGAATAAAATTCTGGATTGAATCTCCAGAAAAAAAGTTTCTTACGAGGAATTGCCATAAAATATTTATGAGTGGTTGGCACATCTGTTCCAACTGAGCGCCTGTTTTCTAAGGCTAGACATATGAAGTCGGAATAAGCGGACTGGTGAAAGATTGTCAAAATTTCAATTTCCGAATTCTTTACAATTAAATATGTGGGACATTTGAATTAAAATATGTATTTCTTTTTAGTACTTTAGTCTGTTACTAAATTAGTTTACGTTGGACGTTTTCCACTTTTGTTTGTAATAATCACAAATAAATTAAACAAACCAATCGTGTTTTTTTTCTCTCTCCATTCTCCTCTCTTGATTATAATGCGTAGTATTTTATTCAATTTTCACTACATTCTGTTATTGAATAACAGTACCGCTGAGCTCTGACGCCCTAAAAATCGCGGATCGTTTGGTATCGATATTTCGAGTATCGATCCTTCAACTTACGACATTTTACGTTCCAATCCGTATCGATTCTTTCGAGTGTATCGCACATCCCTACTACCAGCACGTAACGTAGCAGACACGGAGCAGTCACAAGTTTTCACATCATGCGGCAACTCACTCACAGATGCCCACTGATCAAGTACATAGAGTTGTGTACACTCGCGTATTTCAAATGTTTCGTTTGAAGAAACAGCTGTGGTAGCGATTTCACTGGAACAAGAAGAGAAATCGGATTATGAAGAAGTGCAACAAAGGAAACGGAGGTTTTCTGTCCATCCCATTGTAACGAAGCTGTGAAATATTGAATGAATATTTAATGGGAGACACGTAGATTAGTTGTAAATTTTAGATTTCGTTTATATTAGTATTTCGAATTGATAATGGGAATAATTATATTGTTGTATAGCAAGATAGATAGTACCGGTCATTGACATCCGTGTAGTTTAAGTGTCAGATTTACATACGGTTCCATCCATAAGTCGCGTATACTTTGATTTCATTCAGAAGTGTGCATATTTCGTTTCAATAAAAGATATCGGAACAGATGTAACCTTAAAAACTGCACCAAATCGAGTAACTGGTGGACCGTCATGTGCCCGAAATAAGCATAAAAGGGCTCGGCTGGAGCTGGTGTAGGTAAACGCCTCGCAAGCGTTGCATTCTAAATGATTACGATTATAGTCCGTGAGCCAACTGAAGTTAGTGAACCATTTAGATCGCCGAAATCGAAAAGTATGTGTTCCATCAGTTACCATTGAAGTATTTGTGCATGAATATCCGTTTTTAATAATACTCGCATGACTATTTGTTTGCGAGGCTATAATAAGGAAATAGCTTGCTTGGACCGCTTTATTTGCGATTATTGTTTTTGAGCTTCCTTGTGCTCTCCTCCGGGTCGGAATAAATTATTATTATACAGAGTTAAATAGTTATCTATGTTCAAGCTATAAATAAGCTTGTTATTGGGAAGTTCCGTGTTTATCTAAAACGACTTTCTGCAACAGCATTTAAGTAGTCAAGAAGTAACCAAGTATTGATTGCAATTAAAGTCTGCAAATAGAATACTATTCAGTCTGCCTTCTTGACCCCTGGTTACTTACTTCACTGAGACTACCCTGGGCCAAGGCTATCCATAGGAAGCAAAGTGATACGCTTTGAGGTAAAGGCCCTAGCAGAAGGCCTTTAACGAGAAGTAAACCTTGACAAAAATCTGGCGCCAGAGAAACCAACATAAAAGTCAATCAGATTGAGATTTGGTAGACTTGGAGGAGTAGTGAAGCCGTTGTGAGTAAAAATCGCCAAAAAGTAACAAGGTACGTCACACCATGAATGCGAAAAGAAAAAAAGGACAATTTAACACATTATACAAGGAGCTCGTAGACGATGAAAACAGATCTTTAAAATACTTTAGGATGAACAAATATGAGTTCGAAACCATCGTAACTGATATTTCACCAGTGATAACTATACAAAAAACCAAGCTCAAAGAGTCTTTATCACCAAGAGAAAAACTAGCAGTTTGTTCGAGGTAAGAATTTTATTTTCCATATATTAAAATTGAACAAAACGATATAATAATTAAAGTAGAGTTCATACAGTTAATTTGGGTACTGCTAAACTACCAACACTGATACCAAAAATTTAAGACAAATGAAATTTGCACACTTTTTTACCTGCCGTCGATTAGTAGCGAAACTAAATGTACCACTATACCTAACAATTGCATTTCTAAGTTTTCTTTTGGTTGAAATATTCGCTTAGGACACACTATATAAAGAATTAGTTTCATTTCGAGATGTATGACGTAAAATAACTTGGGAGCGTACAAGTACTTGTTTTTTGAACGTCTTCTAATTCTCGTTCTTGAATATTGTTGTATCGTGTTGATAGTTGCTATAGAAATCATTTCGTGGTTCCGACACTTGGGTTTGATAAGATGCTGTTGAACCTACCTACATATCCATAAGGGGTACTTCTAATTCTAATAGGAATTTCAAGCTCAATTTCAGATATGACTGAAAATACTTTGGCTTTTGCTATAGCTCTATATCGAGGAGGGAACGACTGGACTGTTGTTGTATATCACCTTGGACTTTATTATTCATTTTGATTGTGTGTTGTCATGGTAGATGTCATATATATTGATAAATTATGTGATTGTCAATAAAATAAAAGTAGCACGTCAGTAGTTTTCAATTCGTATATCTATACAGAATAGTTTGACCTCAAGAAAGAAAACTATCTGAAGATAAGTTTTCTAACATTTGGCGACCGTGACAAGTACTATTTAAGTATGGACAAAACGAAGAGAGCCCTAGATCTACACCGAACTACTTTTAAGAAGATATGTAGTAAGATTGAAGACGATTTATCCATGAACACATACGATTTGATAGATATTCAGAGTAATATCAAAGTTGTAGAAAAAATAATGCTTCAGATAGTTGAACGGATTCAACTTTTTTTTGATTTGATGTTGGATTCAGATGACTGTGAAGACAGTATGAATGCTGAAGTTGAAGTTATGGATAATTTGAGTTCCCAGTACCACAAATTAAAGTTTCGTTGTGAAAAATTGGTGTGTCAAAAAGAAATCTCAAAGAAATCAGACTCGAAAGGTAAACTGAAGATTCCTAAACTAGAATTTCGTGAATATGGAGGTGATTAGAAGGCATGGCTCGGGTTTTGGAATCAATTCAGTAGGATTGATGAAGATTCTGATATAGAGGAGGGAGACAAGCTTCAGTATCTCATTCAGGCCACCGTACCAGGTTCTAGCAAGACTAATTGTGGAAAGTTACCCTGTCACAAAAGGTAACTATGAAAAGGCCATTGACAGTTTGAGAGGAAGATTTGGTAGAGAAGACTTATTGGTAGAAGTGTATGTCAGAGAACTCCTCCAACTAGTTTTAACAAACCTTCATACCAAGAATAGATAATCAACCTTTTTTGATAAAATTGAGTTACAACTAAGAGCCGTAGAGAGTTTGGGTGTAAAATTTGTTATTTGTGCTGCTATGTTGTATCCCTTAGTGGAGTCTTGTTTAGGAGAAGATTTAATAAGAGCTTGGCACCGAAATCAATTTTATTCAATTGAATCAAGTTTGGAGAAACTTCTTCACGCTTTGATGGATTTCCTTGGACAAGAAGTTAGGAACTAGCTATGAGCAGTTTTAAGGACAAGAAGAAACAAGAAGATCGAAATACAATTAACAATACAAGTAACGTACCCACCGCTTCTGAACTGTTTAATAAAGGTGTTCCCCGATGTGTTTTTTGTAAAGGAACGCATTCCTCCTATTAGTGTAAAGAAGCTTTGAAATTGAGTTTTGTAGAGAAGAAGCAGAAGTTGTCAGGGTCTGCATGCTGTCATTTGCCTACTAGATTTGGTCATATAGCACGGCGATGTCGTTTAAGGGAAAATTGTGATAATTGTCGGGGAAAACATTGTACCCTTATGTGTTATGAACAAGTTTTGAAGGCGTCTAATACAAACGAAGTCAAGTCAGATAGTCATAAAACAGAGAAAGCTGAACAGAATCTGACCAACCATACATATACTGATGTTTTTCTACAAACCATGGTAGTTAAACTTAAAGGCGAAAATGAATCGAAGCAAGTGAGACTTTTGATTGATGTGGTTCCCACAAGTCTTATGTTACTAAAAGGATTGCCGGAGAGATAGGTTATATTCCGATTCGAGAAGAAGAGCTGGTACATTCGCTTTTTGGAGGAACACAAAGTGAAACAATGAAACATACGTGTTATAAAATTCGACTCTATAGTCTTACTGAAGACTACAGCTGTAACTTTGAAGTTTTGGACCAGCCATTGATCTGTAGCAAAGTTAGCCCTGGGGGAAAATAACCTTGGTTAGAGGATGAATTGAAACTCATGGGCATTGAAATCACAGATACAACAGATGGGCCCATAGATGTATTAGTTGGAGCTGATGTAGCTGGTAAGTTACATTCTGGACGAAAACATGATCTGAAATGTGGTTTGGTGGCAGTTCACACGTTATTGGGTTGGACGCTTAGGGGAAAAGTAAAAAATGTTATTAAAGCCTAAAAGGATGAAGTCTTCACAAGAACAAGGGCTAGTAATCATGGAACATTTGTTGAGTACTGTTAAACAGAAAGATGATAAGCGATATGAAGTGAGCATGCCTTGGATTGAAGGTCATCCTACCTTACCTTCAAATTTTGATTTGTCATATAAAATACTTTCAAATACTACAAAAAAGTTAAAGAAAGACAATTTTTACGATGTTTATGATGAAGTCTTTAACGATTGGCTAGTGGAAGGTGTCATAGAATGCATACCTTATAGCGGATCTATTGAAAAGTCAACTCAGTTTGGTCATCCTGTTTATAAACCCAATAGCAGTACAACACCTGTACGTCCTGTTTTTGATGCTTCTTCAAAAGAAAATAATCAACCTCCACTAAACCAGTGTTTGGAAAGGGGAGTAAATCTTATTGAACTGATTCGTTCCATGTTATTGCGTTTTCGAACAGAAAAGATAGGAATTATAGCTGATATCAGACGAGCTTTCCTTAGGATTGAGTTGAACGAAAATGATCGAAATTTTATAAAGTTTTTATGGTAAGATAATGATGTAAATTTGAAAGTTTGCACGTGTGGTATTTGGTGTAACTTGTAGTTCTTTTTTGTTGGGAGCTGTTATAGAATACCATCTGAAAAAACTATGGAAAAATCAATTTGTGGAAAAAGTAATTACTCTTCAGAAGTCATTAACAAACTGATGAAAGTCTTTTTACGTGGACAACGTTGTAGCAAGTGTGAAAGATGAAGAAGCTCTTCACCAATTTATAGAACAGTCAAAAAATTCTGGCTGATGGAAAGTTTGAGTTGAGAGGGTGGGAGTATTCTTCAACAAGAAAAATAGAAGGAGAAGTAAAAAGTAATGTCTTGGGATTAATATGGAATCGTGGGTCGGATACATTAGAACTTTCTTCAGAATGGTTTGACAAAATAAGCACGAACAATGTAACCAAAAGAACCAGTTTGTCTGCAGCACATGAACTTTTTGATCCTATTGGTTTTTCCTGTCCAGTATCATTGTTCCCAAAGTTACTACTCCAGAAGACATGGTCTATGAATTTGAGTTGGGATAATAAAATCGATGGTGACGTTCGAGATGATTTTCTGAAATGGTTACAAGAATTACCCTATTTGATAACCATTAAAATACCACATAGGATATTATTCAGTTCGAATTCTATACTTCCAGTCAATCAGTCTGTTCACGTTTTCTGCGATGCAAGTGCTACTGCTTATGCAACTTGTATTTTTTTAAGAACAGAAAACAGTGAGAAAATTGATGTAAGATTGATAGAAGCAAAATCCAGAGTGGCTCCTATCAAGAAGTTAACAATTCCTCGACTTGAACTTTTGGCTGCGACAATTGGTGTTAGGATGTTTCAAAACTTTCAAAGAAAACTATGAATCGCAAATACAAGTCTACTATTGGTCAGATTCTTCAACAGTACTGTCGTGGATTAAACGAGAAGATCAGTGGAAACCTTTTATCTGGAATCGAGTTGAAGAAATTGGATGGTTTTCGAAGCCTCAAGATTGGTATCACGTTCCTGGTGACATGAATCCAGCAGATCTTCCATCGAGAGGTAGTTCACCCAAAACGCTGATGGAAGATGGTGGGAGGGTCCTAAGTGGTTGTATGATCCGGTTCCACAATGGCCGAGCCAAAATGTTGACTACGATGAAGAAGAAATAAACAAAGAAAAACGAAAGACTGTGATTTCTTCCTTCTCTGTGACCAAAAAATGTACATGGGACTATCGGTATTTTTCGAAGTTCAGCAAAATTGTTAATCTTGTTGGATGGATCAAGAGATTTATAATGATTGTTATAAAGCAAGATGGTAATCATTATAGAATTTTGACTGATGTAGAACTGAAAGGTTCAAGAAAATCAGTTATTCGTTTGATACAACAAGAAAGTTTTGAATCAATAAAAGATTCGAAGTTATCATCATTGTGTCCGTTTTATGATGAAGAAGGATTGAGAAGGTTACGCACTAAAATTTATGATAGAAATGATAGAGTAGAATTTTGTATGCCATATGTTTTGCCATCAAACCACGAAGTTGTTAGACGCTTGATTTTCGAGGAACATGTTAAGAATGGCTACGTCGGTATTCAGACATTGATGCGAATTCTGAGAGAAAACTATTTGATTCTAAAATGTAGATGCACCGTGAGATCTGTAATAAGCCGATGCACTACTCGAGACACCTGCGATAAGTTTACCAGAAACTAGAGTCCGTGACGCGGCAGTTTTTGAAGTCCTTGGCATAGGTTTGGCGGGTCCATTATACTTGAAAACTAACGAGAAGGTTTGGATAGTCCTTTACACGTGTGGAGTGTACAGAACAGTACACCTTGAATGGATCTCTTCTCTGTCAAGTAACGGATTTTTACAGACCCTAAGAAGATTTATCGCTCGTAGGGGAAGACCTTCAATCATATACACAGATTGCAGCACGAAATTCATCGGATCAGGAAATGCTGTCTGCAATTTAGATTGGACAGAAGTAGTTAAATGTTGTTCTACAATACCACAAATGGACTGGCGGTTCAATCCTCAAACAGCAGCAGGGTGGGGTGGTTAGTGGGAGCGTCTCACAAGACTCATGAAAGATGTACTACGTAAAATTCTTGAGAAAACTTGCCTCAATTTTGAAGAACTGCAGACAGTGCTTTGAGACTGTGAAGCAGTATTGAATGCTCGACCATTAACCTACATGTCTGAAGACCCAAATGATTGTATTGTACTCACACCAGCTATGTTTCTACAAGACATTAAAGGAGTTGGAGTAGCAGACATTGATTTATTTGAAGCCAAAGATTTGACTAAACACTACCGATATCGTTTGAAATTAGAAGGAGATTTGAACAAACGATTTAAGTCTGAATATTTAGGCCAACTAACATTATTTTCGAAGAAGTCTAGAGACACTGTAAAAGTAGGGGATGTTGTTCTCGTATCGGATTACAATAAGAAAAAATTGGAATGGCCTATGGGTCGACTTGTCGAAACGATACCAGGACGTGATGGAAAAATTAGAATTGCAAGGTTAAAGACTGCGTCTGGTGAGCTGTTACGACCAGTCCAGCGATTGTTAATGTTAGAGAGCGGAAGTTCACAAGATCTTCCGAAGAAAGTTGTAGAGAAAGAATCAAAACAATGTTTCCGAAATGATGGTGGAATCACTGAGCCGGTAGTACATACGAGATATGGAAGGAGGGTGAAAGTACCATCAAGATACAAAATTTAGTTGTGTCACATATTTGGTTCTTAGTGACACAAGGTGGGAGTATGTTGTATATCATCTTGGACTTATTGTGTTGTCATGGTAGATGTCATATATATTGATAAATTATGTAATATAATCGTTTGTTGTGTTGATATGTACTAAATTTTGTCACTTTTTTTATCCAATATACATTTATCATTTTATTTGATCAACGAGTTTAACTGGTAATTCCTAATCACCTCTCAGCGAATAGGATCTTCAGAATTTACGCTTGAATGGATATAAAGATGTAATTGTACGAGGCGGTCCCTTGGAAGGGATCGCGGCATCGTAGACAAAAACAGCTTCTAGGTGGGCTGAATTATACACGTAGTGGTGGCAGATAAAAAGAACCTTAAGGGTTCACGGATCAACCAAGATCTTTGATACCCGAGCAGGTTCCAATAAACAAATCTAAATTCATATAACACGTCGATGAGGTATTAACACTACCTGAAATAATACCCAGCCGACTGTTACAAGTAGTGGATTCAGATTTATAAAACACGCTCGGCGCACTGTTACATCATTCCACAGTTGTTGCTGCTGCGTGTAAATGTTTATCATTTATTATCGAAAATTATGAGCATATCTTCATAAGATAAAAAGTTTCTAACAAATACAAGATCTCATTTTGCTATGCTGATACTAAAAATTCGTTGCTGCTTTGAAGTTTCCTGTAAACAACAATCTCCGGGTCAAAACATTATACCCAATCTCACAATTTGATTTTATAATTGATTTATTGAGTTTTCATACATTTAGACTACAAAAAAGAAATGGCAAAGGTCACTTACTTATGAAGAATTACTACAGGAATTAGATAAAAGTATATCCGACATCGAATGTATCAGTGATGATGATGATGAATTAAACATTTCGGGGGGTGACTGTGAGGATGCTAGTGAGGATGAAGGAGCAGAAATGGGACCAAATGGTGAGAAAGACTTATTACAAGACACTGTACAAAAATGAAACTTCGGGACAAGAAAAACAAGTCTCACAAGGTGATCAACTCACTACAAATTTGAATGATCCGATGGAAGGTCAGAGTTCTGACTCTAAAGATAAACTGACATCTGAGAAAAGAAAAGAGGGCTAAAGTCTGAGCAAGGTTTACAAACTGAAGAATTCATAAACGAGAACAATCTGACAACCAAAAACCAAAAAAAAAAACATTATTTGGATTAAAGACGTACATTTCCTACCAAATGTATGCTGGCACCAAAAAGCCCTACCAGATGATATTGTGGAGTTGGAAAGTCACATACAATTCTTTGAAAGATACGTCACCCCTCAATTATTTCAAATAATGTCGGAAAACACAAACTTATATGCAGTTCAACAAAATTCAAAGTTTTCAACTGCAACCATTGAAGAACTTCGAACTTTTATAGGCATACATATTGTAATGGGAAATTGCCATTACCCAAGGATAAAATGTTATTGGCAACCGAATTTAAAAATTCCTTTGGTGTCAAAGGAAATGACAATCTATCGATTTTATAGATGAAAATTACCGTCTCTGGAAAATAAAACTTTCTGCAGTTCTTTAACTCTTGAAACCGATCTGTGTATAGATGAGCAAATGATTCCGTTCAAAGGAAATATAAATGTCAAGCAATATATCAGAAACAAACCAACTCAATGGGGTATGAAGCTGTTTGCGCTTTGTGGCCAAAGTGGATTATGCTACGACTTTATTATTTATCAAGGTTCTACAACAAAACTCCTACCAGCTCATTCAAATGTTTTAGGAATGGGAGGTGCCGTGGTTTCTACTTTGGCACAACGCATCGATAAACCGAATTTTCGATTGTATTTTGATAACTCCTTTAGTAATTACAACTTACTACAATATCTGGGAAACAAAAATTGTATTGTTACATGCACTGCACGAATTGACAGATTTAACAAATATGACACAATTTGAAAAGAAAGGTCGTGTATCTTTTGAAGTTATCAAAAACTACAATCAGTCAATGGGAGGTGTCGACAAACGATTTTTTGATAACTATATAACGAACATTTATCCGATCTCGAAAATGGACCATACATGTTTACACATACAATTGATATTGCTTGCGCCAACTCATGGCTTGAATATAAAGAAAACGCCATACTATTGGGAATTCCTGCAAAAAATGTCTTAGATCTCCTGAGTTTTAGAGCATATGTGCTCCAAGGTCTAATAAAATCGAAGAAAACTTTGCCAAAAAAGGAAGGACGCCCATCATCTTTGTACGTCTCAAAACCACCAAACCCGGCTCCGTCTTCGCCTAGCTCTTCATCTAGGGAAGTTAGACCAATTGTTGAAGTGAGCTTTGATCAAGTGGGACATTTTTCTAAATTTGACAAGAAAACTTTTGCATCTAGATGCGAAAATGAAAATTGCAAAGGACAACTCGAGTCACGTGCATGAAGTGCAATGTTCATTTGTGTTTGCAGAGGGAAAAAATTGTTTTTTAGTTACCATGTGAAGTAACCATGTGTGAAATAAAATGGTGAGCTTAATGTATATGTCGTATTTGTTTTCAAATATTTTTAGTATATCTCACCTTTTGCCAATAATGTATTCAATCGAATACACGGGAAACCCAAAAATATGAATAAAACATCAAAAAATTAAAAAAAAATCTATTAAATACTGTGCAAAGTTTCAGATTATTTTGTCGAAAAAAAATTTTGTTAGCGTAAAGGTTAATGAATGTAGCTACTCCATTGTATAAACCACAAAACAGTGCCGAAACAGATCTCAGAAAAGTACAACGCACTTTCCAAGCATTTCAAACAGCAATTATCCACAGTGAATTTGACTATGGATGTATGGACAGGAACAATGCGAACGGTCAGCTTTCTGGGCATTACAGCAAATTTTTACAGGGATGGAAAACTTAGCACAGTGACAATTTGTGTGTTGAATCTAGATGAGAAAAGAGCCCACCGCTGATTATTTACGAACATGTCTGAAAAATGTTTGTGCTGAATGGGGTATTTCTAAAGAAAGAAATTCAACTGTAGTAATCGATAAAGTTAAGGCAATCGTAAAATATTTTAAGCAAAGTGTAAGTTTCGCCGACGAATTGAGACATATTCAATTTACATCAAACTCTGATAGTGTATATAAATTAATTCAAATGGTACCTACACGTTGGATTGCACCTATTCTAATTAAATACCCAAAGGCTCCTGCAATGGTGGATGCTAATGATTAGCAAATGGTTAAGGAAGTAATTGAAGTCTTACGTCCTCTTGAAGAAGCTTCGAAAGAAATTTCCGAATATAGGGTGGGAAGGGGGAATAGCGCTCACTGGGTAATGGCGCTCACCTCTGTAACTCTGTCAAAATGGAACTTATCAGCACGCCACTTCGCGAAGCGCGAGGGGATGGGACCTCTAATAGACAGCGATGCAAACGCTGGGTCATACGACTCTTTTTAATGAGCCCGCTCATTTCGTTCAGCTCACTCAAGTGAGTCGTTTGTACTAAGTCGTTCATTTGAACGATTTGCACGGTGCTTGGTGAGTCATCTACCGAAAGCTCGCATGGATACTTTTAGAGGCTATCGAAATCTATGCTCGCATTGTAATACCTACTTTACCTACCCACCACCTACGCGTTTACCGGGGATTACCACTTATTTGATACGTTCCCTATCTCAATTAGTTAATTCTCAGCATGTATGTGGCTAACAGCTACAGTTAAGTTATTTTGCAGTTCCGGCTTCCGGGTGCTACCAGTAATTGTTTGCGCGTTGAATATATATAAATTATCGAATCACTATCGTTAAGGCGGTGGAATGTGGATGGAGCAAAACCGAAATGGAATCTAAAAAACGAAGTGAATTATGGACTTTTTTGAGCAAATTCCAGATTTCATCATATAGAGGAGGTTCAACTTACAATTTAAGTAGACATTTACGAAGCAAGCATCCTAACAGTAATGTCTTAGTGGCCGAAAAACGTGGCAATACTACATCAGCAAGTATCAAGTACCAAGATAACTATTCAAGAAATTGACGCGATTCCTTCAACTTCCACAAGTACCATAGCCCCAATAAATGATGATAATCAAAATGTACTTTCGGTAAAAGAATCGGAAATATAAGGTACATTTTTTACTAAACCGGTGATAAATAAAAAGAAGGATGATATCTATGAGTGATAAATACTATTGTTAAAAATTATTTACCATTTGATTTAGTGGAAAGCGAACAATTCAAAAAGTTTGTAAGTGAATTAAATTGTGGTTATCAATTACCTAGTAGGAAAACTATATCAAAAGTATTAATACTTCAATATTACAACTTGATAAAATACAGTTAGCAGACGATATTTGTTTAACAACCGATGGATGGACATCGATAACAAATTAAAGTTATTTAGCGGTTACAGCGCATTTTATACACTCGGATAAAATTAAATGAAATTTATTGTATTGTTATAGATATACCGAAAGTCACACGGCATCGAATTTATGTGAAGAACTACAAAGAATAGCTATAGAGTGGAAAATTAGCAATAAAATAGTTGCTGTTGGTAGTGACAATGCGGCAAATATTGTTGCCGAAATAAGAAGAACCGAGTGGAAACATATCCCATGTTTTGCTCATAGAATTAATTTAATTGTTCAGTCTTCCTAGGAAACGATTCAACCCATTAGGCAAAAAATAAAGTCTATAGTAGATTTCCTTAGGAGAAGTCTACAGGCTTCCGTGAAGTTGAAACTGATGCAAAAACAGTTGGGAACCCCAGAACTTAATATTAAACAAGATATAATTACAAGGTGGAATTCCACGTATGACATGTTCCAACGGATATTGAAGAATCATTAATGTCTGTGATAGTAATCATTACCTCAATCTTAAGAATATATCTAACGATGACATCAATATTCTAGAAAATTGCTGTGAAACTCTCAAAATATTTAAAGACGTTACCGAGGAAATTAGTTCTGAGAAAGAACTGTGTTGAAAGTTATTTTTCTTAGTGCCGCTATGATGAAACATTGTCGGAAAATTCTTACAAACAATCCTGGCTTACCGGAACTCAACAAAAGACATACAGAATCTCTGATAGTTTTTATAAATAAAAGATTTAATAGCATAGAAAATAACAAAATATTAGCTGAGGCTACTATTTTAGATCCAAGGTTCAAAAAGTTCGGTTTTTCTGATGCAAAAGCATTTGACACTGGCAAACAGAATTTAATAAAATATGTAGCGCATTCAAATTCTGAAACAAACGTCAACGATTCCTTAATTAGCCAAGAGCAAGGAGAAGATGTTTCTCTTACTGAACCCTCAGTCTCATCGGTATGGGCAAATTTTGAGTGTACGGTTTCGAAAGTCGTTTCTAATCCTAATCCTGTAGCTGCGGAGTTGTAGAAGTGGAACAATATATTGATGAATCACTACTACCCAGAACCTCAGATCCATTGTTATGGTGGGAGGCGCGACAGAATGTGTTTCCTCGACTATATAATTTAATGAAGGAAAGGTTATGTATAGTTCACTTCGGTCCCGAGTGAAAGAATTTTTTCTAAAGCAGGTCAAACCTTAACCGAAAAATGAAACAAACTTCGAAGGGAGAAAATATGTAGATGTAGAAAGCAGAATTCTAGTTTGCTGGTTTATATTCATTTTTGTTCAGAGTTGTTTATTGTTTATTTTATTCTTTTGTTGATTAATGTACAGCAATTATTTCATATGTACCTGAATGTACGAGTATTGTTCGTTTTCAAAACACAAAATATCAAATCGCAAGTTTATTTTATAAATATATTTGGTAATTGTAAGTTTTTGTATACATGAACTTTATTATTTCGCATCCATATTCTGTCATGTAGAATTTTTAAGATTCATAACCTAATACTAAAGGATAATCCAGAATTTATTATTATCAGGTGATAGCAATATAGCTTGCACTTATTGAAATGATAAGGATATTGTAACGCAGCACAGACAAACATGCTAGCCATATTGCTTGATTAACTAAAGCAGATACTTAACAGAATTGACTCAACTAGTGAACTAGCCAACTAGCACGGAGGTACAATAAGTACGGAAGCTCTCTCAAGCACTACAGATTTATAGCAGCAGACATTGAGCAACTCACTCTGTCAGTCTGTATCGTATCTTAGTTCGTTTGTATCGAAGTTTAATTGAACGAACCATCACTGTACCGAGTCGTTCGTTCCCGACTCACTTAACTGAGTCGTTCATTTCGAATGACTCGCTCATGAATGACCCGTCAGTCAACTCGCGTCATGTGACCGTGGAGTGCGTTTCTTTGTTTGCGGCCGCGCTGATCTAATTTTTGGTCAGGTGTTTTTTGTCGGTAAGTCCAAAACTTCAATGGTTATTTAATTACTAATTTTACTTTTCTGACAATGAAACTATTCTATTTTGTGATGATGCAATCAATTTTCAACAATTGTGTATGATTTTTTTTTAATTTCAAATTAATTACAAAACGTCCGTTTGGGGTTATACCGCTCATCTGAGCGCCATTACCCCTTAGTGACTTATTTTTTTATTATTGTAGATATGTCAAGAAATCGTCAAAAGACCATTTCTAAAGCAATTTCAGTTTCTTGCTGTTGTTCTCAAACGGGCTTGCGACCTAGTCTTGGGTTGCTTCTGTTTTCATTTTTTAGTCGATCTCTCGTAGTAGTAAATGGTACGTTATATTGTTTTGCGGCTTTTCTTTTGGACAAACCTCCTTCAATCGCAGCTTTAGCAGAATGAAGGTCTTCTTCGGTTCATTGCTGAACAAGTTAAGTTACTGGGTTCGCTATTCTATGGATTCAATGTCGCAGATTTTCGTAAACTTATTTATAAATATGCTGAGCTCAACAATATCAAAAACAATTTTGATCAAACCAGCAAAACCGCTGGATTTGATCGGATGCACGCCTTTATGAGATGAAAGTGTTTATTCATGTGATATGTTAATTTTGTTTCTCAGTTAACGTATTAAAATTGAATGTAACAAAGTGAGTCTTTAATACTAAATTATATACTATTTTAAAGATAAGATTAAGAACTATCTTAAAGTTTAATCAGAATTGAAGATCTACTTACAATAAAGACATAATTTGCAAGTAATTTGATCTATTATTGAATTACATTCTAATAGCTGAATTAGCCAACATGTGTATAAAAGATAACATTACATTTCTTATGCACATCGGTTGCTAGTTTTTCTTTATCAGTCCTGATATTATATGGATGAAAAACATGGAATACAAAACTTGTAAATCCAAAGGAGATAAAAGAACGCATTTTTGTTGCGATATTTGCTTCTCCATTTTTTGCGAGGGATGCACAAAATTATCACCGACGGAACAACGATGCATGCCATTGGGAAATAGAACAATGAAATATTATTGTCACGAATGTGTGGAAATAAATAAAAACAATGAGATAGAAGATTTAATGAAGGCCAATAGAAAACTGAAAATCGAAATAGATCAGTTCAAGGAAAAACAGTACGAAAGTGGCAAAAATGAAAATGTCAAGGCTCTACAAACTTTAAAAATAGAAATTCAAGAGGTTAATAAAAAAAATAAGAAGCTAGAGGAAGACATCAGAGCAATGGAAAGTAGAGTTCTTAGTGGACATAAAAAAATTAAACAACTAGAAGATGAAAAATTGAAAATTAAAACTGAAAATGAGATGAAAAATGAAAACTATAAAACTGGAATTGATATATTGCACAAAAAAATATTAGCCTCCAAAAACGAAGAAGGTGCTCAAGATAAGCTAAATAAAAAGTGTAGCAATTTTATGACCATGGAAGAATTATATTTGAAAATTTCAGAAGAGTTTAATTCCATATTGGATAACGTAAGAGATGAAATGAAATCAGAAATTAAAAAAATCCAAAACAACAAATCTACGACAGGAAATAGCAAAATTAACAAGCCTATGTTTTCAGATGTAGTAAAAAGCACCAAAAATAATGAAAATGTTGAAAACCAAATTCCGACTAGGACCTCTGAAACGTCTGATAACAGAAATAATAAATTAAATGATCAAGAAAAAAATTACTCAAAGGAAAAACCGCCTAAGCAGTTAGTAGTAAGAGGCAAAGCCCCATTAACAAAAGATTTTCAGCTACGATCTAAAGCTCGTCAAGCCTGGATATACGTAGGCAACACTGAATTAGACACTAAGCCTCAACATATTGAAGAATACTTGAATTTCAAATTTCCTAACAACATATTCCAAATCGAGGCGTTACCTAAACGAGCCGAAGCGCGAACGGCTTCGTTTAAAGTAACAGCGGATTATAACCTTCTGCAGGAGTTATACAATGAGAATAATTGGCCAGAAGGTCTAGTAGTAAAGCATTATTTTTTTCGTAAACAATCCGAAGCTGTCAATTTTGTCCAACCCACAGAATATGACAATTTTAAAACAATTGCACAGTAAAATTGTAGCTGGCGTAGTCACTACCAATGAAGAACTTGAGACACATTATCAAACTGTAAAAGGACTCAATGGAAAAACAAACAACGTAACAGACAAGAAATCAACATCCGAGGTGAAATTAGTGAAATAAACAATTTATCTGAAACTTTCCAATTTGAATGTTCGGCAGTGGAGTCCAAATTTAGCATTCACAAAACAATTGTGTTATCCATTTATAGACCTCCAAATGGAAGTGTAAATCTTTTTCTTGAAAAACTTAATGAAATTCTTGAAAACCTTATTGATGAAAATGCAACTATCGTTATTGCAGGAGATTTTAATATTGAATTTGGTGTGAGTAACAAACATAAATTTGAATTACTTTCTTTATTGAACTCTTTTAATATATCACAAACTATATTTGAAAATACAAGAGTTAACTCAAAAACCAGGTCTTGTATTGATAATATCTTTACAAATTTTGAAGGTGCTTTTGAAACCAACATTTTATACTCTCTAATCTCTGATCATACTGCTCAAAAAATTAGCTTCCTTATCGAACAAGTGATGATAAATAACTTCATAACAAGAAGAACTTTTTCTGAGCAAAATAAAATATTATTTTCAACTAAACTTAACGAAGTAAATTGGAATGTAATTTATTGTGTTCAAAAGAACCTTGTAAATGAACAATGGAACAAATTCAGCGAAATATACTCATCAATTTTCAATGAATGCTTTCCACTCAAAAAAATTATAACAAAAACTAAATTCAAATGTCAGGTGAACCATAGCGATCCCAAAATTCAAAAATGTAAGAATATTCTAGACGTTTTGTATGTTGTAAGTAATGAGGATATTAGATATAAGGAAGAATATAAGAATACTAAGCGGAACTATCAAAGGCTCTTAGCCTTGTCTAGAGCAAATAATTTCGATACAAGATTAACGAAATCTGACAACAAAAATAAATGTGCTTGGAAGATAATTAATGAAATAAAAGGCAGGAATAATAATCAAAGAGAAATTCCGATTGAGGGGAATACATACGAAATAGCCAACAATTTTAATAATTTTATGATAAATGCAGCACCACAATTAGCATCTCAGTTACATCCGCCAGATTTCAAGACAAATATAAGTTATAACAATAAATCTATTTTTATTAGACCTGTAAATATAACAGAATTATTAGGAATTTCAAAAAAACTTAAAAACAAGCTAAGCGCTGGCGATGATGATATTCCCAGTAGCTTAATTAAATTTAGTATTAATCACATTGCATTGCCTCTTTCTTATATAATAAATAATTCATTGAAATATGGTATCTTTCCAGAAAAACTGAAACTCTCACTAGTTATACCGATATACAAAAAAGGTGAAAAAACACTCTTTGAAAATTATAGACCAGTTAGCCTTCTGCCTTCCTTTTCGAAAATATTTGAATTGATAATGTGTGAACGCCTGATAGAATTCTTATCAGACAGTAAAATATTCAGCGGCAACCAGCATGCATACTTAAAAGGTAGATCGACACAAACTGCAGTATTTCAATTTGTGGATAAAATAATTGATTCTCTTGAAAGCAATGAAATGGTTTTGGGATTATTTTTAGATCTCTCAAAGGCTTTCGATTGCTTAAATCACGATGTCTTGCTTAACAAACTAGAACAATATGGGGTTAGGGGTCCTGCTCTCCAATGGTTCAAATCATACCTTACAAATAGAAAACAAAGAGTTGCTGTTTCAAAGGGAAATATTTTAGCGAAATCCGATATTCAGCCAATTCGACTAGGAGTTCCACAAGGAAGTATTATTGGTCCAATACTATTTATTATATTTATAAATGATTTGCCAAATATCGCAGACAGTCATGCCGTAATAAATTATGCAGATGATTCAAATTTACAACTATGTGCTAAAACATTTCATGAATTAATAGATCTTGCCAATAAATTACTGAATAGAGCCAAGGAATATTTCAAGTCAAATGTATTATTTCTAAATGAGAGCAAAACCAATACAGTGTTGTTCAAAACAGCACACGCTAACTCCGAAACAGCCGAAGTAATTAATATAAATTGCTCAGAATACAAACTGGCGGAAACGAAGAAATTTCTAGGTATTTCTATAGATGACAAGCTAGGATGGAATCAACATATAAATAGTGTATGTGCAAATCTGAATTCAGTATGTTTTAGCATGAGAATTCTCTCAAAGTACATAACTATTTCAACATTGAAACAAGTCTATTTTGCAAATTTTGAATCCAAAATTAGATACGGCATTATCTTTTATGGAGGAGGCAATGAAATAAATAAAATATTTGTTGCACAAAAGGCGGCTATTAGAATTTTGTTAAAATTAGGTGTTAGAGAATCATGTAGAGGAAAATTCAAATCGAATAAATTATTAACCATGTATGGAATATACATTCAAGAATGTTTACTATTTATTTTCAAAAATAAAGAACTCTTTCAAACAAGTAATTCCATAACACATTATCATAATACACGAACTTTGGATTATGTATATCCTAAACATCGCCTCAGCATGACCGAGAAAAATGCCCCTTATCGTTGCATTAAATTTTTTAATAAACTTCCAAATTACATACAACAGACAGAAAATATAACAGAATTAAAAAAACTAATCCATGTATTACTGTTAAACTCAGAACCGTATGATATAAATGAATATCTATCGGCCAAATTATAATCTTTTTACTCATAGTATGTTCAATTAATATTAGAAACCTTTGTTGACGTTATTTCATTTTATTGTACATGTACATACCTTGAAATAAAGAATCTTATTATTATTATTATTATTATTATTATTATTATGAGACGCAATCCTTGAGTTTCTATACGCAAAGCTGAAGCAACAAGCTTAAATAGAATTTCTGCTTTCAACAAAGAAGAAATAACACATTTCTATGATAAACTTGGCGACTTAATGTGAGAACATAAGTTTATTCCCAACAACATTTCCAATGCTGACGAAACTGGTATCACCACGGTCACAGACCCAGGAAAAGTGCTCGCCGAAAAAGGACAGAGAAGAGTCGGATCTGTTACAAGAGACGAACGAGGGAGCAACGTAACAGTTATGTGTGCAATGAGTGAAGCCGGAAACTTCATACCGCCCATGTTTATTTTTGCCAGACAGAAAATGACGCCTTTATCAGATAAAGATGGCCAACTGTGGCCCATTTCACGAAAAACGCGGACAAGAATCGAAAAAATTAAAATCGTAATTTCATATTTAGTACCCCGGAATCTCGTAGAGGTGGCGCCACTGCATATCGGTGCGGGTCCACAATGAGTTGGGCCCTCACGCATCACGTGTAATACCGGCTCAAACTCAGTCAGCTGTGCGGCGCTCTCGCCTCGTAGAAGTCACGGAAAATTCAATCGGTGTTCAAACACGTATATTTATTGTTCAAAGTGCTTGTTTCCAATTCGGTAAAACGGACATCGTTGACGAAGGTAAGAAGACTATATTACGTGTGTTGTTACACATAATTAAAATGTATAACTGGTATTTACCAATTTTTTATAATCGAAACATTTTGTAAAATTATGGAAATAGTAGTGAGACCGATCGAGATCGACGGTCTCCTTTTTTTTAAAGAAAGCTTATAATATTTCCTATCGATTCCATATAAGTTCTCATGCCACGAGGTGCCCCTGCACTTTCTATGGCTGTTAGAATGTGTACGTTTGTGTGTAACCGAAAAGCACGGGCTGGACAGGAAACCGTTGCAACGCAGAATTTTCTTTTTTTTATTAATTAAAACTACCTTTATGTTGGATTCAATGTCACTGTTGAATCAGTGATTAACGAAAACTCACTAAAATTACTTAATTACTAAAAATTACTAAAATTACTGATTTTTTTATATTTTTTGATTTTCGTTGTTTCAGCGAATATCGCTGATACTGAATGCAGTAGGAAGGAATTTTTCAATTGTGTTGCTAAGCAATTCCACCTTGAACATCGGGAGAAGCTGGACATTGTAGAAAAAAGGGTGTCTGCAAAAATAAAGAAAAAGTTGACATTTCATGCAGATGACCAATCGACGATAAAAAATTTGTTGACTGTAATGAAACCCAAATGGAGCGAGAGCAACAAAACAGCTGAACGGTTTCTATCGAAAAATGCGAATTGGCTGCAGGGAACAATCAGACTGGAGGTGAAAATAAAAAAAATATGGATATTTAATAATGCAAATTATTATTTACTAATACAAATTATACCTTGATAGTTATTATGAAATGTATGAATAACAAACTTGTAGTTATTTCATTTGCTTTTCCATTTGAATAATAAAGATTGTAATTCATTTCTTCAGACTGGCGGCCCCGTGGAGCCACCTGCAAGCGGAAAATGCAGAGGTCGTCCGTTAAAAGACTTCGACGAGTTGTCAGACCGGAAAATCTACTACAAACACATAGCCCGGCGGAGTACACGTTTGCAACCTGCATGAGTCTTCGGGCATCCGGAGCTGCCGATGCTGCTGCTGTTATCAAGGACATCGGAAACAGATCATAGTCTGAAGTTGCGAAATACAAGAGAACAGTTCAATCTGCTGAAGATTTTCCTTGAACAGAAATTTCTAGTGATCTTGCCCTTTCCGATCTTGTTGAAGGTAATATGACGAGGAGGACGTATCGGTTGAAAAGAAAAAGAGAACTGGAGAATGGCGCTCGTATGTATCCATCATATCATAGAGTTGCGGAGGCGAAATCTTGTTATTATCCGCCAGGTATTAAGGTTACTGAGACAACAGCAAAAGTTCCATTACAATCTGTGACGGGTCGAAATGACACTAAGAGTCATTACCTGAATTCGTCAGTTTGTTTCAAACTACGTAATATTTCAATTATCTCTGTATGTTGGTGCATTGCAATTTTACTGATTTAAGAAACGTTTGGTTATTGATTTGTTACAATAATATCAACTGTAACCTCCTTCCGCTTGAATGGTTAATTACAATTACGGCGTCTCTCAATTTTCCTAACTGCTCCTCATGTCTAGTAAGATCGGGGTTTCCATCATCATCATCGATACCTGGTCCCTGAACTTCCCGGAACATTGTTGGCAAATATGTACGGTGATCGCCCTCACAATATTGCGCAATCATCATTTTTACTACTCTATCAACTCTCTCTACTGGTTTGGCCTGTAGAGTATAGGGAGGGGTGAGTTTGTGTTTGATTCCAAACTCTTCTGAAAATTTTCGGAATTTATTAGCGACAAACTGGGCCCCATTGACACTAATTAATACTTTGGGAATCACAAAGACACTTTTTAAAAACTTATTTATTCCAAATTCTTGATAGTACAATAGTTATTAGGTTATTACATTTAAGTACTAGTTGATTTTACGGGCTACGCCCCGCTGACGTACAGTTGTTTTTATGTGCAACGCCTTTGTGAGGGTTTAGTCGTGGATAGTGCGTGGTAACCTTTATGTGAGGCGTATGGGCAACTTTAGGTTCTCACTCTGACAGACGTCACTTTGACAGTTGTAGGTTATATAGAGATGGGTACGCGCCTATAGAAAATTTTACTATTAGCACGTGTCACAAGTTATTCTATGGTGTAGATCATACGTCACTTTGACATTTATAGGTTATATAGAGAGTAGTAGGAATTCATAGAAGAGTATAAAATTGGAATGGAGTCAAATCTTGGTCGAAGGTGTAGTTCTAAAGTACTCTCTTGAATTTGTGACGTACATTACTCTGCCAATTGTAGGTTAGATAATTAAATCAATGAAACTTCAAGTAATGCAAAAGAAAATGCTCATAAAATTTAGTCGCTCTACAACTATATGACACCTCAAATACGATACAACAAATTAAAATATTGCAACTCTACTTTTTTAAAATTAAAATGTCTTTGAATCATTGATATTGTAAAATACAAATTTAATTAATTCATTGACGGAAGTACATTCTGATATTAACTTGCTCAAAAATCTTTGACACTTTAAGAAAGAATCTACATATAGTTACTACAACAGTTACTTGAACTGTGTACTTACTTATACGAATGTTAATCGAGTATCATTTTCATTACTTATTTGAATGAAAAGCAACTCTATTTCTTCAAAAGTACCCACCTATTTAAAGTAAACAGAGGAAGGTACCTTATAGAAAAAGATAATTACACATAGGAATGAATTCAACTTTGGAAGTTATCATTGATTTTCGAAATGTAAATAGGTAGATGTAGGTAGGTACCATTGAAATACCATTTCCTTCTAGTATTAATGCTCTACGTTTCAACCTTCGGAAGCGTTCCCGATATATCTCGTAATGTTGTAAATCGATATATGCTTTGTTGAAAGTATGCCTTGTGGTATCAAATTCATTGACAGAGGCACTCGAATCAACTTGTTCAAAAATCATTGACACTTTGAGGAAGAATCTACATGTAGTTACTACAACAGTTACTTGAACTGTGTACTTACTTATACCAATGTTGATCAAGTATCATTTTCATTAATTATTTGAATAGAAGGCAACTCTATTTCTTCGAAAATACCTACCTATTTGAAGTAAACAGAGGAAGCTACCTTACAGAAAACCGCAAAATTACATTTTCTGGTGTATCTAGCACATAGCTACCCTTCAAATAATTGAGGTAGAACTTCCACCCCCTCTTGGTTGAATATGTTTCCTCTTTTCTAAAACAATTTTGTATGCTACTATGTAATTGTATCCCCTATTTTCTCAACATTCTAACAAATAGGTACACACCATCTCTGAAATCAGACATGATGATGATATGATCGTACCATAAATATTGTGCCATTTGTACATAGCTCAAGCAGCATTTCACACTAATTTTAATCCAAATTACAGTCTCTGAGGAATGAGAAGAAGCTATTTTATAAAAAAATCTATTAGCCGTTGAGGAAGCCTAAGCATTTTGTTTGTCTGAAGCAGAATGACATTCTCTTTTGAGCTACCTTAAGGATACACCTTCTCAGTATCTTATCATTCGATAAGATTTCTCAAACATATCGGTAGCAGAACCATTGTAAAAACCAATTTACAGTATTAAAACTGTACGATCTACCCTTTTTGTTATAAATACAAAGATACAGAATTTATTCCTATTAGTAACTTGCAAAATGCAATTGTGGTTTGTTTGTACATCTCTCAATCAAGTTTGTACATCTCTATTTTTAATGCTAGATAGTCTCAGGGAAAATTATGTTATTAAAAATGTACTACCCGTTGAGGAAGCATTTTTTCTCTTTTCAGCTTTGAATCTGATATATGCCAGGAATAATGAAGTGAAAGGAAGCATTTCATTATTAAGTTTTCCCCTTACCTTGATTCTTGTTATATATGCATGAGAAAAGTTCAATATAAAGTATTGAAACTGTACGATCATCTATTCTTTGGATGCCTCTTAATGTATCAAAATATCCATAAAAGGATGTATACTTTGTTGAAAGTATACCTTGTGGTAGCAAATTCATTGTTGATCATATATGTATATGTATAATCATTTTCATGCATGTAACATCCATACAATTGGTTTTGGTGAAATTTTTCCACCAACTGACATATCAAATCAAATAAAATCAAATGTATGTTTATTGATCAAATAATTATAGTAACACTATCCATTGTGGAAATAAACATTTGGAAACCCACAGAAGCAACAGGTGTTGCTTGTACGTGGGGAAGACATGTATATAATTATTAAAAATACTGAAAATAAACAATTTTAGAATATAAATCTATGTAGCAAAAAAAAAAAAAAAAAACAACATCTAAAAGTAAAAGATTCAAAATTGTACAATAAATACATATAGAACAATCAAACACATTGGGGATATCAAATTAATCACTCTTGGTGCAAATAAAATGAATTAGGATTACTGTTGAACAATCACACGAACTTTTAGTTTTTAAATGGCATTATCAAATATTTGAGCAATTCTTCCACGTGGTTGACTTCTAATCAATTCATCTACGGCTTTTTTCAATTGTGAGAGTGATTTTAGGGAATGTATGCTATCTGGTAGGGAGTTGAGTACAGTTGGTCCCAAGAAAATTATAGGACCTCTGACCTACATTCTTGGAAGCATGTGGTATCATATATTTATTTTTATGGCGTGATATGCTCATGGCTCGACCGACTGAGTTTTTCCTTTTCCTTGAATTGGTTCAGCACAAGTATCTTATAAAATAATTGTCTCAGGTCGAGCATGCCAGATTCTTCATATAACGTGTCACTATTATAGCGGAGAGGTTTGTGTAACATTAGTTTTAAGAATTTTCTCTGTATCACGTTTAATGGACGCAGGTGAGTTTTGGATACCCCTCCCCATCCTATTAAGCAATATGTTAAATGACTTTGTACGAGACTATAATAAACTATTTTGTTTTGCTTCAAGTCCAATCTGTTCTTGAGTTGGCGGAACTTATATAGAATGCTTCTTAATTTTTTCACTAAATAGTTTGTATGGAAGTCCCATCTCAAATGAGAATCTATTATAACTCCTAAATATTTTATATTTGTTGTTGAAGATATTTTGAACGCACTTTGAATAGTTATAAATTCGTAGTGTGGCAAGGAAGATTTATAATTACAGAAAGGTAAGAAAAAAGTTTTGTTGAAATTCAAAGGAAGTTGTTTGTAATCAAACCAATCCTTAATCATTTCCAGATCTTTTTCTGCTTGTTCTTTGACCTCAAGCCAGGTTTCACCAGAATAGAAAGCCACAGTGTCATCTGCAAAACTAGTTATTTCTCCGGACGATCCTATAGAAAATAATTGGTTCACATATATACAGAATAGTACTGGACCTAAAACCGTTCCTTGTGGTACTCCACATTCAATTTTCCTTTCAGTACTCTCAGTATTTTTAATTCTTACAATTTGTTTCCGGTCTGTTAGATATGACTGTAATTAGTTGAATGCGTTCCCTCTTATTCCAATGTTCTCTAGAGTGGTTAATAGAATAGAGTGGTTAACTGTGTCAAATGCTTTCGGTAAGTCAATGAAAACTCCTATTGACGGTTTACTTCTATCGAGTGCTTTGTATATGCTATTAGTTAACTGCAATAGTGCATTTTGGGTGCATTTTCCTTCTTGGAAACCAAATTGTGATTTGGATAATATTTCGTGTTTTTGAATGAATGAATTTAGTCTAATTTTGATTACCTTTTCTAAGATTTTGCTGAGGTTTGTTATTAATGAAACTGGCCTATAATTACCCACTTCATCTCTACTCCCACTTTTATATATTGGAGTTACTATCGATACTTTTAAACATGATGGAAAGTGTCCTGTTTCCACAGCCTGGTTGAAAATGTGTGTTATCGGTTCAGCGATAACCTCTGCTACTAGTTTTAATGTTTCACTCTTTAAATTGTCAATTCCAGGAGCTTTGTGATTTTTATAACGTTTGAAACTTCTGTTGGGCTTGTAGGACTCAAAAATATAGACTTTTCGTTAATGTATTCAGTGAATTTATGGTTTGATGTTCTCTTGATTTTTTTTGCAAGATCTTTTCCGGTGTTGATATAGATACTATAGATACTATTAAAAATGTTTACAATTCCATTTATGTCATTAACCATGTTTCCATTTTCATTTTTTATGGAGTTTATTTCAATTTTTTTCTGATTTCCACGAAACATTTCATTTATGTTTCTCCACAGGTTAGCAGCATTATTTCTATTTTCATTAATTTTTCTTTTATAGTATTCATTTTTTGTTTTTTGTATTATCTTGTCAAGCGTGTTCTTGTAATTCTTGTATTCAGCTTTGAGTCGCGAATTATTTGAGTCGTTTTTTAGTTGTAGATACATACTATTTTTTTTGTTTACTGATTTGATCAAAGATGCAGATATCCAATCCTTTCTTTTTTTCTGGTTTCCTTTTATTGGTATATAACTGGTGCATTGCTTAACTTCATGTTATAAATGTGTAACAAATTTCTCAGCCACAGTATCCAAGTTATTATCTGAGATAATATTTTGCCAATTTGTGTTTTTAATATTTTCAATAAATTTTTTTTCATTCAGTTGCCTTATTATTTTTTTCTCGTTTATTTTTGTTTCAGTGTTTTTTCTGAATACTTCTTGAACGATGATGGTTGAGTGATCTGTTATGTCTGTGAGAGTAACTATCGGGATTGTAAATTCGATATCTTGTATATCACAGGGTTTAATAAAGATGTGGTCAAGACAAGCTTCAAGGCGTGTTGGTGCATTTATGAGAGATTTGTACCCGTACTCTGCCATGACTGTTAAGTAGTCACTGACATTGTTGTCATTTTCGTCGAGAATGTCTATGTTGATATCCCCAACAAAGAAATTATATTTATGATTATTTATTGCCTGTGTCTCTAAGTAATTCTGTAAATTCTGGTTAAATTGGTTAATACAAGTGGAGGGAGACCTGTAGAAGGCGTGGATAACTATGGATTTACCAAATAAATCTACTTCTAACTTTATTAATGTCGAATCATTGAGATTTATTAATTCGTGATGTTTATAAATATCTGTTTATATATATATGACAGTGCCATCATTCTGATTCAAATTTCCTTCATTATAAAGCATTTTATACCCTGACATGTTAAATATACTATGATCTTGAATCTTTCTTGTTTCTGTGAGAACAATACAATCAAATTCGAAGTCAAATTGTGAGAGGAAAATTTTGAATTCGTCCAAGTTTTTTCCGATACTTCTGATATTATTATGTACTAGTTTGAAGTTATGCGTTTGTTGGTTAATTTTCAGAACTTCATTTGTTTGGGATATTGTTTCTAAACTAAAAGTGTCTATTTTTGTCAGTTCAAAGTCTCGAATATATGGATCCATTGTAGAGCTCAGTAATTTTTCAGAGATAAATACATTTCTATAAAATGCGAATCTAAATATATTCAAGTGGGGGTAAATTCATCTAAAACTAAATTTAATTCATTTATTGGACCTGAGTCTATTCCTAACTGCTTCCTTGTTTAATGGCACTGGTTGTTTAGTTGATTTCTTAATTGTTCCAGTTTTCGGGGTGTTGTGAAATTCCTCCAGATCTGTTTGTATTTTTTCTTTTTCCATTATTCCATTTTTTGTTTGCTTCTCTTCTACGTTTATGCGAGGTTCCCAAATTATATGTTCTAGCGCGTCTTTTTCTATTTCCAATGATCGATTCGGACAATTATTTGGTGTTGGAGGGGCACTATTATGTTTTGTTGTTGTATCTTCTTCGTTTTGTAAGTCATCAATAGTATAAGCTATATTATTCACGAAAAGCCTATTTCCTTTAATGTAGCTCCGATCATTGGTACTTCCTGTAGCTTGATGTAGGTACGTTCTTAGAATATTTTTTTTAGTTCTTTGTTTCTCCGTTAGATCATGAGCAATAAAAACTTTCGATCCTTTTAGTTTGCTACAATTCTGAAGAATCTGTTTTTTTCTTAATTGGGATACCAATTCAAGTTTGATCGGAGTGTTATCAGCGTTACCCAGTGGATGTATGTTACTGATGTCTGATTCAGTTATGTTGACAGCTAGTAACTTTTTTATTTCACTACAGATGAAAGCAACGGACACCTCTCTGGAATTCCTATTGAGGCCGAAAATTATCAAGTTTTTCTTTCTGCTATCTCTTTCTAAAATCTCGACTTTATTTTTCAGCTTGAGATTTTCTTTCTCCAATTTTTTAAATTTATTATTCAAGGATTCAATTTTCATTAGAACTCGTGCTTCACTCGCCTCAACCGAATTTTTCAGTTCTCTCCTAGTTCTCAAGATTTCATCATATAACTGCTTTATAGTAATTTCTGTTTCATCGTTGTTCATTTTCATATGATATAAGCCGATCGTGCGTGGTCACCTTTAGTTTTATCGAGAGTTTATCGACTGTGGCTGTCACTTTTTAAAGGGAACACTGTTTGTTTACTGATGTAAATCGAAGTAGTTTCACATTATACTCTGTATCATGGATATTAACTGAACATATTCGAATTGTTAGATGATGCTAATCATTTCTTCTGTTTACCTAGGAATGTTTCGCTATTTAATATTCAATTTGTGTTTTCTAGCGAGGACTCCTTGCAGGTCACTTCCTCTCAAACACGCACACACCTCAACAACTGACATATGTATGAATTGATACATGTAAATTGAACATCGAATGCTTTCCTTTCCAATAACGTGTAAAATACTCTTGTATACATCTTTTTCTTCCTTTATTTCATATGATTTAGGCCTAATTAGCATCGAATTCCTAAAAGATGCTATCACATAACCTCGTTTATACATTGAACATGTGAAATGACAATTCATATTACTAAAACAATAAGCCATGCACATATGAATGAAAATGTTTTTATTTCAACTAAAATAACATTCTTTGAACACTTTGAAAATCTTGTACTATGAATTTGAAATAATTCTGAGTGAATCCAATGTTTGTGCTGCTACGTTACTCTGGAACATGCTACGTTTATAGTAGAATATGACAGATATCTTGTTATTTTCCTCGAAAATACATTGTACTCTTCTCGTACATGATGTACATACCTTTCTTAATCATTTTGTCATTCTATCAATACCTATGCACTTCAATTTCTGCAAGAATATATCTGTAGATTCCAAACGTTGATATGTACTATAACGTGCCCTTGTGCGATTTTCGGTAAATTGCTTACTGCGGTAAGCTTCGAATCCTCGGGCGTCAGATTTTTCCCAAAGGTTAACTCCTTTTTGAAGACTTCTGCTAGGGTCTTCACCACAAGGCTTGTTACTATGCTAGCTAAAGATAGCCTTGTCCCTAGGGTAGCTACAGTGAAGTATAACCAGAGTCCAATGGGCAGAAAACAGTATCGAAATTGTAGGCTTTAATTAAAATTGATACCTGGTTATAACTTAGCTCGTTAAAGATGGAGCAGAAATAATTTAATAAAACAGGGAATTCCAAATATTAAAATATATAATGATTTTAACAATTACACTCTCAGAATAATCAATTTAAATGCAATTGAACGGTATTATTTCACAAAATTACACCCAGACGGAAAATGTAATGAAGCTCAAACGGTAAATGAAAACTCTTCAAGAAGTCAACTCTACGATAAGTTCGGTCGCTAAATTTAATTCCGCGGTACGGGATCGGTTGATGAATGATTCAGAATGATCAATTTGCGGAAAAGTACGAATCAAACAGGTCTCAGCGTAATGAGCGGTATGCGGTAAATTTTAGATAGCAGCACTAATGAATGAAATGTTCAAATCCCACTACGATATATTCGGTTATTAATTCGGTTGGTTCGGAAAATATTGTTTGTACTAGTTTTCCGATTGTACCATATCAGATTTTACTATGTTCCGGTTAATTACTCTAATTGAGTTTATTCTGTCATCTCACCCACCCTTGTACAAACTTTCACGGAGTACTCGGTAATTGTGTGACAGTGTTAGATTTTATACACTTTACAGATTCGTAACCTAAACAATTAGGGCTTATACTTCCGGTATCAACACAGTGTGCACAAACCCTAATTATCTCATCTGCAATAACCCCTATATCCACGGCCGAGGACTTCTCATAGTATTAAGGGAATTATTACGATTCTCAATCGTCACACAACCACCCTCAGCTTATACTTCCGGCATCAGCACGGCGTGCACTACTACACTGATCAAAATCAAAAACACAAGAGATACTGTACGGCTCGAAATTCAAAAACACAAGAGAGCCTGTACGGCTCGAAATTCGAAAACACAAGAGAGTAACTGTACTGATCGAAATTCAAAAACACAAGAGAGAGAGAGAGAGAGCGATCTTTCGGCTGTCACGGCTTTTATATGTTTTTCGAGGTTCTGGACAGGTCTGCTCCACCAAATCCTTATTTTTGTGCCAATAGTTTTTACTTATGCCCCGAACAATGGTTAAAAGTGACGCTACTTTTTAGATCTAAAATTCGCGCTCATGATATCACACCAGTTCTTCCCAGCGGAATAAACAAGTGTTATCGGAGTTTTTAGGTTGTTCGCCCTTTTTATACATAAGGCTGCACAAAGTTTGGTGTCTTAACTGGCCAGACCCCTGTTTTTGCAACATATTTTATTGGAATGAAATGCAATTTTGAACGGGCATGAATTAGATTCATCTATTTGAATAATTATACTTATTTTAAATTACGGAGATTTAAAAAAGTGGCAATCACGGAATACACATTCGGAATTCATTCATATCTATTGAAATAATGAACTGTTCAAACTGAAATTACATGTAACATCCGTATTTATTGCCTGATCTAAATTAAATAATCTTTCAAAATTTAAGCTTCGTTACATCCCCCCCCAAGTTCGGTTAAAAATGAAAGAATATGATTCTTTCAATTTTCTATTCTCATCTGAGAATTCACACGAAAAAAATCTAATACAAAGGTAAGATACCCTAACCTGAGGTTAAAACTTAAATTTCCCTCGCCGGGAACATCGCGGAATAGCAATATCTTACTTGGAACATAAAATGAAAATTCTGCTGCGAAACGGAGGACTGCACTTCTTCTTCGGAATGGGAAAACTTAAAACATCTTCGGAATGGAAACTTGAAGATTTCTTTGGAATGGCCAACTTCTTCTTCGGAATAGAAAACTTAAAACCTCGTCTGCTTCGGAAAACAAAACTTCTTTAAAACGGAAAAACTTAAAACTTCTTCTTCTTCGGAACGGAACTTAAAACTTCTGCTTGTTAATGGGAAACAAAACTTCTTCTTTCAAACGGAAAAAAAAACTTGACTTCTTCCTCAGAACGGACAACTTCTTCAAAACGGAAAAACTGACTTCTTCCGCGGATCGGGATACTTGAAGATTTCTTTGGAATGCCAAACTTCTTCTTCGGAAACTTCATTTTCAGAACGGACACTCGAATCGTCTTCGGAATGGAACATTTCTTGAGGATGTCTTCTTCTTTGGAACGGAAACTTCTTATCATTTTGTTGACATGGGCACATTCGGCAGCGTACGCACCGCGGTCTCGGTGGTACTACAAAGGATGGGTGCGCTGTCTGGTTGTACCTTTCTCTCCTGCGTCCTGGATCTCCACATAGCTCACATAATCCCCATAACTGAACCAGGTGCGTCGGGGTTGTCGGCGTAGCTGGGGTTTTCTTAGCTTGGACTTGTTCGGACTGTACCTCTTCCGGTTTCGGCAGAGATGATGCGGCATCCAACATGGTTGTTTTCGGTTGAACCTCCATATTTTGCAGTGCTTCATCTAGCACTATCTCAATGAAATCGGATGGTTCGTACGACATATTATCACCTGTGATAATATGCACTTCAATTTCTGCAAGAATATATCTGTAGATTCCAAACGTTGATATGTACTATAACGTGCCCTTGTGCGATTTTCGGTAAATTGCTTACTGCGGTAAGCTTCGAATCCTCGGGCGTCAGATTTTTCCCAAAGGTTAACTCCTTTTTGAAGACTTCTGCTAGGGTCTTCACCACAAGGCTTGTTACTATGCTAGCTAAAGATAGCCTTGTCCCTAGGGTAGCTACAGTGAAGTATAACCAGAGTCCAATGGGCAGAAAACAGTATCGAAATTGTAGGCTTTAATTAAAATTGATACCTGGTTATAACTTAGCTCGTTAAAGATGGAGCAGAAATAATTTAATAAAACAGGGAATTCCAAATATTAAAATATATAATGATTTTAACAATTACACTCTCAGAATAATCAATTTAAATGCAATTGAACGGTATTATTTCACAAAATTACACCCAGACGGAAAATGTAATGAAGCTCAAACGGTAAATGAAAACTCTTTCAAGAAGTCAACTCTACGATAAGTTCGGTCGCTAAATTTAATTCCGCGGTACGGGATCGGTTGATGAATGATTCAGAATGATCAATTTGCGGAAAAGTACGAATCAAACAGGTCTCAGCGTAATGAGCGGTATGCGGTAAATTTTAGATAGCAGCACTAATAAATGAAATGTTCAAATCACACTACGATATATTCGGTTATTAATTCGGTTGGTTCGGAAAATATTGTTTGCACTAGTTTTCCGATTGTACGATATCAGATTTTACTATGTTTCGGTTAATTACTCCAATTGAGTTTATTCTGTCATCTCACCCACCCTTGTACTAACTTTACAGATTCGTAACCTAAACAATTAGGGCTTATACTTCCGGTATCAACACAGTGTGCACAAACCCTAATTATCTCATCTGCAATAACCCCTATATCCACGGCCGAGGACTTCTCATAGTATTAAGGGAATTATTACGATTCTCAATCGTCACACAACCACCCTCAGCTTATACTTCCGGCATCAGCACGGCGTGCACTACTACACTGATCAAAATCAAAAACACAAGAGATACTGTACGGCTCGAAATTCAAAAACACAAGAGAGCCTGTACGGCTCGAAATTCGAAAACACAAGAGAGTAACTGTACTGATCGAAATTCAAAAACACAAGAGAGAGAGAGAGAGCGATCTTTCGGCTGTCACGGCTTTTATATGTTTTTCGAGGTTCTGGACAGGTCTGCTCCACCAAATCCTTATTTTTGTGCCAATAGTTTTTACTTATGCCCCGAACAATGGTTAAAAGTGACGCTACTTTTTAGATCTAAAATTCGCGCTCATGATATCACACCAGTTCTTCCCAGCGGAATAAACAAGTGTTATCGGAGTTTTTAGGTTGTTCGCCCTTTTTATACATAAGGCTGCACAAAGTTTGGTGTCTTAACTGGCCAGACCCCTGTTTTTGCAACATATTTTATTGGAATGAAATGCAATTTTGAACGGGCATGAATTAGATTCATCTATTTGAATAATTATACTTATTTTAAATTACGGAGATTTAAAAAAGTGGCAATCACGGAATACACATTCGGAATTCATTCATATCTATTGAAATAATGAACTGTTCAAACTGAAATTACATGTAACATCCGTATTTATTGCCTGATCTAAATTAAATAATCTTTCAAAATTTAAGCTTCGTTACATCCCCCCCTAAGTTCGGTTAAAAATGAAAGAATATGATTCTTTCAATTTTCAATTCTCATCTGAGAATTCACACGAAAAAAATCTAATACAAAGGTAAGATACCCTAACCTGAGGTTAAAACTTAAATTTCCCTCGCCGGGAACATCGCGGAATAGCAATATCTTACTTGGAACATAAAATGAAAATTCTGCTGCGAAACGGAGGACTGCACTTCTTCGGAATGGGAAAACTTAAAACATCTTCGGAATGGAAACTTGAAGATTTCTTTGGAATGGCCAACTTCTTCGGAATAGAAAACTTAAAACCTATTCTGCTTCGGAAAACAAAACTTCTTCTTTAAAACGGAAAAACTTAAAACTTCTTCTTCGGAACGGAACTTAAAACTTCTGCTTGTTAATGGGAAACAAAACTTCTTCTTTCAAACGGAAAAAAAAACTTGACTTCTTCCTCAGAACGGACAACTTCTTCTTCAAAACGGAAAAACTGACTTCTTCCGCGGATCGGGATAGATTTCTTTGGAATGCCAAACTTCTTCTTCGGAAACTTCATTTTCAGAACGGACACTCGAAACGTCTTCGGAATGGAACATTTCTTCTTCGGAAACTTGAGGATGTCTTCTTCTTTGGAACGGAAACTTCTTATCATTTTGTTGACATGGGCACATTCGGCAGCGTACGCACCGCGGTCTCGGTGGTACTACAAAGGATGGGTGCGCTGTCTGGTTGCACCTTTCTCTCCGGTGTCCTGGATCTCCACATAGCTCACATAATCCCCATAACTGGACCAGGTGCGTCGGGGTTGTCGGCGTAGCTGGGGTTTTCTTAGCTTGAACTTGTTCGGACTGTACCTCTTCCGGTTTCGGCAGAGATGATGCGGCATCCAACATGGTTGTTTTCGGTTGAACCTCCATATTTTGCAGTGCTTCATCTAGCACTATCTCAATGAAATCGGACGGTTCGTACGACATATTATCACCTGTGAACATTGAATCATAATAATGAGTAATTGTACTACTTGATACTTTGTCCAACGGTATCTATATCTTTCGGTACCTCGATTCATTTCAACTTCCCGGAATGCCAGGAACATTATACGGCTTTAGATCTTTGACATGGACTCGTTTTAGTTGCTTGCCATCTTCGCCTTTCAGGTCGTAAATGACCGGAGAAATTACTTTGATTACAGTAAAAGGACCAGTATATTTTGGAGCCAATTTAGCGGCAAAATGTCGAACACTAGAAGACAGGTGATGCTCTACCTTCATTACTTTATCACCCACGTGACAACGCCAATCTCGACGACGGAGATTATAATAACGGCTTTGATGGGTAGAAGCACGGGATAACTGGATATGCACCAGTTGGAAAGTTTCACGTAATTTGTCTAATCTAGTTCGGTGTTCTGAAATCTGTCCACGATTCGGATCGGTAGGAATATTTTCCTCGGTCTCCACCGGAGCGGTAAAAGAACGGACTATCGAATTTGGAACTTCAAGTTCTAGGCCAAAATCGAAAAAGGCAGGTGAAAATCCGGTGGATTCATGTGGGGCAGAATTTAGGGCAAATAGAAAATCGGGTAGAAACTTATCCCATTTTCTGTAGTCTCCATTGCAAAATTGTGCAATCATGGTCTTTAAGGTACGGTTTGTTCTCTCCACGGGATTGCATTGTGGAGTATATGTAGGAGTGAGGCGATGCCTAATACCAAACTCCTTCATGAGTGTCTTGAAAACTTTACTTTCATACTGCGTCCCATTGTCGCTGATAACGGTTTCCGGACAACCAAAACGAGTTATGATTTCCTCGTAGTTACAGCCTGAGAGGTAGCTTTTCTCAACGGCTTACACTGTACCCACTTCGTAAAACGGTCCTGCATGACAAGAATAAAATTGTTTCCCTTGGCGGATCTTGGTAACGGTCCTACCAAGTCAGTGCTCACACATTTCCAAGGAAACTGATTCACGGTCGGCTGCATAAATCCAGGCTTCTGCTGTTGAGACACTTTGAAAGCTTGGCACTGCGTACATCCACGCACGTACTTCGCTATATCGCGGAACATCCCCGGCCAATAATACTTGTGGGATATTCGCGCAATCGTCTTGACAATACCTAAATGTCCTGCAGTCGGACTGTAATGGTTTTCTTTCAGAACGTTCAACCGGAGCGGTTTCGGAACGCAAAGCTTCCACGGATCTCTCATTTCCGGTTCGGACAAGTCATTAGAGTCCCAGAAGTGGCGGTACAACCGATTATCTTTAACACAATAATCTGGATACGCTTCTGGACTCTTCTCAACTTCGGCTTTCTTTGAATTGTACCAGTTACAATTCACGGGATCATTCAGTACGAATAACTCCTGATTGTCATTTGTTTCCTCCTTGTTCGGTAATGGATCGCGTGACAGGGCATCAACGACACGATTCAACACTCCTCTTAGGGGACTTCTACCCCAGGCGGGTTTCACCGTTGGCCTATTCGTAACCCGGAACCAACACGGGGCTAAAACACTCTCATTTTTCACTTTACTGTCTTTCGTCCCTACAGCGGTCTCTACTTTAATTTCACTTTTACAGTTATTCGGTAATTTCGGTTTATTATCGGTATTATCGGTATTACAATCAACGGTATTTTCAACGGCACCGGCGGACTCCTTATCCGCGGTGCGGTTCATAACAGTGGTGCGGTGAGCGGTTTTCACTTCCTTCGTCGAGGCCTGTTCAACCGGGATCTGCTTCGGCCTCGCTACCTCGCAGTCCCGCGGACGTTTCCCTGTCCCGGACATGGACAATTTCGCGACATTATCCCAGGGCGGCGGCATCTCGAGCTAAATAATTTCGGTGCATTCCGACAATTATTCTTGCTATGCCCAGTTTCCCCACATCTCCAACATGAGATGGGCTGTATTGCGGTATGCGGCTTCAGCCTGGTAGGGCACTGCGTCCTGAAGTGGCCGCGGAGACCACAATCCCAACAAGTCTGCTCAGGGATCTTCGGTATCCCGGACTTGACTGGCAACCAGAACAATTCCCGTTCTGCGGTCATTGCTCCATGTCTCCTGATCAGTGTTTGCATATCCACAACATATGCAGCGGCCGTCTCATTCATGCGTTGATGCCTGCGGCTGATCTGTACTTCCAGATCAATGTGGTAATTGGCATCCATGAAAAATAAGGTGAAGTCTCTTTGGAAATCGGCAAACGTAGCCGAGCGGCTACGATTATTCCGATACCACAATAGTGCGGTGCCATCCAAAACTTCTGGTAACGATAACAATAAGGAGTCTTTCGGTGTATTTAGCTGCATAGCTATCTCATCTAGGCGTTCCAGGAACGTAACGGGATCTGACGTTCCATTGAATTGAATTCTGTATTGATTCAAATGCGGAGCACTACCCGGAGCTGAATAACTATATGGAGGCACATGCTGAACATGACTGAACGAAATATTGTACCCTTGCGGAATAACAGTAACCGGAACATAGTGGGCAGGTGCTTGCGGAACAAATGGTAACTGTGGAACCATCGGTAATTGCGGAACGGTCGGTCCTTGCATCCACGCCGGTGTCACATCTGACGACGTGTTCCTATAAATCGGAGGGTTCATAGGATTCGGCGGGGAAGAATAGATCGGCGTTTGAATCGGTGGTGCCGTCATTACCACAGTGTTCGTGTATGTCACTGTATTCGTAGTGGACGTAGTTGACCAATACGACGGCTGTATCCTCGGTGTGCTCCTTATTGCCGGTCTTGATTGAACACCAGAAGGACTGAACGTTGGTGTTGTGTTTAGTGCCACTTCGGTTGTCAAAGCCTTGGTTAGCGTTGCCATGGTACTGGCAATCTTTTCCAACATTCCACGCGGAGGGCGTATTATTCCTTTACGGACCCCCTTTACGCACCTACGGCGTAAATCTTCGGCGGATCCATTATGGTCAATATCATGATTAGCCAGCACTTCCTGAAGTTGTGCTTTCTTCAGTAAGTAAATCCAGTTGACTTTCGAATCAACTTCCGTAGTCTCAGTCTGGCTATCCTCGCTATTAGAGCAGAATTGCGCCATTTCGTCAAAATGTGCTGCCATTTCCTCCATACTAGTAGGCGCAGGCTGCGGCACCTTAGGTATAGCACCTGTATATCCAGGGAACTCCATATTTCCAATCCAATTCAAAATCAAAATTTTCAACCCCCCAAAAATAAATTATTTTTCTCAGGGGTAGGTAACGGAAGAGGGTGCGGTAACCAAAACCAGTCCACACCTTCCTTCCAATGAGGCAGAAGCAATCAAATTACCTGCCCCAATTTGGGCAACGTAACTTTGATTTCGGGAGGTAACTCCAAAACGATTGGGCCAATCCGCCCAAAAATGTTACCAACGGCTTCCTCGGTATCGATTTACTTGGAAAGGAGCTATGACTTGCCCAATCCGGGTTACGATTGGCTGGGAATATCAAAGGGCAAAATATGGGCAAAAATCAAAATTTGAGCAAAACACTGAGGTGTAGTTAACAATTCTACACCTCACGGAACAATCGATTTTTCAGTCAGATTCTCTGTTGAAAACTTGATGTTTCCCCTGAAACGGGGAGGCGGATCGAAAAACAAATTTCACCAAACAACCTTGGTGAGCACGGGGAACAAGTTTCCGTCGAAACTTTTCCAAATTTCCAAAATTCAAAAACAAACTCCTGGAGATGTTTCGAAAACGTATTCGAAACGTCGGGAACTTGAAGCTTGTTTTTCTGTCACACTATTTCTGAAATTTCATTCAAAACGGACTACCGGTTCAATTGCAATAAATTATTCAACATTTCACTTTTCGGAATAAAAAAAAATAAAATTCCCTCTCGGTCAATTTTCAAAAGTCCCTGCTCGTGGGCGTCATTTTATAACGTGCCCTTGTGCGATTTTCGGTAAATTGCTTACTGCGGTAAGCTTCGAATCCTCGGGCGCCAGATTTTTCCCAAAGGTTAACTCCTTTTTGAAGACTTCTGCTAGGGTATTCACCACAAGGTTTGTTACTATGCTATCTAAAGATAGCCTTGTCCCTAGGGTAGCTACAGTGAAGTATAACCAGAGTCCAATGGGCAGAAAACAGTATCGAAATTGTAGGCTTTAATACAATTGATACCTGGTTATAACTTAGCTCGTTAAAGATGGAGCAGAAATAATTTAATAAAACAGGGAATTCCAAATATTAAAATATATAATGATTTTAACAATTACACTTTCAGAATAATCAATTTAAATGCAATTGAACGGTATTATTTCACAAAATTACACCCAGACGGAAAATGTAATGAAGCTCAAACGGTAAATGAAAACTCTTTCAAGAAGTCAACTCTACGATAAGTTCGGTCGTTAAATTTAATCCAGCGGTACGGGATCGGTTGATGAATGATTCAGAATGATCAATTTGCGGAAAAGTACGAATCAAACAGGTCTCAGCGTAATGAGCGGTATGCGGTGAATTTTAGATAGCAGCACTAATAAATGAAATGTTCAAATCACACTACGATATATTCGGTTATTAATTCGGTTGGTTCGGAAAATATTGTTTGCACTAGTTTCCCGATTGTACGATATCAGATTTTACTATGTTTCGGTTAATTACTCTAATTGAGTTTATTCTGTCATCTCACCCACCCTTGTACTAACTTTCACGGAGTACCCGGTAATTGTGTGACAGTGTTAGATTTTATACACTTTACAGATTCGTAACCTAAACAATTAGGGCTTATACTTCCGGTATCAACACAGTGTGCACAAACCCTAATTATCTTATCTGCAATAACCCCTATATCCACGGCCGAGGACTTCTCATAGTATTAAGGGAATTATTACGATTCTCAATCGTCACACAATCACACAACCACCCTCAGCTTATACTTCCCGTATCAGCACGGCGTGCACAAACTGTTGGCGGTTTGGTCGTCTATGATATACTTATACTTCCGGTATCAGCACGGCGTGCACAAATATACCCTAAGACGCCCCTGTCGTTCAAACATAGACACTCTATACACACTACACAATTACTTGAATATTTCAATTCACGCGCGAATTCAAATCGTGCGCGATTCGACCTATGATAAACTAGGATAAACTCAAATTCACCAATTCAAATTACTGAATACTACAGAACTCAGGTATCGTACAAAAGTTCACCAATTACAATAACACTCATAAATTACGGAAATCAATATATCGTAATGCTCAAAATATAAACTTATTTGCTATCATTTACCTTCTGAAACAATTCACTTGCACGGAAAACTATTATTAATTCACAGTTTTAAATATCTGACTCACACTCGAATAAATTCAAAAAAAAACACTAGAGAGCTACTTTACTGATCAAAATCAAAAACACACAAGAGAGCTACTACTCTGATTGAAAATCAAAAACACAAGAGCTACTACACTGATCAAAATCAAAAACACAAGAGATACTGTACGGCTCGAAATTCAAAAACACAAGACAGCCTGTACGGCTCGAAATTCGAAAACACAAGAGAGTAACTGTACTGATCGAAATTCAAAAACACAAGAGAGAGAGCGATCTTTCGGCTGTCACGGCTTTTATATGTTTTCCGAGGTTCTGGACAGGTCTGCTCCACCAAATCCTTATTTTTGTGCCAATAGTTTTTACTTATGCCCCGAACAATGGTTAAAAGTGACGCTACTTTTTAGATCTAAAATTCGCGCTCATGATATCACACCAGTTCTTCCCAGCGGAGTAAACAAGTGTTATCGGAGTTTTTAGGTTGTTCGCCCTTTTTATACATAAGGCTGCACAAAGTTTGGTGTCTTAACTGGCCAGACCCCTGTTTTTGCAACATATTTTATCGGAATGAAATGCAATTTTGAACGGGCATGAATTAGATTCATCTATTTGAATAATTATACTTATTTTAAATTACGGAGATTTAGAAAAGTGGCAATCACGGAATACACATTCGGAATTCATTCATATCTATTGAAATAATGAACTGTTCAAACTGAAATTACATGTAACATCCGTATTTATTGCCTGATCTAAATTAAAGAATCTTTCAAAATTTAAGCTTCGTTACAGTACAATATATCTATTTCTGAAATGAGATATGGTCTTATTGTTACATATCATTCAGACATACCTCTAGAACGTTTTTTAATAGATGAGGCCTCACGGTTATATCTTATTTATGTAGTTTTGTTGACTTTTAGTTAGAGACATGCTGTTTACTATATAACTCCCAGACTATGAATAAGGTTAGATTTTGGTGGAATAAGACCATAGATTTGTACCTAAACTTATTTAAAAGTTTCTAGAGACGATAGGTATGCTTTTTCGTGCCACCAAAGCATCGAAGGATGTAAAAATGTATACCTTCGTCGATGGACCATTTTGGAAGTTTCTGAGCAGTATATAGCTAATTAAGATCTCTTGGCATCATTTCTACATCGTTTTATTATACATACACCTCCGAAATCAGTTCTCTTCGTGAATTATCACTTAATCCTTACATAGGTTACCGCCAAACCACGTCAAATCTTTATGATTTATTTTAAGCTACTTAGCGGCATTTTTGGGTTACGTCTTGGACTATAGTTTGGTTCTCTTTTACTTTATCGATGACGATCTTCCGAATGGTGAATTTTAATTGACCGTACAGGCTTTAGTTTTCGATTTTGAAAAATTTCCGAGAAAATTTTCCAATATGGCCGACAAAAATTGGTATTACATCGATTTGAATAAAAATATCCCCAAATCTTCTGTCAGATTAATTAATTTGAAGTTTCTAAGAATGCGAAATTTCGCAATTTTATACGAAAGTTTAAACATTCAGATCTCGATAGCGCTTCTGGCTCCGGGATTTTCACGTGGCCTATCGAAATTAGAAGGTTTGAATTGTATAAAAACACAATTGCATGAACGCCAGACGTCCTATGTAATAAGCTACGAACGAAATGATTTTGACATATGCCTCTGGGAGCTCGCTACGCGTCAGTTAGAGTTTATACGTTTTATCTCGATCTTGTTCATTTGTGGCCGTTTCGTGCATCGTGCAGCCGGCGCCAGTCGTGATGAAGTCTTTTTTGCTACGGGCCGCTAGCTTTTATCCGCTTCGGGTATATTTTAGTAGCTAGAAAATTCCCTTTGGTACGTTGTACGTTAGACATGCATAGGTGAGACCTGAGGATAGCCCAAACTGTTTCAATTAAATTTTCCTATTTAATGGACATTTATCGAAAAAAGAAGGGCCGTCGGGCACGGTCCGCCACTAAATCTAACTACATGGAGCGAAAACGGCATGCGAAAAGTCGTCGTAAAGCCGTATTAGGTACAACCAGTTTGCACTTTTATAACTCGCGTGCTACGGGATTCTCACGTGAACGTTATTCGATTTCTCGAAAATAACTATTTTAAAACAGTTTTTGACCCAGTTTGGGACTATCGCGACCTTTTAAAAGGTTCAAAGTTTACATTTCGACCATTCTCCGGGCTCGAACCCGTCGCCAATTTTAGCTTGTCGGGTTCAAAAATGTACGTCGATTTGGTCGAAAATCGCATATTTTTAGTCAGTTTTCTAGGAACTTGGGTACCGACTCAATAGAGTCAGTATTCTTGTTGACTAGTTGATTTTACGGGCTACGCCCCGCTGACGTACAGTTTTTTATGTGCAACGCCTTTATAAGGATTTAGTGGGATGATAGTGCGTGGTAACCTTTGTGAGGCGTACGGGCACCTTTAGGTTGTCACTCTGACAGCCGTCACTTTGACAGTTGTAGGTTATATAGAGATGGGTACGCGTTTATAGAAAATTTTACTATTAGCACGTGTTTAATTAATTCATTGTGACAGAAGTTCATTCTGATATTATCTTGTTTAAAAACCATTGGCATGTCAAGAAAGAATCTACATATTGTTACTACAACAGTTACTTGAACTGTGTACTTACTTATACGAATGTTAATCGAGTATCATTTTCATTAATTATTTGAATGAAGAGCAACTCTATTACTTCAAAAGTTGCTACCTATTTAAAGTAAACAGAGGAAGATACCTTATAGAAAACCTTAGTTTTTATATTGTTGAATGATTCCTTGTTCTCTTAATTAATAACTATTGTTCCCTGTTATTTACTCATTTCGGTTATTGGAATGTTGTTGATATAATAATTAAATCAATAATTTTCTATGTACCTAAAGCGATAGTACAGTGGCTCACTAAATTAATAAACCTAAAATACGGTCGTAGATACAGGTCCGGAAACTCTATGGTTGACTTGAGTCGCTTACGCGTCGTCAAACTCGTAGTCCCTCGCTCAGTCACCAGCTGGCGCTTGGATCACGAAGTGGTAAAACTATTTCGAGAACGCAGATATGCCTTGTGTTTACAAGTTAACTGACAGTTTTCAGAAAATACTCCTACGTGGCGTCTTTTGGTACTACGCGAAAGTCATAAAACAATAGATCAGAAGTAAAGAATATTAAATTGAAAGTCACAGATAAAATAGCAACATATGTGAAACATTACATACCTGAAATGGACAATGATATACGCAAGTTTGTAACTATACTACTAATATTGTTATTAATTTATATAAATTCGATAGGGAGCCTCCCGACTGATGCAAAACTGATAAACTATGCTGACGACACAGTTATTATATTCAGTGATAGATATTCACATTCACTCATGAATGAAGCTACATGTGGTCTTAGTACTGTGAATTGCTGGTTACAATCAAACAAACTCACCCTTAATTCAAATAAAAGTAAATTCATAAGTTTCTCAATCACGAACGTTAGTGAATGCAATAACGTAAACAAATTATACATCCATACCCAAAAATGTTTAGCCAGAAAAATGTCGAACTGTGAATGTGAAAATTACATACAAGCTGCAGACCACATTAAATATCTTGGTATAATCATTGACAAAAATCTTAGGTGGAATATTCAAGTAGAACATTTAGCAAGCAAAGTAAGAAAACTAATTTATAAATTATACCAAATAAGAGAATACATGAACATTTGTATGCTTAAAAATATATACAAAGCTCTGGTGGAATCTTTATTGATACAACGGGTTTTGTAGGGTGAATTATTGGCTTCAAAATCAGGTGATATATAAGTCTTATAGAGCTCTCTTCGGAGCATATATTTAACAGAAAAAATCCCATCCACGTACATTTTAAGGAACTTGTCGTACATTCTTCGAAATTTATATAAGGGGTTGTGGAGGGTGAATTATTGCCCGACAAAATCAGGTGGTATATAAGTCTTATAGAGCTTCCTTCGGAGCATATATTCGACAGAAAAAAATTCCATCCACGTACATTTTAAGTAACTTATGTTACACTCTTCTAAATTCATAAAAAGGGTTGTGGGGGGTGAATTATTGCCCGACGAAATCAGGTGATGTATAGGTCTTATAGAGCTTCCTTCGGAGCATATATTCGAAAGAAAAGAATTCCATCCACGTACATTTCAAGGAACTTGTACATTCTTCGAAATTTATAAAAAGGGTTGTGGAGGGTGAATTATTGCCCGACAAAATCAGGTGATATGTAGGTATTATAGAGCTTCCTTTGGAGCATACATTCGGAAGAAAAAAATTCCATATACATACATTTTAAGGGACTTGTGGTACTTTCTTCAAAATTTATATAAGGGGTTGTGTGGGGTGAATTATAACCCGACAAAATCAGGTGATATATAGGTCTTCTAGAGCTTCCTTTGGAGTATATATTCGACAGAAAAAAATCCCATCCACGTACATTTTAAGGAACTTGTAGTACATTCTTCGGAATTCATATAAGGGGTTGTGTAGGGTAAATCATTGCTTGACAAAATTAGGTGGTTTATAAATCTTATAGAGCTTCCTTTGGAGCATATATTCGACAGGAAAAAATTCCATCCACGTACATTTTAAGTAACTTCTGTTACACTCTTCGAAATTCATAAAAAGGGTTGTGGAGGGTGAAATATTGCCCGACAAAATCAGGTGGTATATAAGTCTTATAGAGCTTCCTTTGGAGCATATATTTGACAGAAAAAAATATCCCATTCACATACGTTTTAAGTAACTTATGTTACACTCTTCGAAATTCATAAAAAGGGTTGTGGAGGGTGAATTATTGCCCGACAAAATCAGTTGGTATATAAGTGTTATAGAGCTTCCTTTGGAGCATATATTGACAGTAAAAGTCCCATCCACGTACATTTTAAGGATCTTGTGATACATTCTTCGAAATTTATATAATGGTTTGTGTAGGGTGAATTATTGCCCGAAAAATCAGGTGATATATAGGTATTACAGAGCTTCCTTTGGAGTATATATTCGACAGAAAAAAATCCCATCCACGTACATTTTAAGGAACTTGTGGTACATTCTTCGAAATTTATATAAGGGGTTGTGTAGGGTAAATCATTGCCCGACATAATCAGGTGATATGTAGGTCTTATAGAGCTTCCTTTGGAGCCAGTACTCTACAGAAAAAAATCCCATCCACGTACATTTCAAGTGACTTATGTTACACTCTTCGAAATTCATAAAAAGGGTTGTGGAGGGTGAATTATTGCCCGACAAAATCAGGTGGTGTATAAGTCTTATAGAGCATCCTTCGGAGCATATATTTGACATAAAAGAATTCCATCCACGTACATTTTAAGGAACTTGTACATTCTTCGAAATTCATGAAAAGGGTTGTGGAGGGTGAATTATTGCCCGACAAAATCAGGTGGTATATAAGTCCCATAGAGCTTCCTTCGGAGCATATATTCGACAGAAAAAATTCCATCCACGTACATTTTAAGGAACTTGTGGTACATTCTTCAAAATTTATGTAAGGGGTTGTGTAGGGTGGATTATTTCCCGACAAAATTAGGTGATATATAGTATTAGAGCTTCCTTTGGAGCCAATACTCTACAGAAGAAAATCTCATCCACGTACATTTTAAGGAACTTGTGGTACATTCTTCGAAATTTATATACGGGGTTGTGTAGGGTGAATTATTGCCCGACAGAATCAGGTGGTATATAAGTCTTATAGAGCTTTCTTTGAAGCATATATTTGTCAGGAAAAAATCCCATCCACGTACATTTTAAGAAACTTGTGGTACATTCTTCGAAATTTATATAAGGGGTTGTGTAGGGTGAATCATTGCCCAACGAAATCAGGTGATATATAGTTCTTATAGCTTCCTGTGGAGCATATATTCGACAGAAAAAATCCCATCCACGTACATTTTGAGGACCTTGTGGTACATTCTTCGAAATTTATATAAGGGGTTGTGGAGGATGAATCGTTGCCCGACAAAACCAGGTGGTTTATAAGTCTTATAGAGCTTTCTTTGGAGCATATATTCGACAGAAACAAAAATCCCATCCACGTCCATTGTAAGTAACTTATGATACACTCTTCGAAATTCATAAAAAGGGTTGTGGAGGGTGAATTATTGCCCGACAAAATCAGGTGGTATATAAGTCTTATAGAGCTTCCTTAGGAACATATATTATCTAGAGAAGAATCCCATCCCATTACATGATTTTTAATGCTACTTGCAGTATCTCTGAAGTTACTTTATAAATAAAACATCAATCGTACCATAAAATTCCTTATAAATATTGTGCCAATTTGAAATTATGCATTTTCTCAACATGCTACCTAATATTGACTTCTATTTGTACATAGCTCAAGCAGCTTTTTACTTTATTTTTAATCCAAATTACAGTCTCTGAGGAATGGGAAGCTATTTTATAAAAAAATCATTAGCCGTTGAGGAAGCCTAAGCATTTTGTCTGTCTGAAGCATTCTCTTTTGAGCTACCTTGAGGATACACCTTCTCAGTATGCCATTCGATAAAATTTCTCAAACATATCGGTAGCAGAACCATTGTAAAAACCAATTTACAGTATTAAAACTGTACGATCTACCCTTTTAGTTATAAATACAAAGATACAGAATTCATTCCTATTAGTAACTTGCAAAATGCAATTGAGTTTTGTTTGTACATCTCTATTTCTAATGCTAGATAGTCTCAGAGGAAGTTATGTTATGAAAATTTACTACCCATTGAGGAAGCATTTTTTCTCTTTTCAGCTTCGAATCTGATATATGCCAGGAATAATGAAGTGGAAGGAAGCATTTCATTATTAAGTTTTCCCCTTACCTTGATTCTTGTTACATATGCATAAGCAAAGTTCAATTTGAAGTATTGGAACTGTACGATCATCTATTCTTTGGATGCCTCTTGATGTATCAGAATATCCATAAAATGATGTATACTTTGTTGAAAGTATACCTTGTCGTAGAAAATTCATTGTTGAACACTTTTATAATCATTTTCATGCATAGAAGGATCCATACAATTGGTTTTGATGAGTTTTGGTGAAATTTTTCCACCAACTGACGTATGTATACAGTGATACATGTAAATAGAACATTGAATGCTTTCCTTTCCAATAACATATGAAATACTCTTGTATACATCTTTTTCTTCCTTTATTCTATATCATTCAACCAAATTTAGCATCGAATTCTTGTAAGATGTAAGACATACCTAACCCTGTTTCTACGTTGAACATGTGAAATGACTATTTGTCTTCCTAAAAACATAATACACCATACACATATATGAAAATGTCTTTATTGTAACTAAAATAACATTATTTGATTACTTTTGAAAGTCTTGTACTATGAATTTGAAATAATTCTGAGTGAATCCAATGTTTGTGCTGCTACGTTACTCTGGAACATGCAGCGTTTATAGTAGAATATGACAGATATCTTGTTATCTACCTTGAGAATCAGTTGTACTCTTCTCGTACATGATGTACATACCTTTCTATATCGTGTTGTCATACTTTCAATCCCTATATACTTTAATTCAGAGACATCATGTTTACGATATACATCTGGCAGATGGTTAATACGTTTAAATGACAATGTGTGAGACCATAGAGGTCTGCTCGAGCTTATTTTGAAGGAATTCACGTCCATAAATACGATTTCAGTGGCCCCAATACTCTATAGATGTAGAAATGTACTTGTACCCCTAGGATGGATATCTTCGTCCATGGACCATTTTGGACATTCATAGGCAGTATAGAACTTGTAAATGCTTTTCGCATTGCTTTTGCATCATTTCATTATAAATACAACCCCGAAATCGATCGCTTTTGTAAATTATCACTTAATCCTTACATAGGTTACCGTCAAATCTTTATGATTTATTTTAAAGTACTTGCCGGCATTTTTGGGGAGTGACGACCGTCGTTTACAAAGTAATCAAGAAATCACTTTAACTAAATCGATGACGATCTTTCGAATGGTGAATAGTAATTGAAGCTACAGGCTTTAGTTTTCAATTTTGAAAAATGTCTTGCAATATGGCCGCCAAAAATTGGTATTATATCGATTTGAATAAAAATATCCCCAAATCTTGTGTCAGATTAATTAATTTGAAGTTTCTAAAAGTGCGAAATTTCGCAATTTTATACGAACGTGGAAACACACACAAGTCTTTGGCGCTTCGGGTTCCGGGATTTTCACGTGGCCTATCAAAATTGGAAGGTTCGAATTGTATAAGAACACAATTGCATGAACGCCAGACGTCCTATGTAAAGAGCTACGAACGAAATGATTTTGACATATGCCTCGAGGAGCTCGCTACGCGTCAGTTAGAGTTTATACATTTTACCTCGCTTTGGGTATATTTTAGTAGCTAGAAAATTCCCTTTGGTGCTTCGCACGTCAGACGCTCGTAGCTGAGACCCGAGAGTACCTTTTTCTATTTGAATTAAATTTTCGTATTTAAAAGACATTTTGGGGCCCGAGACTATGCTATTGAGTTGACCCGGTTCATAATCTAACGACATGGATCGAAAACCGCACTCCAAATGTCCCCTTAAAGTCGTAGGAGTGAGCACTATTTTTGCACTTCTCTAACTCGCGTGCTACGCGCTCCTCCAGTGAACGTCATTCGATAAACGGAAAATTAACTATTTCAAAACAGTTTTTGACCCGGTTTGTGGCTATCACAACTTTGTAAAATGTTCAAATTTAACGTTTCAATCATTTTTTGGGCTCGCTCAGCTCGCTTCATTTAGCTTGTCGGTTCCAAAGTTGACCGTCGATAAGGTCGAAAATCGCATATTCCTAGTTAGATTTTTGGTAACTTTGATACAAACTTAAACTGCCGCTTATTCTAATACCGACTAGTTGAGTTTACGGGCTACGCCCCACTCGTTTACAGTTTTTCATGTGCAACGCCTTTGTAAGGGTTTAGTCGGATGATAGTGCGTGGTAACCTTTATGTGAGACGTATGGGCACCTTTAGGTTGTCGCTCTGACAGACGTCACTTGGACAGTTGTAGGTTATATAGAGATAGGTACGCGTTCATAAAAAAAGCACCTGTCACAAGTTATTCTATGGTATAAATCGTATGTCACTTTGACATTTATATGTTATATAGAGAGTTGAAGATATTCATAGAAGAGTATAACATTGGAATGGAGTCAAAACTCAGTCGAAGGTGTAGTTCTAGAGTACTCTCTTGAATTTGTGACGTACGTCACTTTGCAAATTGTAGGTTATATAATTCAATCATTGAAAATTCAAGTATTGCAGAAGAAAATGCTCATAAAATATAGTCGCTCTACAACTACATGGCTCCTCAAATACTATACAACAAATTAAAATATTGCAATTTACTTTTCAAAATTTAAATGTCTTTGAATCATCGATATTGTAGAATACAAATTTAATTAATTCATTGTGACAGAAGTTCATTCTGATATTATCTTGTTTAAAAACCATTGGCATGTTAAGAAAGAATCTACATATAGTTACTACAACAGTTACTTGAACTGTGTACTTACTTATACGAATGTTAATCGAGTATCATTTTCATTACTTATTTGAATGAAAAGCAACTCTATTTCTTCAAAAGTTGCTACCTATTTAAAGTAAACAGAGGAAGATACCTTATAGAAAACCGTTTATTTCCTCTGTACGCAGAAGAATTACATTCTATTCGGAACAACTTGCCTCCTAGAATACTATACAACAAATTAAAATATTTGCAACTCTACTTTGAAATTAAATGTCTTTGAATCATTCATCTTCCTTTAGAGAAAGCAACTTTTCAAATGTAAGGAGTCTTGTACCTGTAGTGTTTTTACCACTACAGTAATAACAATACCTTGGTTTTCATTTTGTTGAATGATTCCTTGTTCTCTTAATTGATAACTTGTAACGAAGCTTAAATTTTGAAAGATTATTCAATTTAGATCAGGCAATAAATACGGATGTTACATGTAATTTCAGTTTGAACAGTTCATTATTTCAATAGATATGAATGAATTCCGAATGTGTATTCCGTGATTGCCACTTTTCTAAATCTCCGTAATTTGAAATAAGTATAATTATTCAAATAGATGAATCTAATTCACGCCCGTTCAAAATTGCATTTCATTCCGATAAAAAACATGTTGCAAAAACAGGGGCTGGCCAGTTAAGACACCAAACTTTGTGCAGCCTTATGTATAAAAAGGGCGAACAACCTAAAAACTCCGATAACACTTGTTTACTCCGCAGGGAGCAATTGGTGTGATATCATGAGCGCGAATTTTAGATCTAAAAAGTAGCGTCACTTTTAACCATTGTTCGGGGCATAAGTAAAAACTATTGGCACAAAGGATTTGGTGGAGCAGACCTGTCCGGAACCTCGGAAAAGATATAAAAGCCGTGACGACCGAAAGATCGCTCTCTTGTGTTTTTGATTTTGATCAGTAAAGTTACTCTCTTGTGTTTCTGAATTTTGATCAGTATAGTAGCTCTTGTGTTTTTGATTTTCAATCAGTAAAGTAGCTCTTGTGTTTCTGAATTTTGATCAGTATAGTAGCTCTTGTGTTTTTGATTTGAATCAGTAAAGTAGTTCTCTAGTGTTTTTTTGAATTGTGAGTCAGAGATTTAAAAGCTGTGAAATAACAATAGTGTTCCGTTTGTGTTTGTGAATTTTACAAAAAGGTAAATGATAGCAAATAGTTTATATTTTTGAGCATTACGATATATTGATTTCCGTAATTTATGATTGTTATTGTGATTGGTGAACGTTTGTACGATACCTGAGTTTTGTAGTATTCAGTAATTTGAATTGGTGAATTTGAGTTTATCCTAGTCATCGGTCGAATCGCACACGATTTGAATTCGCGCGTGAATTGAAATATTCAAGTAGTTGTGTAATGTGTACAGAGTGTGTATGTTTGAATGACAGGGGCGTCTTTGGTATATTTGTGCACACTGTGTCACTCCAGAAGTATAAGCTGAGGGTGGTTGTGTGATTGTGCGATTGAGAATCGTAATAATTCCCTTAATACTATGAGAAGTCCTCGGCCGTGGATAAAGGGGTTATTGCAGATGTGATAGTTAGGGTTTGTGCACACTGTGTCACCCAGGAAGTATAAACCCTAATTGTCTAGGTTCCGAATCTGTAAAGTGTAGAAAATCTAACACTGTCACACAATTACCGGGTACTCCGTGAAAGTTAGTACAAGGGTGGGTGAGATGACAGAATAAACTCAACTAGAGTAATTAACCGAAAATAGTAAAATCTGATATCGTACAATCGGAAAACTAGTACAAACAATATTTTCCGAACAAACCGAATTAATAACCGAATATATCGTAGTGTGATTTGAACATTCCATTCATTAGTGCTGCTATCTAAGATTTACCGCATACCGCTCATTACGCTGAGACCTGTTTGATTCGTACTTTTCCGCAAATTGATCATTCTGAATCATTCAGCAACCGATCCCGTACCGCTGAATTAAATTTAGTGACCGGACTTATTGTAGAGTTGACTTCTTGAAAGAGTTTTCATTTACCGTTTGAGCTTCATTACATTTTCCGTCTGGGTGTAATTTTGTGAAATAATATCGTTCAATTGCATTTATATTGATTATTCTGAAAGTGTACTTGTTCAAATCATTATATATTTTAATATTTGGAATTCCCTGTTTTATTAACTTATTTCTGCTCCATCTTTAACGAGCTAAGTTATAACCAGGTATCAATTGTAATTAAAGCCTACAATTTCGATACTGTTTTCTGCCCATTGGACTCTGGTTATACTTCACTGTAGCTACCCTAGGGACAAGGCTATCTTAAGATAGCATAGTGACGAGCCTTGTGGAGAGGACCCTAGCAGAAGTCCTCAAAAGGAGTTAACCTTTGGGAAATATCTGGCGCCCGAGGATTCGAAGCTTACCGCAGTAAGCGATTCACCGAAGAGCCGCAAGGGCACGTTATAAAAATGACGCCCACGAGCAGGGACTTTTGAAAATTGACCGAGAGGGAATTTTATTTTTTTTATTCCGAAAAGTGAAATGTTGAATAATTTATTGCAATTGAACCGGTAGTACGTTTTTAATGAAATTTCAGATATAGTGTGACAGAAAAACAAGCTTCAAGTCCCCGACGTTTCGAATACGTTTTCGATCCGTCCCCACGAGTTTGTTTTTGAATTTTGCAAATTTGGAAAAGTTTTAACAGAAACTTGTTCCCCGTGTTCACCAAGGTTGTTTGGTGAAATTAGTTTTTCGATCCGCCTCCCCGTTTCAGGGGAAACATCAAGTTATTAACAGAGAATCTGACTCAAAAATCAATTGTTCCGTGAGGTGTAGAATTGTTAACTACACCTCAGTGTTTTGCCCAAATTTTGATTTTTGCCCATATTTTGCCCTTTGATTTTCCCAGTCAACCTTGACCCTGATTGGGCAAGTCATAGCTCCTTTCCAAGTAAATCGATACCAAGGAAGCCGTTGGTAACATTTTTGGGCGGATTGGCCCAACCGTTTTGGAGTTACCTCCCGAAATCAAAGTTACGTTGCCCAAATTGGGGCAAGTGATTTGATTGTTTCTGCCTTATTGGAAGGAAGGTGTGGACTGGTTTTGTTTACCGCACCCTCTTCCGTTACCTACCCCTGAGAAAAATAATTTATTTTTGGGGTTGAAAATTTTGATTTTGAATTGGATTGGAAATATGGAGTTCCCTGGATATACAGGTGCTATACCTAAGGTGCCGCAGCCTGCGCCTACTAGTATGGAGGAAATGGCAGCACATTTTGACGAAATGGCGCAATTCTGCTCTAATAGCGAGGATAGCCAGACTGAGACTACGGAAGTTGATTCGAAAGTCAACTGGATTTACTTACTGAAGAAAGCACAACTTCAGGAAGTGCTGGCTAATCATGATATTGACCATAATGGATCCGCCGAAGATTTACGCCGTAGGTGCGTAAAGGGGGTCCGTAAAGGAATAATACGCCCTCCGCGTGGAATGTTGGAAAAGATTGCCAGTACCATGGCAACGCTAACCAAGGCTTTGACAACCGAAGTGGCACTAAACACAACACCAACGTTCAGTCCTTCTGGTGTTCAATCAAGACCGGCAATAAGGAGCACACCGAGGATACAGCCGTCGTATTGGTCAACTACGTCCACTACGAATACAGTGACATACACGAACACTGTGGTAATGACGGCACCACCGATTCAAACGCCGATCTATTCTTCCCCGCCGAATCCTATGAACCCTCCGATTTATAGGAACACGTCGTCAGATGTGACACCGGCGTGGATGCAAGGACCGACCGTTCCGCAAGTACCGATGGTTCCACAGTTACCATTTGTTCCACAAGCCCCTACCCAATATGTTCCTGTTACTGTTATTCCGCAAGGGTACAATATTCCGTTCAGTCATGTTCAGCATGTGCCTGGATATAGTTATTCAGCTCCGGGTAGTGCTCCGAGATTGAATCAATACAGAATTCAATTCAATGGAACGTCAGATCCCGCTACGTTCCTGGAACGCCTAGATGAGATAGCAATGCAACTAAATACACCGAAGGATTCATTATTGTTATCGTTACCAGAAGTTTTGGATGGCACCGCACTATTGTGGTATCGGAATAATCGTAGCCGCCGGAATATAGTCAATTTATTCGACAAGGGACTTTTAACGACGTGTCGTCGTTAATGCTACAAGCAAAAGAATATGAGAATCTGCAGGCTGAGCAGAAACTCATGCAGAGGAGGATTTATCCAGTGTCAGTGAAGGCACAAATTCCCAGTCCAACAGTAAGGACTATTGAGCCGCAGGGTAGGCAACCTGCACCTGAACCGTCATCGCCAGTCAAGTTTGGGATACCGAATGTCCCTGAACAGACTTGTTGGGATTGTGGTCTCCGCGGCCACTTCAGGACGCAGTGCCCTACCAGGCTGAAGCCGAATACCGCCACACAGCCCATCTCATGTTGGAGATGTGGGAAAACTGGGCATGGCAAAAATAATTGTCGGAATCCGCCGAAATTATTTTGCTCAAGATGCCGCCGCCCTGGGATAATGTCGCGTGATTGTCCATGTCCGGGACAGGGAAACGTCCGCGGGATAGCGAGGCCGAAGCAGATCCCGGTTGAACAGGCCTCGAGGAAGAAAGTGAAAACCGCTCACCACACCACTGTTGTGAACCGGACCGCGGATAAGGAGTCCGCCGGTGCCGTTGAAAATACCGTTGATTGTAATACCGATAATACCGATAATAAACCGAAATTACCGAATAAGTGTGAAAGTAAAGTTAAAGTAGGGACCGCTGTAGAGACGAAAGACAGTAAAGTGAAAAATGAGTGTTTTAGCCCCGTGTTGGTTCCGGGCTACGAATAGGCCAACGGTGAAACCCGCCTGGGGTAGAAGTCCCCTAAGAGGAGTGTTGAATCAGTGTAAGCCGTTGAGAAAAGCTACCGCGCAGGCGGTAACTCAAGCCTTCTACGAAGAGATCATAACTCGTTTTGGTTGTCCGGAAACCGTTATCAGCGACAATGGGATGCAGTAAGAAAGTAAAGTTTTCAAAACACTCATGAAGGAGTTTGGAATTAAGCACCGCCTCACTCCTACATATACTCCATAATGCAATCCCGTGGAGAGAACAAACCGTACCTTAAAGACCATGATTGCACAATTCTGCAATGGAGACCACAGAAAATGGGATAAGTTTCTACCCGATTTTCTATTTGCCCTAAATTCTGCCCCACATGAATCCACCGGATTTTCACCTGCCTTTTTAAATTTTGGCCGAGAACTTGAAGTTCCAAATTCGATAGTCCGTTCTTTTACCGCTCCGGTGGAGACCGAGGAAAATATTCCTACCGATCCGAATCGGGTACAGATTTCAGAACACCGAACTAGATTAGACAAATTACGTGAAACTTTCCAACTGGTGCGTATCCAGTTATCCCGTGCTTTTACCCATCAAAGCCGTTATTATAATCTCCGTCGTCGAGATTGGCGTTGTCACGTAGGTGATAAAGTAATGAAGGTAGAGCATCACCTGTCTTCTAGTGTTCGACATTTTGCCGCTAAATTGGCCCCAAATATACCGGTCCGTTTACGGTAATCAAAGTAATTTCTCCGGTCATTTACGACCTGAAAGGCGAAGATGGCAAACAAGTGAAACGAGTCCATATCAAAGATCTGAAGCCGTATAATGTTCCTGGCATTCCGGAAGGTTGAAATGAATTGAGGTACCGAAAAATATAGATACCGTTGGACAAAGTATCAAGTAGTAAAATTACTCATTATTATGATTCAATGTTCACAGGTGATAATATGTCGTACGAACCGTCCGATTTCATTGAGATAGTGCTAGATGAAGCACTGCAAAATATGGAGGTTCAACCGAAAACGACCATGTTGGATGCCGCATCATCTCCGCCGAAACCGGAAGAGGTACAGTCCGAACCACAAGCTATGAAAATCCCAGCTGCTCCGACGACCCAGACGCGGATGGAACCGGTCTACGTACCCGTCCAGTTGTGGGGATTATGTAAGCTATGTGGAGATCCAGGACACCGGAGAGAAAGGAGCAACCAGACAGCGCGTCCATCCTTTGTAGTACCACCGAGACCGCGGTGCGTACGCTGCCGAACGTGCTCATGTCAACAAAAATGATAGGAAGTTTCCGTTCCGAAAAAGAAGAAGTTTTGTTTTCCGAAGCAGAAGAGGTTTTAAGTTTTCTATTTCGAAGAAGATGTCAAGTTTTCCGTTCCCAAGTTTGTGTTTCCCTTCCAAAGACGTTTTAAGTTTTCCCGTTCCGAAGAAGAAGTGCAGTCCTCCGTTTCGCAGCAGAATTTTCATTTTATGTTCCAAGTAAGATATTGCTATTCCGCAATGTTCCCGACGAAGGAAATTCAAGTTTTAACGTCAGGTTAGGGTATCTTACCTTTGTATTAGATTTTTTTTTCTCGTATGAATTCTCAAATGAGAATTGAAAAATGAAAGAATCAGATTCTTTCATTTTTAACCGAACTTAGGGGGGATGTAACGAAGCTTAAATTTTGAAAGATTATTTAATTTAGATCAGGCAATAAATACGGATGTTACATGTAATTTCAGTTTGAACAGTTCATTATTTCAATAGATATGAATGAATTCCGAATGTGTATTCCGTGATTGCCACTTTTCTAAATCTCTGTAATTTGAAATAAGTATAATTATTCAAATAGATGAATCTAATTCACGCCCGTTCAAAATTGCATTTCATTCCGATAAAAAACATGTTGCAAAAACAGGGGCTGGCCAGTTAAGACACCAAACTTTGTGCAGCCTTATGTATAAAAAGGGCGAACAACCTAAAAACTCCGATAACACTTGTTTACTCCGCAGGGAGCAACTGGTGTGATATCATGAGCGCGAATTTTAGATCTAAAAAGTAGCGTCACTTTTAACCATTGTTCGGGGCATAAGTAAAAACTATTGGCACAAAAATAAGGATTTGGTTTAGCAGACCTGTCCGGAACCTCGGAAAAGATATAAAAGCCGTGACGACCGAAAGATCGCTCTCTTGTGTTTTTGATTTTGATCAGTAAAGTTACTCTCTTGTGTTTCTGAATTTTGATCAGTATAGTAGCTCTTGTGTTTTTGATTTTCAATCAGTAAAGTAGCTCTTGTGTTTCTGAATTTTGATCAGTATAGTAGCTCTTGTGTTTTTGATTTGAATCAGTAAAGTAGTTCTCTAGTGTTTTTTTGAATTGTGAGTCAGAGATTTAAAAGCTGTGATATAACAATAGTGTTCCGTTTGTGTTTGTGAATTTTACAAAAAGGTAAATGATAGCAAATAGTTTATATTTTTGAGCATTACGATATATTGATTTCCGTAATTTATGATTGTTATTGTGATTGGTGAACGTTTGTACGATACCTGAGTTTTGTAGTATTCAGTAATTTGAATTGGTGAATTTGAGTTTATCCTAGTCATCGGTCGAATCGCACACGATTTGAATTCGCGCGTGAATTGAAATATTCAAGTAATTGTGTGGTGTGTACAGAGTGTGTATGTTTGAATGGCAGGGGCGTCTTTGGTATATTTGTGCACACTGTGTCACTCCAGAAGTATAAGCTGAGGGTGGTTGTGTGATTGTGCGATTGAGAATCGTAATAATTCCCTTAATACTATGAGAAGTCCTCGGCCGTGGATATAGGGGTTATTGCAGATGTGATAGTTAGGGTTTGTGCACACTGTGTCACCCCGGAAGTATAAACCCTAATTGTCTAGGTTCCGAATCTGTAAAGTGTAGAAAATCTAACACTGTCACACAATTACCGGGTACTCCGTGAAAGTTAGTACAAGGGTGGGTAAGATGACAGAATAAACTCAACTAGAGTAATTAACCGAAAATAGTAAAATCTGATATCGTACAATCGGAAAACTAGTACAAACAATATTTTCCGAACAAACCGAATTAATAACCGAATATATCGTAGTGTGATTTGAACATTCCATTCATTAGTGCTGCTATCTAAGATTTACCGCATACCGCTCATTACGCTGAGACCTGTTTGATTCGTACTTTTCCGCAAATTGATCATTCTGAATCATTCAGCAACCGATCCCGTACCGCTGAATTAAATTTAGTGACCGGACTTATTGTAGAGTTGACTTCTTGAAAGAGTTTTCATTTACCGTTTGAGCTTCATTACATTTTCCGTCTGGGTGTAATTTTGTGAAATAATATCGTTCAATTGCATTTATATTGATTATTCTGAAAGTGAACTTGTTCAAATCATTATATATTTTAATATTTGGAATTCCCTGTTTTATTAACTTATTTCTGCTCCATCTTTAACGAGCTAAGTTATAACCAGGTATCAATTGTAATTAAAGCCTACAATTTCGATACTGTTTTCTGCCCATTGGACTCTGGTTATACTTCACTGTAGCTACCCTAGGGACAAGGCTATCTTTAGATAGCATAGTGACGAGCCTTGTGGAGAGGACCCTAGCAGAAGTCCTCAAAAGGAGTTAAGTTTGGGAAAAATCTGGCGCCCGAGGATTCGAAGCTTACCGCAGTAAGCGATTCACCGAAAAGCCGCAAGGGTACGTTATAAACTATTGTTCCCTGTTATTTACTCATTTTGGTTATTGAAATGTTGTTGATATAATAATTAAATCAATAATTTTCTATGTACCTAAAGCGATAGTACAGTGGCTCACTAAATTGATAAACATAAAACACGGTCGTACATACAGGTCCGGAAACTCTATGGTTGACATGAGTCGCTTACGCGTAGTCCCTCGCTCAGTCACCAGCTGGCGCCTGAATCACGGAGTGGTAAAACGATTTTGAAAACGCAGATATGCCTTGTGTTTACAAGTCAACTGACAGTTTTCAGAAAATACTCCTACGTGGCTTCTTTTGGTACTACGCGAAAGTCATAAAACAATAGATCAGAAGTAAAGAATATTAAATTAAAAGTCACAGATAAAATAGCAACATATGTGAAACATTACATACCTGAAATGGACAATGATATACGCAAGTTTGTAACTATACTACTAATATTGTTATTAATTTATATAAATTCGATAGGGAGCCTCCCGACTGATGCAAAACTGATGAACTATGCTGACGACACAGTTATTATATTCAGTGATAGATATTCACATTCACTCATGAATGAAGCTACATGTGGTCTTAATACTGTGAATTGCTGGTTACAATCAAACAAACTCACCCTTAATTCAAATAAAATAAATTCATAAGTTTCTCAATCACGAACGTTAGTGAATGCGATAACGTAAACAAACTATACATCCATACCCAAAAATGTTTAGCCAGAAAAATGTCGAACTGTAAATGTCAGTATTACATACAAGCTGCAGAACACATTAAATATCTTGGTATAATCATTGACAAAAATCTTAGGTGGAATATTCAAGTAGAACATTTAGTTAGCAAAGTAAGGAAACTAACTTATAAATTTTACCAAATAAGAGAATACATGAACATTCGTATGCTTAAAAATATATACAAAGCTCTGGTGGAATCTTTATTGATATAAGGAGTTTTGTAGGGTGAATTATTGCCCTACAAAATCAGGTGATGTATAAGTCTTATAGAGCTTTCTTCAGAGCATATATTTAACAGAAAAAATCCCATCCACGAACATTTTAAGGAACTTGTGGTACATTCTTCGAAATTTATATAAGGGGTTGTGGACGGTGAATTATTGCCCGACAAAATCAGGTGGTATGTAAGTCTTACAGAGCTTCCTTCGGAGCATATATTCGACAGACAAAAATTTCATACACGTACATTTTAAGTAAATTATGTTAAACTCTTCGAAATTCATAAAAAGTGTTGTGGAGGGTGAATTATTGCCCGACAAAATCAGGTGATATATAGGTCTTATAGAGCTTCCTTTGGAGTATATATTCGACAGAAAAAAATCCCATCCACGTACATTTTAAGGAACTTGTAGAACATTCTTCGAAATTTATATAAGGGGTTGTGTAGGGTAAATCATTGCCCGACAAAATCAGGTGGTATATAAATCTTATAGAGCTTCCTTTGGAGCATATATTTGACAGAAAAAAATCCCATTCACGTACATTCCAAGTAACTTATGTTACACTCTTCGAAATTCATAAAAAAGGTTGTGGAGGGTGAATTATTGCCCGAGAAAATCAGGTGGTATGTAAGTGTTATAGAGCTTCCTTTGGAGCATATATTCGACAGAAAAAATCCCATCCACGTCCATTTTAAGGAACTTGTGGTACATTCTTCGAAATTTATATAAGTGGTTGTGTAGGGTGAAATATTGCCCGACAAAATCAGGTGATATATAGGTCTTATAGCTTCCTTTGGAGCATATATTCGACAAAAAAAAATTCCATCCACGTTCATTTCAAGTAACTTATGTTACACTTCGAAATTCATAAAGTGTTGTGGGGGGTGAATTATTGCCCGACAAAATCAGGTGGTATATAAGTCTTATAGAGCTTCCTTTGGAGCATATATTTGACCAAAAAAAATCCCATCCACGTACATTTTAAGTAACTTATGTTACACTCTTCGAAATTCATAAAAAGGGTTGTGGAGGGTGAATTATTACCCGACAAAATCAGGTAGTATATAAGTGTTATAGAGCTTCATTTGGAGCATATATTCGACAGAAAAAATCACATCCACGCACATTTTAAGGAACTTGTGGTACATTCTTCGAAATTTATATAAGGGGTTGTGTAGGGTAAATCATTGCCCGACAAAATCAGGTGATATATAGGTCTTATAAAGCTTCCTTTGGAGCCAATACACTACAGAAAAAAATCCCATCCACGTACATTTTAAGGAACTTGTGGTACATTCTTCGAAACTTATATAAGGGGTTGTGTAGGGTAAATCATTACCCGACAAAATCAGGTGATATATAGTTCTTATAGAGCTTCCTTTGGAGCATATATTCGACAGAAAAAAATTCCATCAACGTACATTTTAAGGAACTTGTGGTACATTCTTCGAAATTTATATAAGGGGTTGTGGAGGATGAATCATTGCCCGACAAAATCGGGTGGTTTATAAGTCTTATAGAGCTTTCTTTGGAGCATATATTCGACAGAAGAAAAAAATCCCATCCACGTTCATTTTAAATAACTTATGATACACTCTTCGAAATTCATAAAAAGGGTTGTGGAGGGTGAATTATTGCCCGACAAAATTAGGTGGTATATAAGTCTTATAGAGCTTCCTTAGGAGCATATATTATCTAGAAAAGAATCCCATCCCATTACATGATTTTTAATGCTACTTGCAATATCTCTGAAGTTACTTTATAAATAAAACATCAATCGTACCATAAAATTCCTCATAAATATTGTGCCAATTTGAAATAATGCATTTTTTCAACATGCTACCTACAATTGACTTCTATTTGTACATAGCTCAAGCAGCTTTCTACTTTATTTTTAGTCCAAATTACAGTCTCTGAGGAATGAGAAGAAGCTATTTTATGAAAAAATCTATTAGCCGTTGAGGAAGCCTAAGCATTTTGTCTGTCTGAAGCAGAATGTCATTCTCTTTTGAGCTACCTTAAGGATACACCTTCTCAGTATGCCATTCGATAAAATTTCTCAAACATATCGGTAGCAGAACCATTGTAAAAACCAATTTACAGTATTAAAACTGTACGATCTACTTTTTATGTTATAAATACAAAGATACAGAATGTATTCCTATTAGTAACTTGCAAAATGCAATTGTATTTTGTTTGTACATCTCTCAATCAAGTTTGTACATCTCTATTTTTAATGCTAGATAGTCTCAGAGAAAGTTATGTTATAAAAAGTTAACTACCCGTTGAGGAAGCAATTTTTCTGTTTTCAGCTTCGAATCTGATATATGCCAGGAATAATGAAGTGAAAGGAAGCATTTCATTATTAAGTTTTCCCCTTACCTTGATTCTTGTTACATATGCATAAGCAAAGTTCAATTTGAAGTATTGAAACTGTACGATCATCTATTCTTTGGATGCCTCTTAATGTATCAGAATATGCATAAAATGATGTATACTTTGTTGAAAGTATACCTTGTGGTAGGAAATTCATTGTTGAACACTTTTATAATCATTTTCATGCATAGAAGGATCCATACAATCGGTTTTGATAAGTTTTGATGAAATTTTTTCACCAACTGACATATGTATACAGTGATACATGTAAATTGAACATTGAATGCTTTCCTTTCCAATAACATATGAAATACTTGTATACACCTTTTTCTTCCTTTATTCTATATCATTTAACCAAATTTAGCATCGAATTCTTGTAAGATGTAAGACATACCTAACCTTGTTCCTACGTTGAACATGTGAAATGACTATTTGTATTCCTAAAAACATAATACACCATACACATATATGAAAATGTCTTTATTGTAACTAAAATAACATTATTTGATTACTTTGAATGTCTTGTATTATGAATTTGAAATAATTCTGAGTGAATCCAATGTTTGTGCTGCTACGTTACTCTGGAACATGCTACGTTTATAGTAGAATATGACAGATATCTTGTTATCTACCTTGTGAATCAGTTGTACTCTTCTCGTACATGATTACATACCTTTCTATATCGTGTTGTCATACTTTCAATCCCTATGTACTTTAATTTACTTAAGAATATGTGTGTAGGTTGAACGTTGATGTATCATTCATATCTTCATATCTAAAATCAAATATGTTAGCGCTATTGTTAAACATTGCTCAGACTTAACTCTAGATAGTTTTTTGATAGATTAGGACCCCGATTTATATCGTATTCAAGTACTTTCAGACAGAAACATCATGTTTACAATATACATCTGGCAGATAATAATAATAATAATAATAAATGATTTATTCATACGCATAGTTACAGTAATTCATAAAAGGAATAAAATCTGATTACAAGGTAAAATGAGTGTATGGATAAATAGAGAAATACCTACGAGATACATATATATCTAGATATACATGTATCTGTGTGTAGGTTTCAGTAATTAACATGAATGTATGTGTATAAAGTGTTTCTAAGTATAACATGTTATAAAATACAGGCAGATTTAATATAAGATATGGCTAATTGTACAGTTGTACGCCTATATAGTTATTTACATATAAGTAAAAATATCTATAATGAGGTATAAATATATAAATAAATAAATAGATAAAAGATTGGTATAAATGAGATTAGTAAGAGAAATCACCTTCAACTATCAAGAACTTTCAAGAACTGAGCAAATATAAGGTGACGGTGATTCTCGAATGAATTTTTTCAAAGATTCTTTGAAGCGGCGAATTGTTGGCTCATTTTCAATATTATCTGGAATGTTGTTGAATGCTTTTGGTCCTAAATACTGGTAGCTGCATTGTCCGATTGACTTATTCATGAGTGGGAGGATGAATTCGTTCTTTTTTCGTGTCTCGTATTTATGGGAATGAGTGATCAGTTCCATCTGGTATGAGTATTGCGTTGTCGCCAATTTGAGGAAGTATAGCTCCCTTAGATTGAAAACATTTGCCAACTTGTAGAGTGCTTCCGTTGGGTATCGGTTGTTTTTATTATGCATTACCTTCAAAAATCTTTTCTGGATCACCTCTAAAGGTTTCAGGTATGTTTTATATACACCACCCCATCCGATGATGCCGTAGTTCAAGTGAGATTCAGCCAAGCTATGGTAAAGAATTTTTTTCTGTTTGAGGTCTACTATAGACGATACTTGTTTGTATTTGAAAAGAACTCTTCTAAGTTTTTTGAGTAAATAATCTACATGGGCGTCCCATCTAAGGTGACAGTCGATCATTATTCCCAAATATTTAATGTTCTTCGACTGTAAGATCTCAAAGTCATCTCCTACTGAAATTTTTTTGAATTTCGGCAGGTTCGCAGACAGACTACAAAAAGGTACATATATTGTTTTTTTAAGATTTATAGATAGCTTCCTGTTATCAAACCATTTTTTTATTTGGATTAGATCCTTTTCAACTTTACTTCTCAGGTCACTCCAGTTGTCATCTTCGTAAAATATTACAGTATCATCTGCAAAGCTCGTTATGTCTCCTTGTGCGTCTACAGAAAATAGGTTGTTCAGATAAATATTGAAAAGTAAAGGACCCAAAACCGTTCCTTGGGGTACACCGCATACTATTATCTGCTTTTCGCTAACTGTGGTCTTGATTCTTGTTTGTTGTTCTCTGTCGGTTAGGTATGACTTGAAAAGGTTTTGTGCTGTTCCTCTCACTCCTAGGTCTTCTAGGCTTGTTAAAAGGATAGCATGATCAACGGTATCAAATGCTTTCGTCAGATCTAGGAAAATTGCCATGGCCGGTTTCTTATTATCAATAGCTTTATATATTTTCCCTGTGATTTCTTTTATGGCATCATCTGTGGACAGTTTTTCTCTAAAGCCATATTGTGCCCCTGATAGCAATTTATTTTTGTTTAAAAAATTATTGAGTCTCGTTTTGATTATTTTTTCTAGGATCTTGCTGAGGTTAGAGATGAGAGCTATTGGTCGTTGATTTGAAACTTCGGTTTTGTCACCACTTTTGTAAACTGGTACGATGATTGATAGTTTGAATGCAGCAGGAAAGTAGCCCCTTGTAAACGACATATTAATTATGGATGCTAGAGGTTCTGCTATATGGTTTGAAATAATTTTCAACGTTTCTGATTTGTACCAGTCAGGTCCAAGCGATTTTTTGTTTTTTAATTGTGATATAGTACTCACTACCTCGTTCGAATCAGTTGGAAAGAGGAAAAGCGTGTTGGTCGATTTTTTCCTTATTTCTTCATAATTTTTGTGTTGCTTAATCTTCTCTGCTAACTTTTTTCCTACGCTGGTGAAAAATGAATTGAATTCTTCTGAAATTTCTTTGGGATCATGGGTAACATTTCCGTTCTCAGTTTGAATTGATATTATTTCATTGTGTTTTCTGGGTGTTGTTAATTCGTTAACAACTTCCCACATTTGTTTTGGATTTGTGTTTCCTTCTATTTTGCGTTTATAGTAACTCGTTTTGCTTTCTTTGATTAATTTCTCGAGTGATTTTTTATAGGCGTTGTATTCTCTTTTCAGGATTTCGTTAGTAGGATCTTTTTTCAACTCGTGAAACATGTTATTTTTTTTATTTATTGATCTCAGTAACGAACCGGTAACCGATTTTTTTCTTTTGATGAATCTGTTTTTTAATTTTACCTTTGTTGTGGATTTACGTACAGCGTTGTCGATAATTTCAATGAGTTTGGATACGGATTTATCGAGATCATCAATGTCGTAGAATTCTCCCCAATCTGTGTGTTCCATGATTTCTACAAGCGTCTTTTTGTTTATCCGATCAAAGAATTTTGTGTTTCGATTCTCTTGTACTTTTTTCTGTTCATTTGTGAATATTATTTGTAAGGATGTAGTATAATGGTCTGTAATACAAGTTTCTATGGTCATCGGAATTAGTGACTCTACGTTTTCACTTTTTGAATTAATAAATATGTGGTCCAAACATGTGCCTGATTCTGGTCTAGTAGGTGTATTTATTGCTGATAAGTATCCATGTTCCTCTAAAGTATTCAGATATGTTTGGGAATCTTCTGTTATTCCAATTAGATCTATATTGAGGTCACCAATAAATACACTATAAGTAAATTTTTTTGATTGGTTATTCATTATATTTCTCAGTTCTTCTAAAAAGGGTTCGATTTGACGATTTGAAGGTGATCTATAGAATGCGTTTATAATAATAATTTCTTTCTCGATTACAACTTCTAACTGCAGTAAATAAGTGCCACCAATTTCAAAAGTCTTATGTGAGTGGTAAAGATTTGATTTTATGAAAAGTACTACTCCATCATTTTGATTTAAATTTCCAAAGTTATAGAGGGTTGTATATCCTTCCATGTTGTATACTCCTATGTCATCTATAATTCGAGTTTCAGTGAGTATTATGCAATCTATTGTTGTGTCTAGTTCTTCTAAAAATATTGTGAATTCATCTAGATGTTTTGCTATGCTTCGTATATTATTGTGTATGATTTTGAAATTGGAATGGCAGTCATTTACCTTAAGTACTTGTTTTGCTTCATCAGCATTCTTTAGGACAAAATTTTCTAATTTTTTCAAACTAAATTCTCTGATATAGGGATCAGTAGATGTACTGGGCTACCACGGGACCAGGATATCCGGTCTCCACTTCCGGTCTAGCTGTCGATGTGCATCCGGTGCATGAGCTCGTCCTTATCAGTTTGAAAGGATGTAGGTGATAAGGATTTTATTTTATTTGTAAAGAGTATACAGGGTGTGTTCAAAAAGTGTGTCACATGTACAGAGTCACGTGACTAACACATGGCAGCATGGCGGCCCTAAGGTCCAACTGTCATGGCGACCATAAGGACCAGCTGTCATGGTGGGCATAAGGACCAGCTGTCATGGCGTCCATAAGGACCAGCTGTCATGGCGACCATAAGGACCAGCTGTCATGGCGATCATAAGGACCAGCTGTCATGGCGACCATAAGAACCAGCTGTCATGGCGACCATAAGAACCAGCTGTCATGGTGGGCATAAGGACCAGCTGTCATGGCGTCCATAAGGACCAGCTGTCATGGCGACCATAAGGACCAGCTGTCATGGCGATCATAAGGACCAGCTGTCATGGCGACCATACGAACCAGCTGTCATGGCGACCATAAGAACCAGCTGTCATGGCGACCATAAGGACCAGCTGTCATGGCGATCATAAGGACCAGCTGTCATGGCGATCATAAGGACCAGCTGTCATGGCGGCCATAAGGACCAGCTGTCATGGCGATCATAAGGACCAACTGTCATGGCGACCATAAGAACCAACTGTCATGGCGACCATAAGAACCAGCTGTCATGGCGGCCATAAGGACCAGCTGTCATGGCGACCATAAGGACCAGCTGTCATGGCGACCATAAGGTCCAGCTGTCATGGCGACCATAAGGTACAGCTGTCATGGCGAACCCAAGGTACAGACTGCTTCGTGGAGGGGGCTCCGCCACCTCTAGGAAGCAATCTGTACCTTTGGTCCAAAGGTACAGGCTGCTTCATGGAGATGTCACCACCACGTGACAGCTGTCATCGAAGGTACAGAATGCTTCGTGGAGATGTCGCCACCACGTGACAGCTGTCATGGCGACCCTTGGGTACAGGCTGCTTCATGGAGATGTCGCCACCATATGACAGCTGTCATGGTGAACCAAAGGTACAGGTTGCTTCGTGTAGGTGTCACCAACACGTGACAGCTGTCATGGTGAGCTAAAGGTACAGAACGCTTCGTGGAGATGTCGCCACCACGTGACAGCTGTCATGGCGACCCTTGGGTACAGGCTGCTTCATGGAGATGTCGCCACCATATGACAGCTGTCATGGTGAACCAAAGGTACAGGTTGCTTCGTGTAGGTGTCACCAACACGTGACAGCTGTCATGGTGAGCTAAAGGTACAGGCTGCTTCGTGTAGGTGTCACGTGACAGATGTCATGGCGGACCGAAGGTACAGGCTGCTTCGTGTAGGTGTCACCACCACGTGACAAAGACTGCTTTGTCATTGTTTCAATCCGGCGACCATAGTTTACGAACGATGATGACGTCACTGCTTCGAACCGATGACAGTAACTGATTCAATCCGGCGACCATAGTTCACGAACGATGATGACGTCACTGCTTCAAGCCAATGACAGTAACTGATTCAACCCGGCGACCATAGTTTACGAACGATGATGACGTCATCATCGTTCACGAACTATGATGGTCAGATGAGGAATGAAATGCGAGTAATAATAATGATACTCTATGTGTAAATGTGAATAGTTGGAGGTTATGATAAAGATATCCAGTAAGTTAGTAAATGTGTCATTATGCATATATCTTTTGAAGAATACACACGTATACTTAGAAAATTTGTGGAGAAAGTTCATGAACTAAGAAGAGACTTGAATTTTTACGAACATAAAATAAAAGTTATAAGACTGTTGAATACATTTACAAGTGCAAAAAGTGAAGATAATGATGGGAGTGGGGATGTTAAAAACAAATTTCGTGATTCTAACCACAATTCTGAATGGTATTCTATACGCAAACGTTCCCCAACACGTGGAGCGCATTTATATTTGTCTGAAGGATGTTGCAACCGATGGTGGTGGGGGGTGTAACCGTACCGAATGGATTCCGATGAATTTTAGAAAAATCAACGATAATCAATTAGAGGTATTCGCATTCAACATTCCTCAAGATAATCGTACCACCATACATTATAAACTTAAACTTTTATTCTTTGATCGGAGTGAGGGAGATATGGCTGAATGGCAATTGCTCCAACAATCATCATGTTTACCACATGTCATACAAAAGACAATATCAACACCATCCACACGTACATCATCCTCACTAGACGAAGAAATTTCTAAAATTTTCACAATTTTGTATGCAATTTTATCTTCTTTATCAGTACTAATGTTGAAAATGTTTGTTAAATATGTAAAGAAGGCTATTTACCATGTAAATAAATGATTGTATGAAGATATAAGTGTTTTAATAAAACAAAAGGAATGATAATTATAATAATATATTGACATTATCATTTGCTAGTTCATAAGCTTTATTTTTGTGATTGATAACACATTCTATCAATGACTCGATGTTGATATCATTAATCAATTGTTCACCCCCCTCTTCTTCTGCGGCATGAATAATATTTCCTCTTGCATACCATTTCAAATCGCGGCGGAAATTCTGTTTCACTTCGTTACCAATATCGATAGCATGAGATATGTTAGACCATTTACGTATTAATCGCATTCCCCGATTTTGTAATTTTCTGTCGGCATCACGCCAACCATCCTCCTGTCGACGCATTAGGTACCATTCTGGTCTCATATCATTCGATGTTCGATATAATCCTAAATAATATATATTATATAAATTTTATTATAAAAAACAAAGTAATTACCTAAATTTCGTCTCTTTCCAAAATTTATAGGAGGTGGAACAATATTTGGTGCAATGTTATTCCGTAAGGTGATAACATTCATTTGAATTTGTTGAGATAAGCGTTGAGATCGTTCATTCGCAAGACATTCACGTTCCTCAGCTCTTTCACGTTCTTGTTGTTCATAGAATTTCTCGTACTCACAATATTTCATCATAATAAATTTCATTAACGAAAACAGTTCACGTAACTCGATGACTTTAGGAGTTCGCATTTGCATCAATAATGATTCGAAATCAATAGCATCTAGAACATAATATTTCTTTCGTGCATCAGTCTTATCACAAATTTCTAAATGGTGTATATGCGGGTTTTTCCTCAACAATCTTGTTATAACACCCTTTTTAGCATGATATTTTTTGCCGCGATAACCTAACCAATCCAATAGATCTTCATTCATCAGAACGCGTTGGTTTAGTTGAATATTCCAAAATAAATAGTTTCTTTTATCGTTTCTTATATCGATCCCAAATTTTAGACACACTTCATTAACTGTTAACTTAATAAAATTGTTGGTGGACCATGTAGCCACATTTGAATCACGAACGCACGCTGCTAAGTTCATTTTTATAACTGAACATTTTCTGAAATGATTCTCTCTTACATACGTGAGAACGTGAACGTGAATAGTGAGGGTGGGGGGTAACTCTCCGTTTCGATATCATTGCAAACGTTGATAACTGACTGATAACGTCACTAGTTGTTTCAATTTGTTTCATTTCCAGCAACCGACTACCATAGTTTACAAACTATGATCGTCGGATGTTTACATCACCACCTACCGTTTGAGAAATAAAATATCAAATATAATAATAATAACATTTATTGGGAAAGATACATTTTGATAGTACATCATTTAGAACATAAATTATAACATTATGATTCATCACTTGGTTCTTCACACCAAATTCCGAACTGATCCTGTAATCGGGAAATACTCCATTATACGATCGTTAATGATGATGCAATAAGCCCTGGTGTTTTTGGGGAAATTCAGGAAACTCTCCATCTCTAGTTTGACGTCAACTGTTGATGACTTTATAGCATCGTTTTGTTTTGAACAGTCAATCACAAAAATTGCTCTATTCTTGAATGCTATATAATCCAACATGGGTTCGCTTATTATTTTATTTGAAAATGATTTCTGGAAATCATAGTACATCTGGTATGCTTCCACGTATTGCTGGTCGGTGAAATTCAATTTCATTGCTTCATATGGATAACACTCTGAATTCAAGTATAATTTAACATTTAGCAAGTTTATATTATCGAAATATGCACTGTGCTTAACAGGATTATTTTTTCGATCAGTTTGGAAAGCTAGAATCACATATCTGGGTCGTTCCAAATTCATTGAAGTTTTAACAGCCCAAATGTCGCGAGTGCTCTCCTTCATCAACGGATTTTCATGCAGATCCCAACTACGGAATGGAATCAAAATAGGCTTCTCAGCACTCAAATTCCCCAACATTTGAAATTTAACTTGATCACTTGGAAACACATGTCGCACTTTTAATGCTATCGTCTTCACATTTATTTTAGCCGTTTTCGTGCCTGTGCTATTAGTATAGCAATCGTTATCGGTTCGAGACCTTATCAAGCGCAGCTTATGTTTTCCACTCAAAACTTTGTTATAGTCAATGAATAGGCCTAGTAGAAAATTCAACGGTATCCATAAATTGATTTTATTATTGTAGACTGAACTCAATACATCCTTAAATGACCATCCAGAAATAGCTAGAGGTATAGATTCATGTTTGGCATATGTTAGATAAGCTCTGATGGTGCTGACAATACCAGGATCGCGTACTTTGTCTATCTCTTTTCCATTCAATTCATAACTGATATATTCGAAGAGAAACGCTCCGAAATTATTCGTTAGTTTACATTCACCATCACCACTTGCTTCTGGCTGGAATTCTGCCTCGATGAATAAAGCAGACGAGGCCAAATCTACCAACACATCTTGTTGATTGATTAATATCTCAATTTCATCGCTGTTGCCAAAAGATGTTGTGTGGGGATAGTAGGTATGAGTTTCTTCTCGGATGATGTCTTCATTGAAGTTTGGCTCGTTGAATATTTGAAGTTTTTCCGACATTGTAACCAAGGGACTTCAAAAAATTGATATTTTCCAATGATAGTGATGCAGAAGCAACCTTCTCCCTCGAGCTCGTTGTAGATAATGACTGATGACCACTATGGAGATGTCTTTTATTGCTGAAATCCAAACCCATGTTCTCAAGTGATGGCTACTGCAACCTTCTCGGTTGAATTCCTTTCATATAATGAGTGGTGGTGAGTATTGGATTATTATTTATTGTTGTGAGGTATAATCCCTAACGATCTTTTTCAATTCCAATCGTATAATAATTTCTTCTCCACGAAAATTTACCGGTTTCCAATTCTGATCTAAAATATTCAGCGTGATGTTATCGAAGGACGTCTTGCTGATGACCGGTAGATAAATAAGATTCTTCGGCTCTATATCAATGGAAAACCCAGGTGGTACAAGAGGTGAGAACTCATATATCGTATGAGCTATCTTATTGTTATAATATGCTCCTGCGGTTAAGTTACACTCAACACGTATTGTTTGAACTTTGATTATGTTTATAGGTCGATCAGATACGTGTAGTTCGCGAGATGTCAATTTCTTTTTGCTGAATCCCAACAGTTCGCTTATACTATCTTTAGGAATAAAATTCACTTCAAAATCACTCTTCAGCTCTGTGTGTAGAGTGTTGTTGTTAGATTTTATTGATAATTTCCGGTCACGTTCTTCTTGCTTCACTCCTATCCCACAAACTGCACTTTGTATGAAATCCTCGATGTCTGTCAACTCGTAGGACCCCGTAGGTATAGTTACTACTTCTTCCTCACCCTTCACATTTTTATAATAAAATTTATTAAAACCTTCTTCAATGTTCGGAATGCTATTGTACGTATGCAAGCCAACAAGTGCGATAGAATAATATGAATGAGGATCTAGTTCTATAGGTGGGTGGAAATCTACAGATAAGCGGGAGCTCTTACCCGTGATAGTGAACGTCTGAGACATGATTGATGCAAACTTTACCAACAATCTATTTATATACTAATAAATGCAGGGTTAGTCGAGCACAACTGAAGAGTTAGAGAGGAAATCTAAACATAACTGACCACAATTATAAGTGTTATATTGTTGAAAATTATCGTGATTGAATAATATCTTACACTTTTTGAAATAATCCACTAGTTCGCGAGGGGGGCGTAAATTGCCAAAACTATCATAATATAAAACTGTATCACCGACTTTATTAAACCCAACCCAGTGAGTGCCTCCATTGTCCGAGCTATCTAAATTAACTATTCCACGCTCGTTTTTCCATGGTCCGTTGGATGGTAGTTCATCACGCATAAATACTCCTCTAAAATGGGGAATTTTCAGAGCTTTTGCTAGTTTTCGTAGATCGAGATCGGTCAGAGGTCTTCTGGGTAGGTTTACTGACAGTTTTTTGGATGTTTATTTAAATATAGACCAAGACCTTTGCGATACTTTTTCAAATATAGACCAGATCCTTGTTTCCCCAAAGCTATAGCTTCCATTGTTTTATTATGTCTTTCCGTTTCCTCCAAGGTTTTCCGAGCTGCTTTGCTGTCGTTGACGGCCTTAGCGATGCCTGCACCACCCCCCGCCAATGCTCCAGCAGCTGATAAGCCGGCAAACAGAGGTATTAAAAATGGTAGAAATCCTCCAGTCTTTGGAATAGGAATTACTCTTGGTAACCGAACATTTTTCCGACCACCCGCTTTTTTGAATTGTTTTCGTGCAACTTTCAACGCTGTTTGGGATGTTTTCTTCAGATTGGATGAGTCAAACTTATTCTTCATAACTTTTCTCACCCCATCGACAATTGCAATTCCGAACCCAACCTTCTTTCTCATACCCATTCCCAATTTCCTCTTTGCCTTCATAATTTTATTTACACCGAAAGCGGCAATCCTTTCTCCAAATTTTGTGTCTTTAGATTTGACACGTTGCCAAGCAGCGTTCTCTAATATTTTATCCGCCTCGTGACGTCCTTCCAAACTAGCGTTTCGCAGATATGAAATATCGTGTTGGCGGCAAGCTTTATCGAGTGGATTGATACCTGAATCTCCTCTTCTCAACCGTTCTTCTAATTTTGTACCGGGACCACAGAATTGATAACCAGGAATATGAAGTTCAAACGGGAGCTTGTTTATAAGCGTATTGAGAACACCTTCTCCTACGTACGCTTCCATACAGACTGATGAAAATTCAAGATTGCACCGTTATTTAACGAGGGGAGGGAGAAAGATCAAAGATCTCAAAATAATATTTTTTATCAATTTCAAAATTTTCTCAATACAAAAGACTTAAGTATAATCTTAACAATATATGTTTCAAATATTATAATCTTCACTCTTGATTCACCCTCATATTCACGGAATTTTTGTTCTATTATAATAACCATACCCTCGAGTCAATAATATTCCAGCTATTTGTTTGTTCCTAATAATCTCCAAATGATCAATGATGGATTCATTGAACGAGATCCGAATTATTGATCCAACTGTTGTGATTATTATCTAGACCCAACCATTTCACATACTGTTGACCCCTCCTCTTTCGTAATATTTTTTCGACTAAATACACATCGGGTTGTTTTGTTTTCTGTAATTCTTCCTCGTAGAAACAGCCGCTGATTGGTACGTTGGTCATATCTTCTAGTAGATATGTGACCGGGTTGGTAATTTTTACTTTGATGATTTTAAATAATTCCGTACTCCAATTGGGCGTAAATCCCTTCTCAAAAATATGTTTAGCCTTACTTATTCGTACCACATCTCCTACGTTGAATTTGTGAGGCAGAGCTAACTTGATGTGTGAGTAGGATCGCTTCAATATCTCGCTCTCAATCTGTTTCGTCACTTTTATTGGAGCCATATTTATAGTACTATGTTTACGTTTATTATATTTTTCTGTGGTTTCTTCAAGTATATCAAGCCATTTGTATTTCCCGCTGAGACTGAAATGTTTGTAGAGCGATTCCTTTAACGTTCGAATGACACGTTCAGCAATGGCTGCTTTTTTCACACTATACGTATTATAATGATTGATATTATGTTTCTTCATTAGATCGTTAAAGTGTTTATTGAAGAATTCTTTTCCCTGATCGCTTTGCAGATTCCTAGGCTTACGATGTCCTTCTAGCAATATAGAACTGACCGCTTTCCGAACTTCTTCGGCTGATTTTGTTTTCAGCGGGCGTGTCCATAGAAATTTCGAGAAACAATCGATCATAATCAAAATGTATTTGAATCCTCTATTTTCACGAGCGTAATTACCCATTTCTGCCAGATCCATTTGCCACAAATCATCCAAACCTTTTATGATCGTTCTGCGTCGTTTGAAATTCTTCCTACTCGGCTTATGAAGCTCATGCACAACTTGTTCTCTACTCATCTTATCAATGTGGAAATCTAGTGTAGAATTAATTTTTTGGGTATATTCACAGGATTTGGAGATATACGTTTCACAGAGCCCTGCTTTGTTGTTGTGGATGATGAGGGTCTCTTCTTAGAAGGTTCCACAGATGTCATCCGTCGTTCTAACGCCTCCACTTTACTAGTAATGTCATTTAGACGCATGTTCACACTGTTAAATGTGTTATTGATCTCTTTCAATTCATTTCTGTTTTCCCTCACACTATCACTGATTGTTTTATACTCTGATTTTATATAGATCCCCATTCCATTATATTTATTCTGAATGTCCATCAGATGTTTATCAATGTTGAGAATAACCTTGTCATTCGTTAAGTTATGTTCATCCAGATCCTTGTTGATATCTTTGATCAAATTATCAACCCTAACATTGAAGGTATCTTTAAGACTGGTTTCCGTTTTCAGATTCAGTTTGTGTGTTAATTTATCAACATATACTTTATTTGCAACATCTCCATCATCATTCGGTGATTTTACGTTGCACAATCTACGATTTTCCATATCATAACTTCCATCGCTCGTTAGGAATAATCCTTGTCCGTGAACTTGTTTGAAATTATTATTAAATACATTTGTATCATATATCCACATGGAAGAGGAGGCTCTGCCAAACTTATCCATTGAAACCATCTTTATAACTGAGATGAATTTGTCTTACACCTGGTTTTTGTTCAATTACCCCTGCCTCTATCAATTCTTCTATTATAGAGATTATCTCATTGTGATGATTATGGTTACCTGCATGCGAGGATGCAACAAGAAGTCTCAGTCTATCCACAATTTCGTTAACGTCATCCCAATAAACATATTCGATAGGTTTCTCGTTATATTCAAGCATATCATTTTTGATATATGCACTTCCAGTGTATGTTTTGGCTCTGGGTCTTTTCATGGAATTAATCAAAGGTTTCAGTACATTTTTGTATTTTACAATGTTTCTTATTCGATCAGCTGGATCGTTATTACGCCTATGGGCACTAGTCATTTCCATCATTTGACTGTAATTTTTCCCATCTTCCACAGTGTAAGTATCAGGTAGAACATCTCTGTAAAATATCAAATTATACAGTCCTGTGGTACCCTTGAACGGAGTACCCTTGATAATTATATTACTCTCACTATCAATTTCTATAGGTTGATTACCCATGAACCATTTGTCTAAAGTTGAATTATATTGCAATCCCATTCTATCATCGTATTTCTTGACATCATCATCCAATAGGAATCCTTCCAAGTAATAACGTGCTAATGTGGGGTATTGTTGCAGAAACTCCTCTGTAGCCTCTGCATTATCTTTCTTATGTTTTCTGAATTCTTCACGAATCTGATCGATAGTAGGTTCGAGGGTAAACACATCCTCCTCAGTATTTTGGGGGTTATATACGAACTCTTCCCCTTCAGTTACAATATTTGGGATTGGTATGTTCTCCATTTGTGTTGCTGTAGAAACAATACTTTTAGGTTTAACCAACGAATTTTGTTTGATTATTTCAGCATTTTTCGCAATTTCCTCCAGAGGTTTAGATACATTCCTGAACATATTATCTAGAATCTCATCATTTTCAGCTTTACCCAATTTCACAGCCATATATTTTTTCCTCACAACGTTTGCTAACTCCCAAATTTTTTTCTTCAATTGTTGTTTTTCTTTAAGCGTGTTACTCACACCCACGTCCATGCTGAGCGGGTTGTCTATTTCAAATGAAAGTATATATACATGTTAGATGTATATATAACTATCAAAACCTTTGCGATAACGTCCTTTGTTCATATCACAGTCTTTGTTTATCATAAGGAATCCATATTTATCTTTCCAACATACGCTACATATCTCTTTGAATTTTTCGAGTGACATGTCGGTACTTATATGATCGGTGAATATATGTTTCAAATTGAGCTCATCCTGTTTGAAAATAATCAAGCAATTGGCATTGTCGCGCAATCCATGTTTTGGACATTTAGCAAAAGACTGGCAAAGATAGAAACTATCAATTGAGTTGTGTCTCCCTCTTGAAAAATAAGCACGAATTTTCTCCTGTTTCTCAAACATCACGTCATCGAATATTATGATTGAATTAGGCCTCGCTTCTGTGGGGTCTATGACCTCATCACTTTCGGTACAAGGAAAATATCCAAGCCCCTCAATTTTCTTCAATGTCTCCTTTAGTAACTGGTATTTTGGTTGGTGTAAAGACTTTGAATATATGTACACGTTTTCAAATTTCAGACCGTTTGCATCTAACAATAGAGATAACATCACATTTGTTTTCCCACAATTACTTGGACCACAGATTATTGTTCGTAGAGTATTAGGCAGCAAAGAGCTGTGACGTTGTGGTTGTTCAACATTCTCATTGCTTGACCCTAAGTTCATAATACTCAACGAGTCTTTTTGCTTAACAATCTTCATCATGCCTGAAGGCGAATCGAAATCATACTGGAACATATGTTAATAAGCATTTGTTTATATACTAGATGATGATGTTATATTGTGTATGTCTGATCGCGCGGTTAGGTGCTTCTACGGTTCTGTCAAAATCAGGTATCAAATACATGTTAAATAGGTATGAATGCTGGAACACGTGTCTGAATGTTGAAACACGTGTCTGAATGTTGAAACACGTGTCTGAAACACGTGTCTGAATGCTGAAACACGTGTCTGAATGTTGAAACACGTGTCTGAATGTTGAAACACGTGTCTGAATGTTGAAACACGTGTCTGAATGTTGAAACACGTGTCTGAATGTTGAAACACTTGTCTGAATGTTAAAGCATGTGTTGAATCATGCGAAAAAACATGTGTATGAATGTAATACAATCATTATGATTATTCACATTTTATTCCTCATTAGCCCATCATAGTTCGTGAACGATGATGACGTCATCATCGTTCGTGAACTATGGTCGCCGGATTGAAACAATGACAAAGCAGTCTTTGTCACGTGGTGGTGACACCTACACGAAGCAGCCTGTACCTTCGGTCCGCCATGACATCTGTCACATGACACCTACACGAAGCAGCCTGTACCTTTAGCTCACCATGACAGCTGTCACGTGTTGGTGACACCTACACGAAGCAACCTGTACCTTTGGTTCACCATGACAGCTGTCATATGGTGGCGACATCTCCATGAAGCAGCCTGTACCCAAGGGTCGCCATGACAGCTGTCACGTGGTGGCGACATCTCCACGAAGCGTTCTGTACCTTTAGCTCACCATGACAGCTGTCACGTGTTGGTGACACCTACACGAAGCAACCTGTACCTTTGGTTCACCATGACAGCTGTCATATGGTGGCGACATCTCCATGAAGCAGCCTGTACCCAAGGGTCGCCATGACAGCTGTCACGTGGTGGCGACATCTCCACGAAGCATTCTGTACCTTCGATGACAGCTGTCACGTGGTGGTGACATCTCCATGAAGCAGCCTGTACCTTTGGACCAAAGGTACAGATTGCTTCCTAGAGGTGGCGGAGCCCCCTCCACGAAGCAGTCTGTACCTTGGGTTCGCCATGACAGCTGTACCTTATGGTCGCCATGACAGCTGGACCTTATGGTCGCCATGACAGCTGGTCCTTATGGTCGCCATGACAGCTGGTCCTTATGGCCGCCATGACAGCTGGTTCTTATGGTCGCCATGACAGTTGGTTCTTATGGTCGCCATGACAGTTGGTCCTTATGATCGCCATGACAGCTGGTCCTTATGGCCGCCATGACAGCTGGTCCTTATGATCGCCATGACAGCTGGTCCTTATGATCGCCATGACAGCTGGTCCTTATGGTCGCCATGACAGCTGGTTCTTATGGTCGCCATGACAGCTGGTTCTTATGGTCGCCATGACAGCTGGTCCTTATGATCGCCATGACAGCTGGTCCTTATGGTCGCCATGACAGCTGGTCCTTATGGACGCCATGACAGCTGGTCCTTATGCCCACCATGACAGCTGGTCCTTATGGTCGCCATGACAGTTGGACCTTAGGGCCGCCATGCTGCCATGTGTTAGTCACGTGACTCTGTACATGTGACACACTTTTTGAACACACCCTGTATACTCTTTACAAATAAAATAAAATCCTTATCACCTACATCCTTTCAAACTGATAAGGACGAGCTCATGCACCGGATGCACATCGACAGCTAGACCGGAAGTGGAGACCGGATATCCTGGTCCCGTGGTAGCCCAGTACATCTACTGGGATCCATTTTGACTGTATTAACGGAACTTGTATTATTGACTTTAGTGATTACATGGATATGAGAAAGTAAATCTGTACAGTTATTATAATTATATGTCTTTATTTAAGTAACGACTAATTTTGAGTAGAGTTTTTCCTTGTGTTTGGCCTATCCGTGGTGTTGTCTCTAAAAGGTTTTTTCAATGGTACGGCTTTCGTGATTTGGTTGTCCTTCGCGCTATCAAGGTTCCGTGAATTTTGTTTCCGTGTCTGTGGAAGCTCAAGATTCGGATTTTCTTTTCCTTCTCCGGTTGTTTGGTAGCTTTTTGCAACTGGAGTTCCTGGAGCGCTATTTGACTTATTTTGTTCGAAATATATTTCCTCTTGAGTTGGTTCAAGGTCAGCTGCCGAATAAACCTTGCTGTTCACAAACAGCTTATTGTTTTTAATGTAACAATTTTGCTCTTGGCTTTGTTTTGCAAGGTTGAGGTGTTTTCTCAGAATCTTCCCTTCTTCTCTTTCTTTGCGTGTGAGATCGTTGTTAATGTATTTTTTAGTGCCTTTAAGTTGGTTGCAATGTTTGAGGACAAATAATTTTTTCAAGTAGGAATTGAATTCGATTTTTAATGGACTCTTGTTTGCTTTTCCTAAGGTATAAAAGTTATTCAGATCTGTTTCTGCTATGTCTATATTCAGTAAATTTTTCAGAAGTTCGATGACTCCATCCGCTGTTTTCAGGTCTTCTTTTCTTGTTTCTAATCCAAAAATAACCAAATTATTCTTCTTCTCTGACCTCTCCAAAAAGTCAATTCTGGAGAGTAATTCTTGATTTTCTTTTTCAACTCCTTCCAGTCTGTGTTTCAGTTCTTCAATTTTCAATGTTACTCTCACTTCAAGGGCTTCTATAGTTGCCTTCAGTTCCTTTCTACTCTTAATAATTTCCTCTAGAAGCGCTTTATTTGTGATATCCATATCATTCATTCTGGCGTTTGTGGTCTCCTTTATATTATTCCGAGTAGATAATAAAAACGAGGTTGTTTACTGATAAGAACCGTCATTCACTTTGGTCGACTCGATGTTTTAGGGGTTATTGCATACTAAGAATAGTGTGAATGATCAATATTCCTGATTTCTTTCTTAGTAGTGAATGAGAATTTGTGCTATTTGAGGGAATATCTTTTTGAAATGATTTAATTCTCTCTACATACCCCAATTTTCATCTTTTATATCTTGTTTGTAAATACACGCACTTTTGTTAGGCTTGACACACACTTGGTTAATACGTTTAAGTGACAATGTGTGAGACCATAGAGGTCTGCTTGGACTTATTTCAACGGAATTTACGTCCGTAGATATGATTTCAGTGGCCCCAATACTCTATAGATGTAGAAATGTACTTGTACCGCTAGGAAGGATATCTTCGTCCATGGACCATTTTGGACACTTATAGGACGTATACAGCTTTTATTATTGCTTATACTTAATTTCATCATACAAACACCTCCGAAATTGATCATTTTCGTAAATTATCATCTAGATTGTCGTCAAACGACGTCGAATCTTTACGATTTATTTTAAGGTACTTAGCGGAATTTTTAGGGGTGCCAAAAACAACTACAAAAGTTCACCCGGAGTAAATCGATGACGATCTTTCCGATGGTGAATTTTAATTGACCGTACAGGCTACTTTTCGATAGAAAAATATGGCCGATAATTCGATAATTTTAAATATGGCCGATAGAAATTGGTATCGAATCGATTTGAATAAAAATATCCCCAAATTTTGCGTCAAATTAATTAATTTGAAGTTTCTGAAAGTGCGAAATTTCGCAATTTCATACGAACGTGGAAACACACACAAGCCTTTGGCGCTTTAGGCTCCGGGATTTTCACGTGACCTATCGAAATTAGAAGGTTCGAATTGTATAAAAACACAATTGCATGAAGGCCAGGCGTCTTATGTAATTTGCTACGAACAAACACATTTTGACAAATGGCTCGAGGAGCTCGCTACGCGTCAGTTAGAGTTTATACGTTTTACCTCGGTCTTGTTAATTTGGGGCCGTTTCGTGCCCCGTGCGAGCGGCGCCAGTCGTAATAAAGTCTTTTTTGCTATGAGCCGCTAGCTTTTACCCGCTTCGGGTATATTTTAGTAGCTAGAAAATTCGCTTTGGTACGTGGCACGTTAGACGTGCGTAGCTGAGACTTGAGAGTATCCATTTCTATTTGAATTAAATTTTCCTATTTAATCGACATTTTGGGGCTCGAGACTATGCTATCTAGTTGGACCCGTTCATAATCTAACGACATGGAGGGAGAACGGCACGCGAAAAGTCCTCGTAAAGACGTTCAATGTTCCGAAGATTTGCACTTTTCCAACTCGCTCCGCTCGCCTCTTTTAGCTTGTCGGGTCCAAAGTTGACGGTGAAAATCGCATATTTCAAGTGACCAGCCTGTTAAAGAAGAAAATGAAGTTTGTTTGGTAAGGTGAACAGGAGAAAGCTTTCCAGAAAATTAAAGAGAAACTTACACAGGCTCCAGTGCTAACCTGCCCTGACCTGTCACAACCATTTATCCTTCAGACTGACGCCTCCGATTATGGTTTGGGAGTGGCCCTTACTCAGAAATTAAGTGGTCAGGAGCAGATAATCGCGTTCACCAGCAGAACTTTGAGTCCATCAGAGAAAATCTATTCTGTCACCGAGAAGGAGTGTCTGGCCATCCTTTTCGGAATACGAAAGATGAGAATGTATTTAGAGGGTTATCGGTTCACCGTTATCTCCGATCACCGGGCGTTATAGTGGCTACGCAATTTGAAAAACCCTTGCAGAGATTGGCTCGGTGGGTGATCGAACTCCAACAATACGATTTCGATATAGTATATCGAGAAGGTGTGCTCAACCGATTGGCCGATACCTTATCTAGAGCACCCCTAGACGCAGAAGAAGAGCAAGCAGAAATTGCCGTTGTTCAGGAGGAAAGTGTCGGCCCTTGGTTGAACAAGAAAATAAAAGAAGTTTCGTAAAAACCCGAACAATGGTCAGATTACCGTATAGAGAATAATCGTTTGTACCGATATTTTATGAGGCAAATGATTATACCGAAGGAGCTCAATCCGAACCGTGGAAATTATGCGTTTCCAAACAAAAGCGGTCTAGAATTTTAAATGAATGTCATGACGAAAGCACCGCGAGACATATGGGCATTACGAAAACAATTGCCCGAGTGGCCCGAAAATATTTCTGGCCAGGGATGTTTAGAGAAATCTCGCAATATGTTCGTAATTGTCCCCAATGTTTGAAACATAAAGCCTCGCAACAACAACCGGCAGGACTAATGCAGCAAAGTCAAGTGTCACAGCCCTGGGACGTCGTGAGTGTAGACTTGGTGGGACCCTCATCAAAGGCTAATAATTATTTACTAGTGTTTCAGGACAAAATGACGAAATGAATAGAATGTCAAGCCATTCGGAAAGCCAATACCGCAACGGTTCTTCGAATTTTCCAGGAAAGAATATTGATGCGATTTGGATGTCCTCGAGTTCTGATCAGTGATAATGGCTCTCAGTTTATAGCCAACCAATTCAAAAGTTTTCTAACGGAAATTGGCATACGGCACAAACTGACCCCTCCGTATACACCGCAAGCGAATCCCGTAGAGAGGGTTAATAAAGTTATCAAAACTATGGTCGCTCAAATGTGCGAAGTCGATCACCGAAAATGTGAGTCTACCCGAATTGATGTTTGCCCTCAATACCGCCCGTCATGACTCCACTGGTTTCACCCCGGCCTTCTTAAATTATGGGATAGAGCTGGAACCACGCACGCTGTTTCGAGAAGCTCAAGGACAACCCGACGCTTGCGAAGAAAATTTCGAACCCGCCGTATATGCAGAGTATTTGACTGGCTTACAAGACGTGATGGGTTTTGTGAAACTTAAGCTGAATAGGGCCTATAATGTCCAGAGCCATCACTATAATTCGAGACGTAGGGATTGGATACCGCGAGTAGGAGATGAGGTCATGAAGAGGGAACATCCACTGTCGTCAGGGGTGCAAGGATTCGCGGCAAAACTGGCTCCCAAGTTCGCAGGCCCATACCGTGAGAAGAAGATCCTGTCTCCGGTAATAGTCCTCCTTGACAATGGAAGAGGGCGTCCACCTCTTCGAGTCCATGTCAAGGATTTGAACACAATAACTGAGAACTAATTCCCTCAGGTATGACGTCCAGTCCGCAGATTCGTACCCCTGAGGTTCCCCGTACTCCCGGAGACGATGCCGAGGCCGCTCTTCAGCTGGGTCGGAAGTATCTGGAGCTATTCGGACATACACCGGACACGAGCCCGATTCTCCAATTGTATTATTCCCCGTTGCCCAGCGAGATGCCTCTAACCCCTGGCCGTCTTCTCTTCAACATCAGCCCCTCCCCGAAGGCAGAGACTTTTATTCCCAGTGTAAATAACCCAGTGCCCCAGAGTGACAGAGACACCATTAGTGGCATAATTAGGATAAGTAGTATTAAGACTAGCGTTAAGAATATTTGTAAACGTCCGCGCCGAAAGAAATTCCGCTATTATCGGGTTAGGGATCCTTCTGGTAAAGTAGTAGTCCGCGTTAAGCTGCCCTGGGACAGCACAGAGACGCCAACTTACCAGGAGTATTTAGATGGAAAATTTTAATAAAATTAAAATTTTTCCGAAGAAAGGGAGGTGTGTAACGAAGCGTCGTTACTAATTAATATTATTGCCCAAGCAAGTCACCTCTACCGAAATAAAGGAATCAAACTTTGGTACACTATGTGTATAAAAACACGACAGCAGAGTGTAGCTACGGATAAGCGAGTCCGCGTTCCGGCGACATTCTCGATGACATGACGTGTCAACTTCAGAGTATAAAAGGCGGCCGGTCTGCCATATAGAAATCACTTGCTAGGAGACCGCCGTAGCTGAAGCAGTAAATCCGATATACCGAAAGTAGAGTTTTTCCATTTAATCCGATAAATGGAGAGTAAGTATATTCTCGACTTTGCTAACTATTAATTTTCCGTAAAGATTCAATTGCTGAATTTACATTTCAATAATTCTAGAAAACAGTCAAGTGTTGACGATTGTTTTTCCTGAATATATTGGGAAGCGCTGTACTGTTCATAATTATTTATTATTTTCCGTCACTATTTGAATCTGAGTTTATTTCAATAATTCTAGAAAACAATAAAGTGTTGACGTTTGTTTTCCTGAATATATTGGGAAGCGCCGTACTGTTCATAATTATTCATTATTTCCCGCCACTATTTGAATCTGAGTTTATTTTCGATAATTCTAGAAAACAGTCAAGTGTTGACGATTGTTTTTCCTGAATATATTGAGAAGAGCTGTTCCGTTCATAATTTAATAATATTTTCCGTGAAGAATCAATTTTTGTTTTAATTTTCAATCAAATTCTACGAGACGATTCAGTGTTGACAATCGTTTCATATGAATGTAATGATGAATACCAGTTTAGTTAACAATTAAGAATTTCCGTAAAGAGAGTGAGTTCCATTTCAAGTTAGAGATTCCCCGTGAACAATTTAATAGTAATTTGTTCTTCCGAACACTGATTCCGTATTTCTATTAAACCAAAATATAAACCGAGGCGTAATAAATTGTCATAAGGAGAGACACAGTAGTACACGGGTGCCTGGTCACCTTTCAAGTCAACAGGTTTCCGAGTCGAATTCAGGAAGAAGTGTACAATCTGATATTCTCATTTCTTACATCGTGTTAGGGTATATTGACCTAATCGAGATACCAGCTGTTAGTGAGCCTGATAAAAAAACTTTCGCGGAATCATTTGGATTTAATAATCGAATAGCGTATATCATATAGGGATGACCGAATATCACTGTCTTATAAATGTTGTCATTTCCAGTGAGAACTCTGTATAGATATTTTGATTGTTGATAATTGTATATAATATTGTAAATAGTTAATGATTTATTTCTGTTAATAAATAGCTACAAAGGTTTGACATCATTTTATTCAAGGCAAAGACATTATTCTTCTGTAGGAAGAGCATTTCTCAAATACCAACCACAAAACTAAACTAAAAGAACTCTGACCTTCTTACTTGTAAGAAACCCAGGCAGGCCTGCTAAGGTACATGACCGTACCGTAACCTTAGGGGACAACTAATCTTCCACCAAAATTAGTCATTTGGGCGGAAGTTGGTTACAAAACTATACGATCTACCGTTTTTGTTATAAATACAAAGATACAGAATTTATTCCTATTAGTAACTTGCAAAATGCAATTGTGTTTTGTTTGTACATCTCTCAATCAAGTTTGTACATCTCTATTTTTAATGCTAGATAGTCTCAGAGAAAGTTATGTTATAAAAAATTTACTACCCGTTGAGGAAGCATTTTTTCTCTTTTCAGCTTCGAATCTGATTTAGGCCAGGAATAATGAAGCGAAAGGAAGCATTTCATTATTATGTTTTCCCCTTACCTTGATTCTTGTTATATTTGCATAAGAAACGTTCAATATGAAGTATTGAAACTGTACGAACATCTATTCTTTGGATGCCTCTTAATGTATCAAAATATTCATAAAATGATGTATACTTTGTTGAAAGTATACCTTGTGGTAGGAAATTCATTGTTGAACACTTTTATAATCATTTTCATGCATAGAAGGATCCATACAATCGGTTTTGATAAGTTTTGCTGAAATTTTTCCACCAACTGACATATGTATGAATTGATACATGTAAATTGAACATTGAATGCTTTCCTTTCCAATAACATATGGAATACTCTTGTATACATCTTTTTCTTCCTTTATTTCATACGATTTAGGCCTAATTAGCATCGGATTCCTAAAAGATGCTATCACACAACCTCGTTTCTACGTTGAACATATGAAATGACAATTCATATTCTTAAAACAGTAAGCCATGCACATATGTATGAAAATGTCTTTATTTCAACTAAAATAACATTATTTGAATACTTTGAAAATCTTGTACTATGAATTTGAAATAATTCTGAGTGAATCCAATGTTCGTGGTGCTACATAACTCTGGACGATGCTACGTGTATAGACGTGTATAGTAGAATATGACAGATATCTTGTTATTTTCCTCGTGTACTCTTCTCGTACACGATGTACATACCTTACTTAATCGTTTTGTCATTCTTTCAATCCCTATGTACTTTAGTTTGTTGCAAGAATATATGTATAGGTTCCAAAATTGATATGTACAATAAATCTATATCTAAAATGAAATCTGGTAAGACTTATTGTTACATATTGTTCAGACATACCTCTAGAACGTTTTTTAATAGATGGGGCCCCCCGTTCATATCTTATTTATGTAGTTTTGTTGACTTTTGATTAGAGACATGTTTTTTACTATATAACTCCCAGACTATGAATAAGGTTAGATTTTGGTGAAATAAGACCATAGATTTGTAGCAAAGCTCATTTAAAAGATTCTAGAGTCAATATGTATGCTTTTTCGTGGCGCCAAAGCACCGAAAGATGTAAAAATGTACTTGTACCCCTAGGAAGTATACCTTCGTCCATGGACCATCTTGGAAGTTTCTGAGCAGTATATAGCTATTTAAGATCTCTTGGCATTATTTCTACATCGTTTTATTATACATACACCTCCGAAATCAGTTCTCTTCGTGAATTATCACTTAATCCTTACATAGGTTACCGTCTATCCACGTCAAATCTTTATGATTTATTTTAAGCTACTTAGCGGCATTTTTGAGTTACGTATTGGACTATAGTTTGGTTCTTTTTTAACATTATCGATGACGATCTTTCGAATGGTAAATTTTAATTGAAAGTACAGGCTTTAGTTTTCGATTTTCAGAAATTTTTATTATTATTATTACAATATGGCCGCCAAAAATTGGTATTATATCGATTTGAATAAAAATATCCCCAAATCTTGTGTCAGATTAATCAATTTGACGTTTCTAAGAATGCCAAATTTCGCAATTTTATACGAAATATTAAACACACAGAAGTTTTTAGCGCTTCTGGCTCCGGGATTTTCACATGGCCTATCAAAATTGGAAGGTTCGAATTGTATAAAAACACAATTGCATGAACGCCAGACGTCCTATGTGATAAGCTACGAACGAAATGATTTTGACATATCCCTCGAGGAGCTCGCTACGCGTTAGTTAGAGTTTATTCATTTTACCTCGATCTTTTTAATTTGGGGCCGTTTCGAGCTCCGTGCGGCCGGCGCCAAAAGTCTTTTTGGCTATGGGCCGCTAGCATTTATCCGCTTCGGGTAAATTTTAGTAGCTAGAAAATTCCCTTTGGTGCTTCGCACGTCAGACGTTCATAGCTGAGAGCTGAGAGTACCTGTTTCTATTTTAATTAAATTTTCATATTTAAACTAAATTTTTGGAAAAAAGAAGGGCTGTCGGGTGCGTATCTTGACTAAATCTAACTACATGGAGTGAAATCGGTACGCAAAAGCCCCCGTAAAGAAGTTCTATCCTAACTTTTGCACTATTTCAACTCGCGAGCTACGCGCTTCTAACGTGAACGTCATTCGATTTAAGGAAAATTAACTATTTGAAGACAGTTTTTGGCCCGGTTTGGGGCTATCCCGACCTTGTAAAAGGTTCAAAGTTAACGTTTCAATCATTTTTTTGGCTCGCTCAGCTCGCATATTTTAGCTTGTCGTGTCCGTAGTTGATTGTCGATATGGTCGAAAATCGCATATTCCTACTTACTTTTCTAGTAACTTGTACACCAACTTAAACTGCCGCTTATTCTAATACCGACTATATACCGAGGTATATAAATCTTATAGAGCTTCCTTTGGAGCATATATTTGACAGAAAAAAATCCCATCCACGTACATTTTAAGTAATCTTCGAAATTCATAAAAAGGGTTGTGGAGGGTGAATTATTGCCCGACAAAATCAGGTGGTATATGAGTGTTATAGAGCTTCCTTTGAAGCATATATTCGACAGAAAAAATCCCATCCACGTACATTTTAAGGATCTTGTGATACATTCTTCGAAATTTATATAAGGGGTTGTGTAGGGTGAATCATTGCCCGACAAAATCAGGTGATATAGAGGTCTTATAGAGCTCCCTTTGGAGCATATATTCGACAGAAAAAAATCCCATCCACGTACATATTAAGGAACTTATGATACACTCTTCGAAAATCATAAAAAGGGAGGGTGAATTATTGCCCGACAAAATCAGGTAATATATAATTCTTATAGAGCTTCTTTTGTAGCATATTGTTATAAAAACTCTTGTGAGTTTTTATTTTTTTTAATAATTATAATTTATTCTTCCGGCTAGCTTTTTATTTTTATTTATTTTGAATAATAATGATCCTTTTCTTTTTATTTTATATTATTATTTTATGGAATTAAACACAATATTCTTTGAATGTTGAAAAATTTCTATATTTAAATCTCTATGACTCTATTTATCTCGGGTTTCTAATTTACAATTTTATTTTATGTTCTAAGCATAGAACTAGCTTTAACCTCAAAACTATTCAATATTAATAGTTGTTTACAAAATTACAAACGACAATCTTTCTTTCAGATTTACAAATAACACTACAATGGAAATATAATAAACAAACTTACTTTTAGTTTATATCCAAAAGTGTGTTTAACTATGTTGGCAATTTTCAATTTAATTCTTTTATAATTTCGTTGATGATTCACTTTTACACAATACTATGCTTTTTCACAATAACCACAGGTAACTAATTTGGATTACTTCTTCTTGAGACTCAGGAACTGTTGATAATACTTTGTTTTATCCTTTTAGATAAAACATGAAACTTTTCGATGCTTTATTGAAATTATTGATGAATTGCAATCGTTGGAGACTTCTTCTTAATTGGAGGTTATTACAGCCTTTTACTGGATTCAGATACTTGAAATAATCGTTGACTTTTAATAAAACTTATTAACTTTGGTTTCTTTGAACCTATCGAAGTTTGGAACACTTTCGTTCACTGGTTTTTTATAGGTTATAAAATTTTGGTGAGTTGCAGGAGTTCTTTCACTCTACAGATGTAATGGCAAACTGAACTTCTTTACTTTCAGATTCGTATTTATAGGCCTCCAAAACCGACGCTACTTTATGTCATAATCAACCTATGAGATGATTGCTTTTCAAATCAAGCATGCCAAGCTAATTGTTGTGAAACTGACACAAGTCTTCATTGTTACCAGATTGACATTGGAAATTCCTATTGACCAATCAGAATTTAGTATACTTTACTTTTTGAATTATTTGAGATTTTCAACTTATTTTAATTGTTAGTGATTCCTTCTTTTTAAATTAATATTGCCTACATTTTTCCCCACACTTTGGTATAATATAACCTATGATTGGGTTATTATTAATATGATTATTCCCATATTTATGGTTTTCTTGACAGTTACTTATTCTTAAATCTAATACATACCATATTATATCAATAACATTCTTTTAACATTACATAACTCAAATTTACTAATCCTAACTTATATCTATAACATTATTCAATGTTTTGTACTATCTCATGATAGTTTTCTAATCACTTTACTTATGATTTATGATTTCGTTACACAGAACGTTTCTTCACTTTCACTGAAGTTCTTGTTTATCACTTCTTATTCTATTACATCGTTGTTTATTATGTTTTACATTGTTAATATTAGTATCCTAACTATTATTTAGCTTTTATTATTGTTTTTAATTCCATAAAATATTTTTTATTTGATCTTTTCTGATTTTCAAAGTTCGGTAAGTTATTATTTTTAAATTTTTATTGTCTATGAAATGAAATCATAACAAATTCCCATAAATCAATTTTAACATATTAATCACATTAATATTTAAAATTTATTTATCTTTTGATTTTATTTTCATGAACTAAATTTATTAATAATTATACTTGTATATTTGATCAATATTAAATATTCCCCTTATCTTTCCGTTTTCAGGATTCATTAATTCATAACTATTTTCAGCATTTTCATTCATGACTACATACGGACCTTCAAAAGCAAAACATAATTTTCCACATATATTCTTTTTATTATTAGTTACTCTCATTGCTCTTACTATTACTAATTCACCTATTTCAAATTTAATTAACCTTCCTCTTTTTCTCATTTCCCTATTCATATACTTTCTTGCATTTCTTTCTAACCTATTACTGATATCTTTCAAAATTTCATTTCGCTCTACTGAATTTTCATCTAACCATTTTCTATCTGGTTCTTCGCCTTTCATTATTAATACAGGTGTTTTCTCTGTTGTAGTATTTGGACAATGATTTAAACATTTTTCTACTCTGGATATTGATTCATCCCATTGACGATGTTTACCCTCACAAGATATTCTCAGATATTTTATTATTTCCTGTATATATCGCTCTGATGGATTGGATTGAGGATGTCTGATGCTTGTTAATTGATGAAAAATTAAATTCCTTTTGCAAAAATACTTGAAACGTATGTTTTTGAAATATGTTGCGTTATCTGTAATTAACTTTCTTGGCCTACCAATTTCTTCAAAATAGTTTTCTAACTTATGCATTACTTCTCTACTTTTTGTCGTTTTGCAAGCATATAATTTTATATATTTAGAAAATAAATCTACTACAACCAAAATATGTCTATTTCCTTTTTCTGTTACTATTAACTCACTTAAAAAATCTATTGCTACTATTTCTAAACATTCCTTTACTATAATACTCTTTGCTAAATTGTGATTAATTATATTTTTAGGCTTTGCTCTTTGACATATGTCACATTTCTTTGTGATTTCTTTTGCAATTTGGTAATCTCCTTTACCTATATAATTTTCTCTGAATATGAGCCACATTTTCCTTGCTCCTATGTGATTGAATTCACTATGTAAATGATTTAAAATTTTTAAAGTTAGGTCTTGATTTATTCTGTATAATTCTTTCCTACCTATATCTTGTAAATAAACTCCCTCTTTGATTTTACATTTCTTTTTATCCTTCTCTGATAAAGTACTTTGATTGTTTTTAATGCTCTCTAATGAAAATAAACCCCTTACTTCTAATAAAATATTTGCTCCTACTTTATATTTCCTTTTATCAATTTTTAAATTTCCCTCTTCTCTTGTTAAAGTATCAGCTATTATATTTAATTTTCCTGGAATATGTTTTATTTCAAAATCATATTCCTGTAATAACAAAATCCATCTTTGAATCCTACTGTTTACAAACTTGTTTTTAAATATACTTGTTAATGCACTATGATCAGTTTCTACCCTTACTTTATTCCCTAACAAATAAAATCTTAATTTCTTTACACAAAAAACTATACTTGCTAATTCCAATTCAGTAACGCTGTAATTTTTTTCATGAACTTTTGTCATTCTTGACACAAAACTTATGGGCACTTCTTCATTATTTTGTTTTTGTAATAAAACACCACTGAATCTTTGTTTAGAAGCATCTGTTCTTAATATGAAAGGTTTATCATATTGTGCATGATAGACTTTTAATTTTTTAATGAAAATATCTTTTAAATTTTGGAAAGCTTCGTGTCTTTCATTATCCCATTTCCATTTTACCCCTTTCTTAAGTAATTCTACTAATGGAATCTCCTTCTGACTTAAATCAGGAATGAGCCTTTTGAAATAATTTATTAGACCTAAGAATCCCCTCAAAGTTTTAAGATTAGGTCTTTTGAAATTTTTTATTACATCTAATCTATCTTCATCCATTTCTAAACCTTCCCTCGTTAATTTATAACCCAAAAATTTAACTTCTGTTTTATAGAATTCACATTTCTCAATATTAATTTTTAAACCTGCTATATCTAATTCGTTCAAAACTAATTTTATGTGATCTTTATGTTCTTCTACTGTTCTAGAAAATATTAATATGTCATCGATATAATGAACTACAAAAATTTCAAATTTATTTAATATTTGATTCATACTTCTAACTAACGCACTGCATGCACTTTGAATACCAAAAGGCGTAACTTTAAAACGATACACTTCTCCATCTATCATAAAACCAGTGTAATCTCTACAACTTTCATGTAAAGGAATCAACCAGAAACTATGTCTTAAATCAACTTTACTAAAAATTTGTGCCTTTATTATTCTACCAAAAATTGACTCTATATTTTTAGGAGCTTCATATTGTGGTACTGACAATCTATTCAATGTTCGAGCATCTAAACATAACCTGATATCACCATTTGACTTTTTTGCTATAACAATAGGGTTTATATATTTTGTTTTACTTCTTTCTATTATGTCTTGTTCTAGCATTTCACCGATTTTTTTCCTAACATCTTCTATGTACTTGTATGGGATTGGATAGTTCTTGGATTTAAAATTTTCAATTTCTTTGACTTGGAATTTATGAATATAATTACTAGCTATACGAGTTTCATCAATTATTAAACCTTTATGTTGTGAAATTATTTCTGATATTATTCCCCTATATTTCTCGGATATTTTCATCTGTGAGATTATTTCATTTAAATTTCTGCTTGAGTCTTTTCTTTCGACCGCATTTATTATATTGCAACCTTCATTTGGTCTGTCAATATTTTCATTTTCCCCTTTCCCTATCTTTATAATTTCATCTAACAACTTTATTTCCTTTTCCTCGTAATCTATAATAATTCCATGCTTTTCTAATTCATCAGTTCCCATAACAATATCCAATTTCATATTCGGCACTACAAATAATTGCATCTCTAGACTTGACTTCCCTATTATAATATGCTCAGTAATCATTTTTGATACTTCAGTAATTTTCTTTCCACTAATATTTACTAATTCTACTTTTGGTATTTTCAATTGATTTGTTAATTTTATTTCAGACAATAGTTCTTCCCTTATTAAAGATAGTTCTGATCCTGTATCACACATAATTTCTACTTCTTTCCCTTTTAAAAAACCTTTTAATTTAATTAAACCTATACTTTCCTTTTCTTCCCTTTGCTGTTCGTAGTCAATGTATTCCCTCTGATGTTCATATAATACATTAACGTGGTATTCGTGCTTTCTTAAAAATCCTGATTTTGTTGATTATTTTGACTTGAAGAGTCTTCCCTTTCCATATTACTTTCAATCCTACTACAGTTTACTTCCCTTTGATTGTTTTCATTTCTACTATTATTTCTATTATTATTATTATTTTGACTTCTATTATCCCTATATCTATTTCTATTTTGATTAGCATTATTTCCATTATATCTATTTTCCCTATTATAATAATTTTGGTTTCTATTATCCCTATTTCTAAAATTGTTTTGATAATTATTATTTTGGAATCTATTATTATAATTTTGATTTCCCCTGTAATTGTTCCTGTTATCATTATATCCATTTTGTTGCCTAGTTCCTATGTTATTCTTATTATCAATTCTATTTAAGTATGATAGTAGTTGATTCATGTTTTTAATATTTGCAATGGCTATTGCCTCAGATATTTGACTTCGATACTGTCTTGAAATGTATAAAACTATCTCTTCCTCTCTCATTTTAGGTTCTAAATATTGCGCTTCATTATATAGGCTAAGTGCATAAGCACTCATGCTTTTTCTAGTCCCTTCTATATACTTCCTAAAATATAACCTTTCTCGACATTTCGATTGCTCATTTTCACCCCAAAAATTATTTAAAAACTCATCTATAAACTCATCTAAACTATTTAATTCCCTTTCTTTGCAATTGAACCACAACAAAGGTTCATCAACCAATCGTTCTCTTATTAATTTTTTCATTCTCTCTATATTCCTTTCATACTGTATTTCATTTTTCAAATCTTTAACAAAAATGCATGGATGTAATAATTTTATGTTTCCATTAAATTTTATTGTATTCTCATGACCTACATTTCTGTATTCTATATTCATTCTCTCTTCGGATCTATTCTCAATTCTTTTTATTCTTTCATCTTGTTCATTTATCATTTTTTCCTGATTTTCTTTCATACTTTGTACATTCACGTTCACATTCTCTTCAATATTCTTCCCCATATCATTCATTCTATTTTCCATAATATCTATTTCTTTCTCTACATTATTAAACTTTCTATTTACAAAACTATTATATTCTTCTAATTTATTATCTATACTTTCTTCAACATGTTGTCTTATTTCCTTTTTCTCAGTTTCAACTATTCTCATAATTTCCTCAGTTCTTTTATCAAATTTATCATTCACTCTCTTAAGTTCATCTCTTATTTCACTCATACCTTGTTCAATTTTAGCATTTGTTTCATTCGTTTCATTCGCTTTTAAATTTAAACTTTCAAGCAATCTCATTATTTGTGATTGACTATCTATTATTGGTGGTCTTTCTGCACTAATCATTTCACCCTCTTGATCAAATCCTATCAATTCTGGAGTCCTCTGTCTATCTCCTTCCATTTTTACTTTCTTATTAATTAATCTAGTTCTTTAAATTATTTTGATACGCGGTTCTATTCCTTTTTTCAAATGGCCTCACGTTTGAGCGACAATTGTTATAAAAACTCTTGTGAGTTTTTATTTTTTTTAATAATTATAATTTATTCTTCCGGCTAGCTTTTTATTTTTATTTATTTTGAATAATAATGATCCTTTTCTTTTTATTTTATATTATTATTTTATGGAATTAAACACAATATTCTTTGAATGTTGAAAAATTTCTATATTTAAATCTCTATGACTCTATTTATCTCGGGTTTCTAATTTACAATTTTATTTTATGTTCTAAGCATAGAACTAGCTTTAACCTCAAAACTATTCAATATTAATAGTTGTTTACAAAATTACAAACGACAATCTTTCTTTCAGATTTACAAATAACACTACAATGGAAATATAATAAACAAACTTACTTTTAGTTTATATCCAAAAGTGTGTTTAACTATGTTGGCAATTTTCAATTTAATTCTTTTATAATTTCGTTGATGATTCACTTTTACACAATACTATGCTTTTTCACAATAACCACAGGTAACTAATTTGGATTACTTCTTCTTGAGACTCAGGAACTGTTGATAATACTTTGTTTTATCCTTTTAGATAAAACATGAAACTTTTCGATGCTTTATTGAAATTATTGATGAATTGCAATCGTTGGAGACTTCTTCTTAATTGGAGGTTATTACAGCCTTTTACTGGATTCAGATACTTGAAATAATCGTTGACTTTTAATAAAACTTATTAACTTTGGTTTCTTTGAACCTATCGAAGTTTGGAACACTTTCGTTCACTGGTTTTTTATAGGTTATAAAATTTTGGTGAGTTGCAGGAGTTCTTTCACTCTACAGATGTAATGGCAAACTGAACTTCTTTACTTTCAGATTCGTATTTATAGGCCTCCAAAACCGACGCTACTTTATGTCATAATCAACCTATGAGATGATTGCTTTTCAAATCAAGCATGCCAAGCTAATTGTTGTGAAACTGACACAAGTCTTCATTGTTACCAGATTGACATTGGAAATTCCTATTGACCAATCAGAATTTAGTATACTTTACTTTTTGAATTATTTGAGATTTTCAACTTATTTTAATTGTTAGTGATTCCTTCTTTTTAAATTAATATTGCCTACATTTTTCCCCACACTTTGGTATAATATAACCTATGATTGGGTTATTATTAATATGATTATTCCCATATTTATGGTTTTCTTGACAGTTACTTATTCTTAAATCTAATACATACCATATTATATCAATAACATTCTTTTAACATTACATAACTCAAATTTACTAATCCTAACTTATATCTATAACATTATTCAATGTTTTGTACTATCTCATGATAGTTTTGTAATCACTTTACTTATGATTTATGATTTCGTTACACAGAACGTTTCTTCACTTTCACTGAAGTTCTTGTTTATCACTTCTTATTCTATTACATCGTTGTTTATTATGTTTTACATTGTTAATATTAGTATCCTAACTATTATTTAGCTTTTATTATTGTTTTTAATTCCATAAAATATTTTTTATTTGATCTTTTCTGATTTTCAAAGTTCGGTAAGTTATTATTTTTAAATTTTTATTGTCTATGAAATGAAATCATAACAATATATTCGCTAGAAAAAAATCCCATCCAGGTACATTATAAGTAACTTATGTTACACTCTTCGAAATTCATAAAAAGGGTTGTGGAGGGTGAATTATTGCTCGATAAAATCAGGTGGTATATAAGTCTTATAGAGCTTCTTTTGGAGCATATATTCGCTAGAAAAAAATCCCATCCACGGAAAATTTAAGGAATGATTTATTCTTTGAAATTCATAAAAACGGTTGTGAAGGGTGAATTATTGCCCGACAAAATCAGGTGATATATAGGTCTTATAGAGCTTCCTTTGGAGTATATATTCGACAGAAAAAATCCCATCCACATACATTTTAAGGAACTTGTGGTGCATTCTTCGAAATTTATATAAGGGGTTGCGTGGGGTGAATTATTGCCCGACAAAATCAGGTAATATATGTCTTATAGAGCTTCTTTTGGAGCATATATTCGTTAGAAAAAAATCCCATTCACGTACAATTTAAGGAAATTATGATTTATCCTTTGAAATTTATAAAAGGGGTTGTGTAGGGTGAATTATTGCCCGACAAAATCAGGTGATATATAGTTCTTATAGAGCTTCCTTTGGAGCACATATTATCTAGAAAAGATTCCCATCCCATTACATGATTTTTAATGCTACTTGCAGTATCTCTGAAGTTACTTTATAAATAAAACATCAATCGTACCATAAAATTCCTTGTAAATATTGTGCCAATTTGAAATTATGCATTTTCTCAACATGCTATCTACAATTGACTTCTATTTGTACATAGCTCAATCAGCTATTCACACTATTTTTATTCCAAATTACAGTCTCTGAGGAATGAAAAATCTATAAGCCGTTGAAGAAACCTGAGCATTTTGTCTGTCTGAAGCAGAATGACATTCTCTTTTGAGCTACCTTAAGGATACACCTTCTCAGTATGCCATTCGATAAGATTTCTCAAACATATCGGTAGTAGAACCATTGTAAAAACCAATTCCCAGTATTAAAACTGTACGATTTACCCTTTTTGTTATAAATACAAAGATACAGAATTTATTCTTATTAGTAACTTGCAAAATGAAATTTTGTTTTGTTTGTACATGTCTCAAGCAGGTTTTCACACTATTTTTATTTCTAGATAGTCGCAGAGAAACTTATGTTATAAAAAATTTACTACCCGTAGAGGGAACATTCTTTCTCTTTTCAGCTTCGAATCTGATATACTTATGCCAGGAATAATGGAGTAAAAGGGTGCATTTCATTATTGAGTGTTCCTCCTACCTTTATTCTTTTCATATATACATTTGCAAAGCTCAATTGTATTCAAACGTCACTTGGCCAATTGTAGGTTATATAATTCAATCATTGAAACTTCAAGTATTGCAAAAGAAAATGCTCATGAAATTTAGTCGCTCTACAACTACATGCTTCCTCAAATACTATACAAAAAATTAAAATATTGCTACTCTACTTTTCAAAATTAAAATGTCTTTGAATCATCGATATTGTAGAATACAAATTTAATTAATTCATTGTGACAGAAGTACATTCTGATATTATCTTGTTTAAAAATCTTTGGCATGTTAAGAAAGAATCTACATATAGTTTCTACAACAGTTACTTGAACTGTGAACTTACTTATACCAATGTTAATCAAGTATCATTTTCATGAATTATTTGAATGAAAAGCATATCTATTTCTTCAAAAGTACCTACCTATTTGAATTAAGCAGAGGAGGTACCTTATAGAAAACCGTTTATTTATCCAAAATCAACTATCTCAAAACTGTTTTCGACCCGGTTTGTGGCTATCACCACCTTGTAAAAGGTTCTAAGTTATCATTTCGACCATTGGCAAATTTATATCCTGATCCAGGAAACCCTCAAGTTCCAGTGAAAACGATATGGTTTCAGCAGGATGGAGCACAGCCACATTACCAATTTAATGTCCGGCAGTACCTCGATACAATATTTCCCAATCGGTGGATAGGGAGGCGAGAATCGATTGAATGGCCAGCGCGATCACCTGATCTTACATTATTAGATTTCTTTCTATGGGGATATGTGAAGAGCATTGTGTACAAAACTAAACCTTTTGATTTAAATGACTTGAAAGAACGAATAACGCTTGTGATGAGGTCGATCACGCCTGATATGTTCAATAATGTTAGAAGACAGTTTTATTTAAGATAATAATTCAATAAACTCGGCATTATACATATCTAAATTTCGTTCGATTTAAATTGGAGGCATCGATAAAAGACTTGTTGAGAATTCTGACCACTGTTTATTCAAATCAGAGGGTAAAGGTTCGTTCCAATGTAATTTTTTGAGCCATAGTTTTTGAATTAGGACCTTGGCCAAAACCAATAAAGACCCCACTAATTCAAGAGGATCATAAAATTTGCAAACGAAACTTAAAATTTGTCTTTTGGTAGAATGACTATTCCAACATTGGGGTGGACAAACCATTTCGAATTTATCTAAGTTTACATCATAAAATAAATCTAAAGTTTCAATAACCATATTGGCAGTATTCATATCAATGTCATCAAAATGCTGATTTTCAATTGATATGTCCTTAAGAAGTTTGTTCCTATTGGAACACCATTTATGTAGCTTGAATGTACCCAATTTTAAAAGTTCGATCAATTCATTTTATAATTGAAATAAATCTTCTTCATTGTTGGTACCACCAATAATGTCATCAACATAGGTATTTTTTAATAAGCTATTACATGTTAGCGGGTAATTTAATTTTTCAGCATTAGCTAATTCCACCAAACACCTAGTAGCCAGAAATGGAGAACTTTTTAAAATGTATGTTACAGTTTGTAGTTGCAAAAATTTAATTGGTTGATCAGGATGATCTTTCCATAATATATTTTGGACCTGGCTATGTGTTGGATCAACAAAAGTTTGTCGATACATCTGTTTTATATCGGTCATTAAAACATATTTATAGTACCTAAATAGTGTCAAAATATTGAATAGTTCATTTTGAACAACAACTCCATTATACATAAAGTCATTTATAGGATTCTTATTTGTAGTTTTCATACTACCGTCAAACATGACTCGTAAGTTTAGTACTTCGTTTTTGGATATTTATAACTGGATGATGTGCAAGAAAGTACACGGGTTCCTTATCTAAATCATATAATGATAAGTCAATAATTCTGGCATGGCCCAAGTCCACATATTTATGAATAAAATCTATATAATGTTCAAATAGTAAAGGATCCACCTTGAAACATTTTTCTAAATTAATAAATCGTTTGAATGTCAATGAAAAGGTATCACCCAAATTTATATTCTGAATACTACACTTCAGAGGTAGATTCCCTTGGCACCGATTGCTATCCTTGTAAATGAATTTTTAAATAACGTTTCACAGACTTCAAGTTCAGATGTATATTCATGAAAAATTTGAGGAACCTTCTCCGTTCCCCAAAATTTAGTAACCAATTCTTCTAGATTTTCTGTATTAATAGCAGGATGTAATGAAATACAATTGTTTCTAGAACTGGCCTTAAAATTATTGTCGAAATTAAACAATTCGCCAATATATCCAAATAATGTATTTTGGGCAATTAATTTCGTTTTGTTCAAATAATGCCTTTCTTTCAATAAAATTAGAAAGAACACATCTGCGCCCAATAACAGTGAAACAGTATCAGGCACATTAAAATCCCCATCAGCTAACTTTGAACTGATTCTTGTAGGGATATTAATTTGCGACAGGTGTATATTTTCCTGCGGTAAATTTATTGTTATCTTATTGACGACAACAGCTTAAACTAAGTTTAGAATTATGAACACAAGAATACACAGTTATATTTGCCGAGTGTGTCACTTTTGTAGCAGTATCAACAATGCCTATTATGGAAAGCTTATCGTTGAAAACATTGCATCGAATCCTATCGATCAAATCAGACCTTATAAATGAAAGTTAACTACCCGTATCAAGAAAGGCTCTGACTAAAATAGGTTGATTATTTTTACCTATTAATTTTACCCTTATTATAGGTAATAGAACATTAACATTGTTGTTCATATTGTTATTATTAATTTGGTGAGTAGACACCACTTGAATAGGTATTGTTTCCACATGCAATTAAGTATTATGGCCTTCATTGCAAGTTTGGCATTTAAAATGAAACCTATATACTCCAGGATGTTTATTTAAACAAATCTGACAGTATTTGCGAATCTAAAGGTTACTCTATCCTGTGCTGGAACTGAAATTAATTTAGCACATTTATACAGTTCATGACTTCCTGAACAGAATTTACATTTGCAACCGTTTTTAAAGGCTACCGTGGAAGTTGCCTTTGGGGAAACTTGTCATGTTTTGTCTTAGGTTCATCTTCTAAGGCTGTTGCTCTGTTTTCTAAAAACCTTAGAAATTCATATAATAATGGCATCTTCGCCTAATCTCTATCAATATACCAGCCCCTGCTGGTTTTCGAGTTAGAATGCAAACTAAAATTAGATCCCCTCCTCAGCTTGAGGACACAAATTTTTAAGAGCACTTATTTGCTGATTAATTGTTTATCAGTAAGCGGTAAAGCATGTATTAAAGCTAGTGCTTCACCATTCAACTATTGTCTCAAATAAAATAATTTCTGAACATCAGACAGATTGCAGTCATTATGGATGACTGCCTTGAACAAATCAAAAAATGGTTTGTAACTACTAATATCTTTACCATAAAGTATGGTGTTTCAATTGTTGGCAGGCAATTCATTATTTGAACTATGGTTTGACATACTTTTCTCTCCAGTACCCTTAATATTATTAAGAATTTTTGCTAGTGTATTGAAATACTTGTCCTCAGTTGCTTCAAATCATGTTCTTCAGAAAACTCAGTTGCTAATATTTCGTTAGCAACCTCTTGATATTGATTGAAAGTATTTCTTAATATTTCATCTCTAATTTCAAATTCTGAAATATCAAATGCGTTCTATTGTCGACTTTAAATTGAACCTCTTCAATTTAAGTTTTCTTAATTCATCAGCCATTGTTGATATTCCAAAGTGTAAAATATAATAATAATATAATCACTTATTAAAAATGATAAAAGTAAACAAATAATGTTTGAAATTAGAGTGGATAGCAATATAATAAATATTTTGGCAACATTACTATTTTAATCCCAGAATATTCTTATAAAAGTTAGTGAAAAACAATTATCAATTTCCTTCGAATTCAATTTTACTAATTTAAATGTTTCCTGAATTTGACCGCAATGTATACTGTGAAACGTGATAAAGAAACTGTTTACATCAAAAATCATCAATTATAATAGACATCATCATGGAACATAATACTTTAAATAAACTTTCTGGAATAATTGATTTATCTGTGTAAAATTATCGATTGTGAGCGATAGTTTATTAAGAAAAGCCTGTGTTCGATACAGCTGGTTAGGATTGATACAATAGAAGATTACATAAACAAAGTAATGAATAGCCTTCTCATCTTAACATTTCAAATTTATTGGAAAACCCATTGATGTACAGTTTTTTCAAAGTATATATTGTGGTATCAGTAAAGTGTATGATCTAATAGTGGAGGTATTGTAAAATGCAAGTAGACTCTATAACATACAAACTTGCCACAAGATAAAAATTTGTCAAAATGATTGTCCCGATAATGTTCCGCTCATCATGAAAATTTGTGAGATGACTTCAAAATGTTGGAAGTATCGACAAAAAGGACAATATAATAATCAATATATTTAACGTATTCATCAAGCTATGGTATATTTTAGAGCACGAAAAAAAGTGTACATGTTGACAAAAGAGACATATACATGTGAGATTTGGAATTAATAGTTTCAGATCAAACTTTAAAATGACAATTGATGAAATTCTTAAATGTTTGAAATTAGAGTGGATAGCAATGTAATGATTATTTTGTGAGTTAAATATTTTCCCAACATTACTAATTTAATCCCAGAAGATTGTTATAAAAGTTAGTAAAAAAACAATCATCAATTGCCTTCAAATTCTATTTTACTAATTTAAATGTTTCCTGAATTTGACCGCAATGTATGTACTGCGAAACGTGATAAAGAAATTGTTTACATCAAAAATCATCAATTATACATTATCATGGGACATAATAATTTAAATGACCTTTCTGAAATAATTGGTTTATCTATGTAAAATTGTCGATTGTAAGCGATAGTTCATTAAGGAGCCCATGTTCAATATAGCTGGTTAAGTTCGATGCAATAGAAGATTACATAAACAAAGTATATAGTCTCCTTATCTTAGCAACTAAAAATTAATGGAAAACTCAACATGCAGAGTTTGATGGAAGTATAATGTTCTAGTGTCAGTGAAGTTTATGATCCAATAGTGGAGAATCCATTGTTTCAGAGTTTGTTGGAAGTATATGTTGTAGTGTATGAAGTTTATGATCCAATAGTTGCATGTTCGTGCAATTGATTTATACATGTCAGATTTGGAATTAATAGGGTTACATCAAATTCGAAAATGACAATTGATGATTCCTGAATGTTTGTAATCACAGTAAACATTTGAAAAATCGGATTTTAGCAGAATAGGCTTTGTTGATTGGGTTCATAATAGTTTTGATAGAAAATCACAATAAAGCTATACATTTATTCTGTAGGTGAAAGATCTACGACTTGAAAAACTTTCTTGATTTATAATTATCGATATATTTCTAAAACTATTAGCAGCTTGCAAATATAAATGTACACAAATCATTTGATAGAAATATCATCAGAAATAAGTGGCACGTTTCGTGAAACAGAAAAATAAACATATTGTAGTGTATAGAGGTTATTCGAGTTTAACCCAAATCATTTTTTTCAGAAATTTGAGATGTTTATATACTTACCATAGAGCATAGAGGTATTTGGTGTTCTAGAAGGACCTGCAACTGGTTCAGTTTCAGTTTGTTGTTTCCTTTCATTTAGTTCAACAACATCTTTCACAACTTGCCAAATTTTCGTACCATCAGGTTGAGTGATACGTCTCAACCGTAATTTTGGTATTACGGCTTCATCATTCTTTGTGGAATCTATAAATGTGTACCTACTTGATCATTTATATCATTCAAAACGAATTGTTCTGCATTAATTACCATTTGCGTTCCTTCCTTAATTACTTTGCTGTGTATTCATTGGTCTCCTAAGTGTTAACCTTGTATTTCTCGGCATTATGAAACAGAAATATCGATTTTAGTAATAATATATAAACAGCAAAATATTTTTGTATACGTATGTGTGGATGTGTTTAAAAAGAAACAATATACACCAACACTTACCTATAAGTATATAACTTGCTCGATATTCAATCTTTGTATACAATAAAAGAGCTAGATTTTACTTAGCAGTTAACCTAAAACATGAAAGAAATCAATAAAAATATCAAAATGAACCCCAGTTTAAAAAAGGTTCAGATTTTATATTACTGGGCTGAATATCATTTATCATATCAGAACATTTATAAAGAAAACTTTGGAGTTGGCTAAACATGATACGTTTTGCCAGTACTAAAGCATTTTACTCACAAATCAAGATGATATAGCTATTTTAGCTGTTTTTCATATATGTAGAGCAATGGTAATGCTCTAATAAATTTTAAGAGTGCACCCTCATTGCCAGTGAGTCTGCTACACTCATTTCCCTCAATACCCTGTTAGCCGGAGCTGAATTACTTTTTTATTTTCGTCTAAACATGCAAGAGCTTTTCGATAGTTTCATATTGTTCGAAGGCGATTGCCTTGAAAGGAGCTTGATTATAGTTTTAAATAAATGAATAGTGGAATAATTTCGTTTTGATTGTATATATATATAGGATTATAATTGTTAAGTTTAATATTAATTTTATAATGCAAACATGTGAAACGAAATCATTCAAGAAGTAGATATAGATAAAGACTTACTGCGAATTTAATATACAAAAATATAATCAATAGGTATGTCAGTCACCACTGGAATGTTGTGTAGCCGGAATCTGGAGAAAAAAAGAAAGAAATTTGAATTGTATGACAATTATAAATAAAGGATGAGGTAATTTCGTTTAAACGACGTGGTTAAGATTGCTGAAAGTGATTTTTTCAAATGAAACCACCTGGGATTACGATTCAGCAAATAACCGTCATTTGTGATCCCCCATCCTATCAGTTTCATTTATTGGTTAATTAACGTTCAAGGTAATAGAGGAATTGACAAAGTGTTGTTTGTTAAACTTGAATTCCTTCCACAACGTTACATCATGTCTACATCTAGATAATTTGATATACAACTCTACAATAATGATATCAACATTATGGATTTTCTTATGTGAAATAGGTACATCAATTTCATTCTACCCAATTATAAACAATTAAAAAGTTTAAAACAATCAAGAACATATTAAAACGTTTGAATTTATTTTTGAAATCGATTATTAAATATCAACATTACATGTAATATAAATAAGTATACTTACATTCAATTTGATGAACACAATAATAATAATTATAGCGTCTCATTCGAATGACAAGTGACATTAAATAATTTATCATACTACCCATGATATTGCTTTATGTCTGTGACACAGAATACTATGGATTATAGAACATATAATTTAGAAATTTAATTTGAAATTTATAGGAGATCGATTCATTATTATTTTTTGTTATAATACATAAATGGGTCAGTCTAATATGTTTGTTTCAACGTTCAACAAATTCAAGTACAATTATTGTAAAATTTTGATTTTCAATTTATTCTATGATGGAAATACTGACCATATCGATTTGATTCTATGCTGCTTTGTTACTTTTGAAAATATATCGCTGGAAAAAAGTTCTTAATATATATATAAATATTAGTTTCAAATGTAAACATTGTAGTATAATTAATACGTGTGGTATTTATTAAATTATATTCACGATCTATGGGTGGATTATAAATCAAGTTTTGAAATAAAACTATTCTTTTTTGTTTTGAACGCTATACAATTTGCAATATGTCATTTTATATCAGTAGGTAAACATAAAATGGACAAGCGTTGTGTAATTAACAACGCTGCTGGTGGCAGCGTTACAATAAACAATTTTTACGTAAGTATATTTCATGCTTTATTTGAATACTTTGTATCAAAGTAAAATTTAGATTCAATAAATACCTGCATATATTACATTTTATTGCAACTTTTTTATTGTACAAGTTGAATATTGACGATTGATTGAATCCATACCGTATTTTGATATGAATAAGAACATTTTACAGTTATTTTTTGTTGTTGTAGGAGAAATATATTGTTGTTAAGAGAGATGGCGGCGGACGCAGAGGAGGACGGGGTAGAGGACGGGGTCGAGGCAGAGGCCGGGCCCTGTACCGGGGACGAAGAATCCCGCTCCCGAAAGGAAAGGATGCGGTACCCGTGGTCCCCGAGCAGGAGGGAAATGGGGGACCTGCTGTTCCAGCTGCGGAACCAGAAGAAGAAAATATGTTTATTTACCATTTATACCTACGTTTATGTATTGTTATACTTTTCAATCTTATTTTATAAATTATTAATATATAATTTTTTTTACAGGAATGGATGAGGAAGAAATTCTCCTCATGGATGAAGTACCTACCTAGATAATTGAATTGTAACCTTTTTTTTCAGAATTAATACATTTATTTAAAGTTATTTATGATTTTCATTAATAAATGTAGGTATTAAATTGAATGTTAATAGTTGGAAAGTGATATTATTCAGATATGTACTTACCATGTTTGAAAAATGTTGATTTCAGTTTTATTGAGCCTTTAATCATTTTACATAAAACATCAGAAGTAGGTATATTAAATATGATTTGAAAAAGATAGTCACATATAGGAATGAATTCAACTTTGGTAGAGTTACCTACGTACTAAGTTCTGAATATTCAATGACATATGTATGTAATGATAAAAATGTAGGTACCCCTAATCTTTCGTCCTATCTTAGTTCTTGTTATAGGTACATGTATTTGCAAACATCAGTTCATTCTATTATTAATGCTCTACGTTTCAACCCTTGGAAGCGTTCCCGATATATTTCGTAATGTTGTAAATTGATATATGCTTTGTTGAAAGTATGCTTTCTGGTATCAAATTCATTGTTGAATATACAATATAATATAGAATCGAGTGAAATTTCAGTCGAAGGTGTAGTTCTATAGTACTCTCTTGAATTTGTAACGTACGTCACTCTGCCAATTTACAGATTAATATATAATTCAATTGATGAAGCTTCAAGTGTTGCAAAAGAAAATGCTTATAAAATATAGTAGCTCTACTACTACTTGGCTCCTTAAATAATATACATACAACAAATTAAAATGTTGCAACTATACTGTTTCAGAGCTAAAATGTCTGTGAATCCATTGATCTTCGTACAAAAGGAAATAAAAATTTGTTTACTTCATTGACAGAGGCCCTCGTATCAACGTGTTCAAAAATCATCAAGCTTTAAGGAAGAATCTACATACTACCAACAATACTTGAACTGTGTACTTATTCATTCATCTTTGTACAAAAAAAAATACAAATGTAAATAGTTCATTGATTGAGACACACTCTAATCTCAACCTGTTCAAAAATCATTGACACTTTAAGGAAGAATCTACATATAGTTACTACAACAGTTACTTGAACGGTATACTTACCTCAAATATTCACATCAATTCAACAAAAATATTACAAAAGAAATTTATCAAAATATTATTGAGAAAGCCCAAAATGTATCCAAGTGATTCAAAGAAAGCAGACTTTTAGACATTCGCCAAATTTTTGTTACAAAGAATGTATAATTAATACAGTTATAGATATGAGACCTAACACTGAAATTAGTCATGACACAAGACAGACTCAGGGAGTGAATTATATTATACCTCAAATGAACACTACAACGGGGCAACGTTCCTGGCTCTTCTTAGGTCCAAAATGCTGGAACGATCTCCCACCAGAGATAAAAAAGGCTCAATATGCTTGTCTCATGAAAGTAGTTCAGTCTTACCTGCTAGCCTCAAACAGAAACTTCATACAAAATCAAATTGACGTAAAAAACAACTAATAAAAATACTCAGATATAAATGTGTAAATGACAGGGGTGTTGCCAGCTGTGCTAAGTTATGTGCGTGTCGCGCAAGCCCCCTTTCTCAGTTTTAGAATCTTGTCATTGTTAATTTGAAAATGTCTTACAGCTAAGAAGCAGATGCATTTTAAAGATTTCTCCAAGCAATAAATTATTTATTATATTTACTTTTAAATTAAATGTTGAAATCAAATAAATACGTTTATTTCAAATAAGAGTCCTCTCTCTAAGTTATTCATTTGTAACTTAAAATATAGAATAAGCAAAAATTTAAAAATATCTTGATTTTTAATAATAGATGTTATATTTCAAAATATTAGAGATCATATCATTTAAAGGAAAACTAATGAGCAAAAGAAATGAGCTCTTCCACTTATATCAAGATGAAATGTGACAAAATGTGACAAAATGTTGGCTCTATAACAAACTTCTCAATGAGGACCTACAGTTAATGTTGATAAGATTTTTCTAGCAACCGACAGATGTTAATATTATACATCATCAGTTGCACATAGAATGTTTTTATATTCAACATTTTAAGTAACTTATGTTACACTCTTCGAAATTCATAAAAATCAGGTGGTATATAAGTCTTATAGAGCTTTCTTTGGAGCATATATTTGACAGAAAAAAATCCCATCCACGTACATTTTGAGGAACTTGTGGTACATTCTTCGAAATTTATATAAGGGGTTGTGTAGGGTAAATCATTGCCCGACAAAATCAGGTGATATAAAGTTCTTATAGAGCTTCCTTTGGAGCATACATTGGACAGAAAAAAATCTAAACTACGTACATTTTAAGGAACTTGTGGTACATTTTCCGAAATTTATATAAAGGGTTGTGGAGGATTGAATCATTGCACGACAAAATCAGGTGGTTTATAAGTCTTATAGAGCTTTCTTTGGAGCATATATTTGACAGAAAAAAATCCCATCCACGTACATTTTAAGGAACTTGTGGTACATTCTTCGAAATTTATATAAAAGGTTGTGTAGGGTAAATCATTGCCCGACAAAATCAGGTGATATATAGTTCTTATAGAGCTTCCTTTGGAGCATATATTGGACAGAAAAAAATATAATCCACGTACATTTTAAGGAACTTGTGGTACATTCTTCGAAATTTATATAAGGGGTTGTGAAGGATGAATAATTGCCCGACAAAATCAGGTGGTTTATAAGTCTTATAGAGCTTTCTTTGGAGCATATATTCAACAGAAAAAAATCTCATCCACGTCCATTTTAAGTAACTTATGATACACTCTTCGAAATTCATAAAAAGAGTTGTGGAGGGTGAATTATTGCCCGACAAAATCAGGTGGTATATAAGTCTTATAGAGATTCCTTAGGAGCATATATTATCTTGAAAAGAATCCCATACCATTACATGATTTTTAATGCTACTTGCAGTATCTCTGAAGTTACTTTATAAATAAAACATCAATCGTACCATAAAATTCCTTATAAATATTGTGCCAATTTGAAATTATGCATTTTCTCAACATGCTACCTACAATTGACTTCTATTTGTACATAGCTCAAGCAGCTTTTTACTTTATTTTTAGTCCAAATTACAGTCTCTGAGGAATGAGAAGAAGCTATTTTATAAAAAAATCTATTAGCCGTTGAGGGAGCCTAAGCATTTTGTCTGTTTGAAGCAGAATAACATTCTCTTTTGAGCTACCTTAAGGATACACCTTCTCAGTATGCCATTCGATAAGATTTCTCAAACATATCTGTAGCAGAACCATTGTAAAACCCAATTTACAGTATTAAAACTATACGATCTATCCTTTTTGTTATAAATACAAAGATACAGAATTTATTCCTATTAGTAACTTGCAAAATGCAATTGTGTTTTGTTTGTACATCTCTCAATCACGTTTGTATATCTCTATTTTTAATGCTAAATAGTCTTAGAGTTATGTTATAAAAAATTTACTACCCGTTGAGGAAGCATTTTTTTGTCTTTTCAGCTTCGAATCTGATTTATGCCACGAATAATGAAGCGAAAGGAAGCACTTCATTATTAAGTTTTCCCCTTACCTTGATTCTTGTTATATATGCATAAGAAAAGTTCAATATGAAGTATTGAAACTGTACGATCATCTATTCTTTGGATGCCTCTTAATGTATCAAAATATCCATAAAATGATGTATACTTTGTTGAAAGTATACCTTGTGGTAGCAGATTAATTGTTGAACACTTTTGTAATCATTTTCATGCATGTAACATCCATACAATTGGTTTTGGTTGAAATTTTTCCACCAACTGACATATGTATGAAATGATACATGTAAATTGAACATTGAATGCATTCCTTTCCAATAACATATGGAATACTCTTGTATACATCTTTTTCTTCCTCTATTTCATATGATTTAGGCCTAATTAGCATCGGATTCCTAAAAGATGCTATCACACAACCTCGTTTCTACGTTGAACATATGAAATGACGATTCATATTCCTAAAACAGTAAGCCATGCACATATGTATGAAAATGTCTTTATTTCAACTAAAATAACATTATTTGAATACTTTGAAAATCTTGTACTATGAATTTGAAATAATTCTGAGTGAATCCAATGTTCGTGGTGCTACATAACTCTGGACGATGCTACGTGTATAGTAGAATATGACAGATATCTTGTTATTTTCCTCGTGTACTCTCCTCGTACACGATGTACATACCTTTCTTAATCGTTTTGTCATTCTTTCAATCCCTATGTACTTTAGTTTGTTGCAAGAATATATCTGTAGGTTCCAAAATTGATATGTACAATAAATCTATGTCTAAAATGAAATATGGTAAGTCTTATTTTTACATATTGTTCAGAAATACCTCTAGAATAATAAAATACCTTTTAATAGATTTTACCTCGATCTTGTTAATTTGGGGCCGTTTCGAGCCCCGTGCGGCCGGCGCCAGCTGTAATAAAGTCTTTTTGGCTATGGGCCGCTAGCATTTATCCGCTTCGGGTAAATTTTAGTAGCTAGCTTCCCTTTGGTGCTTCGCACGTCAGACGTGCATAGCTGAGACCTGAGAGTACCTGTTTCTATTTTAATTAAATTTTCGTATTTAAACGAAATTTTTGGAAAAAAGAAGGGCTGTCGGGTGCGTATCCCGACTAAATCTAACTACATGGAGTGAAATCGGTACGCAAAAAGCCCCCGTAAAGAAGTTCTATGTTCCTAACTTTTGCACTATCTCAACTCGCGAGCTACGGGCTTCTAACGTGAACGTCATTCGATTTAAGGAAAATTAACTATTTCAAAACAGTTTTTGGCCCGGTTTGGGGCTATCCCGACCTTGTAAAAGGTTCAAAGTAAACGTTTCAATCATTTTTTTGGCTCGCTCAGCTCGCATATTTTAGCTTGTCGTGTCCGTAGTTGATTGTCGATATGGTCGAAAATCGCATATTCCTAGTGACTTTGCTAGTAACTTGTACACCAACTCAAACTGCCGCTTATTCTGATACCGACTAGTTGATTTTACGGGCTACGCCCCGCTCGTTTACAGTTTTTTATGTGCAACGCCTTTGTAAGGGTTTAGACGTGGATAGTGCGTGGTAACCTTTATGTGAGGCGTATGGGCACCTCTAGGTTGTCACTTTGACAGACGTAACTTTGACAGTTGTAGGTTACATAGATATAATGCAAGGAACAACTTATTAAATGGAAGTATTTCATCATTAAACTTTACTCTCACCTTGATTCTTGTTAGTAGGCATTCGGTTATTCGGGGCGGCCCGACAGAGAGCCTTATCAGATGTAGGCAACCAGTAGTGCATGCACGATCTCCTTATCAGACGACCTTGGGGTTCCTTATCAGATGTAGGCAACCAGTGATACACTCGTGCACGCGCGGTATGCCCAGATAGGTATTCGTAAGTACTGACCCCTGTATCTCGGCCGCATTTCGCTACATCGACGGAATACTATATTTTTTCCAGAAGAATATGGTTTATCAATACAACGAGTTTCTTCATACCCTGGTGAAAGTGGAAAAATTCAATCCAAACATTTTCGGAATACAATGTCCAAATGTGAGCTTGCTCGACCAGTTGAAAGAATTGTTGCGTGAGATTCTATCAAGACATACACCCGAAACCCTACTCTTCCCAGAAGAGGAAGATGATGAAGAAGAAGAAACAAACATTGAAAAACAACAACAGCAGGTGGTTTGAGTATTGGAGCGATCAATGGAGGTGTCAGTTATTAATCAGATGTCGTAGCGAACAGACGCTGAACTGCGAGTTATGTCAAAAAAGCTATACTAGAAAGTACGGTGTGAAAAGGTACAAACTAACCACAGATATGAAATTATCTTTCTTGATGCAGTTCACACCGCAGAATTCGATCGAATGATGCTTCGAGCATTCCAACAGGCACCCTACGGAGCCCTAGGTCAGAAATTCCTACTTGAACATAACCTCTCAGGAAAAAACATACAGAATGTTTTGAGGATAGAGGCAAAATTCCAATATTGTACACCGCAAAGCATTCACCTTTTCGATACTGTGGAAATTCAAGGTCAGCAATGGACTACGGAAAATATAGTTGAGCCTATTTGGGCGATGGAGCAGATAGAAAAGGATGGAAATGTCGTTGTAAACATGTGTTTCATCAAAGGATACTCAGATAAGCCCCCATTCATTGGAAATAAATCTACATCTGTACAAATCAACAATAGACTGTATAGTATGGATGAAAATTGTAAATTAACATTTGTAGATGAAGAAGATATTCCCGGCTTCAGAAATATGTAATTTCAATAAATGTTAATGTACCCAAGGATTCTGGAATATGTAATTTCAATAAAGATTAATGCATATAAAGAGTTTTATTCCTCATCCTACCATATAACCCAATCCTACTGATAAAATTCACTGTTTAAAAAACGACGAAAAATCGTGTAGTTCTATAATTTTCACAATTTACCCCTTTTTTCGAGATATTTTTCAAGGAAATTCCACGAAAGAAGAGCTGTGTGTTGAAATTATCGAATATTCATTGATATCAAAGATGTGAGGTTAAATCAGCTGTAGAAATTACCCCACTATTATTACCTTTTATTTGAGAATATCGATATTTCCCATGTAACGGATTATTGCCTAAAGCTATTTTGTATGCAACATTGTTATCATTTGCGAGCCTACGAGGGCCTGTGTGTTGGTCGGGCTAAATGAATATGTTTGACTATTATTACCTGTAGAGACTCATTTGAGATTCTTCAAGTTTGAGATTGATAACCCACATGAAGAAAGAAGCTTCAACGATTTGATAGGTTATTTATTATTTTCATATTCGCTATTCTGAATGTGACAACTTTATCGGCTTCAACACTCGAGATAAGAGAGAATATTTACCGCAAACTGTCTTATAACCACTACTACATATTATAATAATTGAAAAGATAACATAATAATCTGAATCACTTTTTTGAGGAACATTATATGTAAACATGTAATAAAACAAAAGTATATTTATATTTATTAATTAGATAGTAACATAAATTTTTTGTTTCTCTGAAGCGATATTTATAATTTAGATTACAATCCTGATGGGTTGAACCAAGGGACTGTACTTTACCAAACGGCTCGTTCATTATTGTGATGTCTTGCGGGAAAGTGAGAGAAATAAAATACCAAAAATAATAATAATAACATTTATTTAGAAAAATACATTTTGATAGTACATCATTTAGAATTAAAATAATAACATTATGATTCATGGTTCTTCACACTAAACTCCGAACTGATCCTGTAATCGGAGAATACTCCATTATACGATCGTTAATGATGATGCAATAAGCCCTGGTGTTTTTGGGGAAATTAAGGAAACTTTCCATCTCTAGTTTGACGTCAACTGTTGATGACTTTATAGCATCGTTTTGTTTTGAACAGTCAATCGCAAAAATTGCTCTATTCTTGAATGCTATATAATCTAACATGGGTCCGCTTATTATTTTATTTGTAAATGATTTCTGGAAATCATAGTACATCTGGTATGCTTCCACGTATTGCTGGTCGGTGAAATTCAATTTCATTGCTTCATATGGATAACACTCTGAATTCAAGTATAATTTTACATTTAGCAAGTTTATATTATCGAAATATGCACTGTGCTTAACAGGATTATTTTTTCGATCAGTTTGGAAAGCTAGAATCACATATCTGGGACGTTCCAAATTCATTGAAGTTTTAACAGCCCAAATGCCACGAGTGCTCTCCTTCATCAACGGATTTTCATGCAGATCCCAGCTGCGAAATGGAATCAAAATAGGCTTCTCAGCACTCAAATTCTCCAACATTTGAAATTTAACTTGATCGCTTGGAAACACATGTCGCACTTTTAATGCTATCGTCTTCACATTTATTTTAGCCGTTTTCGTGCCTGTGCTATTAGTATAGCAATCGTTATCGGTTCGAGACCTTATCAAGCGCAGCTTATGTTTTCCACTCAAAACTTTGTTATAGTCAATGAATAGGCCTAGTAGAAAATTCAGCGGTATCCATAAATTGATTTTATTATTGTAGACTGAACTCAATGCATCCTTAAATGACCATCCAGAAATAGCTAAAGGTATAGATTCATGTTTGGCATATGTTAGATAAGCTCTGATGGTGCTGACAATACCAGGATCACGTACTTTGTCTATCTCTTTTCCATTCAATTCATAACTGATATATTCGAAGAGAAACGCTCCGAAATTATTCGTTAGTTTACATTCACCATCACCACTTGCTTCTGGCTGGAATTCTGCCTCGATGAATAAAGCAGACGATGCCAAATCTACCAACACATCTTGTTGATTGATTAATATCTCAATTTCATCGCTGTTGCCAAAAGATGTTGTGTGTGGATAGTAGGTATGAGTTTCTTCCCGGATGATGTCTTCAATGAAGTTTGGCTCGTTGAATATTTGAAGTTTTTCCGACATTGTAACCAAGGGACTTCAAAAAATTTATATTTTCCAATGATAGTAATGCAGAAGCAACCTTCTCCTTCTTCAATGACAGTGATGCAGAAGCAACCTTCTCCCTCGAGCTCGATGTAGATAATGACTGATGACCACTATGGAGATGTCTTTTATTGCTAAAATCCAAACCCATGTTCTCAAGTGATGGCTACTGCAACAACAACCTTCTCAGTTGAATTCCTTTCATATAATGAGTGGTGGTGGTGAGTATTGGATCATTATTAATTGTTGTGAACCATAATCCCTAGCGATCTTTTTCAATTCCAATCGTATAATAATTTCTTCTCCACGAAAATTTACCGGTTTCCAATTCTGATCTAAAATATTCAGCGTGATGTTATCGAAGGACGTCTTGCTGATGACCGGTAGATAAATAAGATTCTTCGGCTCTATATCAATGAAAACCCAGGTGGTACAAGAGGTGAGAACTCATATATCGTATGAGCTATCTTATTGTTATAATATGCTCCTGCGGTTAAGTTACACTCCACGCGTATAGTTTGAACTTTGATTATGTTTATAGGTCGATCAGATACGTGTAGTTCACGAGATGTCAATTTCTTTTTGCTGAATCCCAACAGTTCGCTTATACTATCTTTAGGAATAAAATTCACTTTAAAATCACTCTTCAGCTCTGTGTGTAGAGTGTTGTTGTTAGATTTTATTGATAATTTCCGGTCACGCTTTTCTTGCTTCACTCCTATCCCACAAACTGTACTTTATATGAAATCTTCGATGTCTGTCAACTCGTAGGACCCCGTAGGTATAGTAACTACTTTTTCCTCACCCTTCACATCTTCATAATAAAATTTATTAAAACCTTCTTCAATGTTCGGGATGCTATTGTATGTATGCAAACCAACAAGTGCGATAGAATAATATGAATGAGGATCTAGTTCTATAGGTGGGTGAAAATCTACAGATAAGCGGGAGCTCTTACCCGTGATAGTGAACGTCTGAGACATGATTGATGAAAGCTTCATCAACAATCTATTTATATACTAATAAAATGCAATGTTAGTCGACCACAACTGAAGAGTTAGGGAGGAATTCCAAATATAACTGGCTACAATTATAAGTGTTATATTGCATGAAATATCGTGTTGACTGCAAGCTTTATCGAATGACTTGATACCTTGGATTTCCTCAATCGTTCTTCTAGTTTTGCCCCTGGTATTGATTTGAAGTTCAAACGGGAGCTTCTTTATAAGCGTATTGAAAACACCTTCTCACGCGTACGCTTCCATACAGACTGATGAGAATTCAAGATTGCACTGTTATTTGAAGAGGGGAGGGGGAAAGACCAAAGATCTCAAAATAATTTTTTATCAATTTTCTCAATACATAAAATGTTGGTATAACCTTAAAAATATTTTTAAATATCTCAATCTTGACTCTTGATTCATCGTCCTAGTCGTATTGCATATTCCTGGGTTTACGTCTTTCCACCTATATTGAAGTCCCTTATGATTGTTCTGCGTCGTTTGAAATTCTTCCTACTCGGCTTATGAAGCTCATGCACAACTTGTTCTCTACTCTTATCTTATCAATGTGGAAATCTAGTGTAGAATTAATTTTTTGGGTATATTCACAGGATTTGGAGTTATACGTTTCACAGAGGCCTGCTTTGTTGTTGTTGTAGATGATGAGGGTCTCTTCTTAGAAGGTTCCATAGATGTTATCCGTCATTCTAACGCCTCCACTTTACTAGTGATGTTATTTAGACGCATGTTCACACTGTTAAATGTGTTATTGATCTCTTTCAATTCATTTCTGTTTTCCCTCACACTATCACTGATTGTTTTATACTCTGATTTTACATAGATCCTCATTTCATTATATTTATTCTGAATGTCCATCAGATGTTCATCAATGTTGAAAATAACCTTCTCATTCGTTAATTTATGTTCATCCAGATCCTTGTTGATATCTTTGATCAAATTATCAACCCTAACATTGAAGGTATCTTTAAGACTGGTTTCCGTTTTCAGATTCAGTTTGTGTGTTAATTTATCAACATATACTTTATTTGCAACATCTCCATCATCATTTGGTGATTTTACGTTGCACAATCTACGATTTTCCATATCATAACTTCCATCGCTCGTTAGGAATAATCCTTGTCCGTGAACTTGATTGAAATTATTATTAAATACATTTGTATCATATATCCACATGGAACAGGAGGCTCTGCCAAACTTATCCATTGAAACCATCTTTATAACTGTGATGAATTTGTCTTACACCTGGTTTTTGTTCAATTACCCCTGCCTCTATCAATTCTTCTATTATAGAGATACACACACACACACACACACACACACACACACACACACACACACACACACACACACACACACATACCTGTTACGGTATTACTTGTGGCAGTTCATGCAAATAACCAAATTATGGCACATCTTATAATACTTACAGCCTACTGCCACCGATGGAACTAGCCTACTGAGCTTTTATCCGTTTTTTGTTACCCTCCGTATTTTGTACGAAATTAGGGGCAACCCGATAGTGGTAACTTTCACCACAAGTAAGTGAGAATGTGAAAAGTGTAAAGTTAAGCCATAAGTATGGTAAATACAGTTTGGGTAAGATGTTGCCATCGGTAAGTGAATGTATTGTTCAAGTGGTATGTTTTCGCATGATCCAGACGAAGTGGTGGTAATAGTCATACATGACTTATAGTGTAGTAGTGCTTGTAGGTGTTTCAAAGTAATAATAACTTGTTTTGCTGTTGACTGAAACTATTTCAGGTTCTAAAATTAATGTCCTTAATAGATTAAAATTATTCTGATCGAATACTCAATTAAATTAATAAACAGAATCTCAACTTAGGTATTTGAATTTACTATTTGCTGATCTGCTTCTAAAGAATTTTAAAGGCAAAAGTAAAAAGATTTCTTAATCATAAAATCAGTTTAAATTGACGTGAAATTACAATTCTGCAATTATATCTACAGAACCGTAATATCAATGCCAGTGGTACAGTTACGAATCCTCATCTGTGGTGCGATATTTCTTATGAAGTATCTCCTTTCGGCAATTCACAGAGGGAACACAAAAAACTGTACTAAAAGTTATCATAGATATTATGTATACATACATGGATAGCGCATGGTATACAAACCTCTGTTTAGTCGATTATTCCAACACGTAAGAGAGACAGAAGATCTATTTCAGCCTGGTATTAGACATAGATGAAGATCATCCTGACCACGTTACAAGTGGCAAGAACGTGCATAATTTACATTGTTTTATATGGAGCATTTTACGAATTCCATGAATTATCAAGTTACAATCTTATTTGATCGGTTTTTATGATTCAGCAACAATACATAATAGTATTATGTACAAAATTACATTAAAGATATAGAATTAAATATCGCTCATTTTGAATTTAGTCATATTTCCGTGCAACTTATTCTGTATTTCATCAATGGAAATCTTTAGTATGTAATTAACTGAAATTACTCTACCCCACGTTAAATGACATATTCAGTTATGAACAGCTTCAATTATTAATTAATACATATATTCAACTACAGACTCATTACCATATATGACCTAATAAATAAAACAACATCTTTCATAATGTCGTGAAGATTTAGTTACATGGAAAACAGTAACACATTCATATTCAAAATTAAGTGAGCTATAGAAGAAATATATCTATAAATATCAAAATGCTCAAATAATTAGACAGAAATAATATAGCTATTTCTTGGAGTGTCATTTATCAAAATTATTAATCCAATTCTGCTACCATATAACCCAAACCTGGATTTTTCATGAGCCAGATTGAATCCGATTGTGCCTCAAGATGCTAAATATAAAGAAGAAGAACTGGAACTTACATAAATGAACAGTTATTGTTATTCAGTGGTGAACTTCTGGTATTGTGGCTAGTCGCAGATGCCAAATCGATAGCTTACCTTTTGTGTAATAATAATAAGCATTAGCAAAATATTCCAGTTTCTAAAGAAAATAAAAGTGATCTAAACAGGGTTTTAGTTCACAGCATCAATGTTTATAGTTACAAATTAGATTATAGGTCACCTTAATTTTAAACTTAAATTTTACCAGCAGAGGAACATTATTATATAATTTAGGTACTGTTACTGTTAAAAATACCAATTCTTCGGGGATAAAAGTAAACATTGTTCTGAAATGTCCTGCCTATCCTTCGCATGTTTTGATAAATCTTTCAGATTTTTTCAACCTTTGCATTCATTCTACGATTCCTTGTAGTCAAGTATTTGATTACTATTTTTTGCTTATCAATAGTATGCTTCGCAATTTGAAAAATTATATTCATGTTAGAGCATGACGGTATCGGACAGAAAAGATGGTATCAAAATGTTATAAATCTACTAAGTATATAATCAACCAACTTTCTGGTTCATTTACAGGTTGTTCTTCATTGATCCTAAGTGAGGTGCCCTCACAACAAATAATGTTTGCATCATCACTAGTAAAAACATAATAATAACAACATATACCCAGCTAAAGATTATGACAATTTCATATTGCTTACTGATTTCTGAGTTCTCTGGGTTTCACCTTACGTTTAAAGACATTCGTAGGACAATTAAAAATACTTAGAGGAACTACATGGTCTTTTACTGATTTCTTCCCAAATGAATACCCGAAATCATTTTCTGTGAAGTGTTCACTACAAAGATGATAATTCTTGTTGGGCATGAATGTTTTTTCTCTTCATTGCTATTACCCATTTTTTGTTTCAATTTTCATCTGAAGGAAAACTGAAATGAACACTATTAGTTTCTATTTTCGATTGTGAATAGTCGATTAAAATTGTACTTCTAACGTCTACTTTTTAATTACACTATTGTGAATTAAGTATCTACTACCACTATCCAGTAGCAACTAAACTTGTAAATACCAGTGAAAACTAGGTCTTTCTTTTTGATACCGATTTGTACATCCAAATGCGGAACACGATTTCACCATTGTTATATCTTAGATTTATTAAAAGTATCCAAGAAGACTAATTAATCTCACACCACTATTATAACCTTATTGTCGTTGAAGAGTTATTACACAATATCATTTGATAAAATGAAAGTAAAAAGCCAAACAACTAATCACAACTAAAAACCAAAGCTCTAAAGAAGTTCACTGTATCAAAATATTGCTATTTTCTCCTGAAAACAACATAATATGATAGATTACAGTAACATGTACTCTTATCGCTAGAACGATGTTTTGCCACTTGTCAGCTGTTCCATATGTTGAAGTCAATGAAAATCCCTCATGCGCTATCCATGTATGTATATAATATCTATGAAAGTTATACCTATGGATCAGTGACTCGAATGTGATAACGGTTCGATGAAATCATTGGGAAGGTGAAATACCTCATTTCGTTTCCGGAGCAGGTAATAGTTTGTGCGTCGTTGTTATTATTCAAAGCTCTTATCTATAGTAGCTGGTAAATACCATATATCTGCTACTCACAAAAGTTCAGTTTGAAATTAACACTGATTGCTTTATATTATTCTGCAAATTAAATGGAGACTCGTAGTAATAGGATATTGAATATGGCTCGAAAGAAATGGCAAAATGATGAGAATTTGGAGTATTTAACATGGCCAAGTTATGAAACCACAAGTGGCCTACAACAGGAATATAGAGAATATGTCGTTCAAAGTATGTACTTTATTATTTAATATTTTTATTTTGTATACTTACAGGTGTGTTATTTTCCAGATTCGTTTAAAATTTTGCATTATGCCGTCTCAACTGCATTTAATTCAAACGGAAACGAAATAGGTAGGTAATTTTGGAAGAAAATGCTACATAAGTAGGTTGGTAACTAAAATATAATATCCTATATTTTTAGATTTGAACGAATCAGTTTTATCAATACAATCAGTTGCTTCTACTGAATTCAACAACTTGGAGAATCCCAATCTTTTTCTGAAAAATGATTCAGGTAGATATTCATACTTTATTTGACTTTCTATCAATTTAAAATGATTATCTTTAAGATTTATCGTCTACTTGCAATGAAGAAACAGATACCGAATATATCCCAAGTACGGATCAGAGTACTGATACTGATAAGAGTCTATCTGTCATTGGAAAAGGTACAGTGAAATAATTTTAAGAAGTAATTCAGGTAGAATGAAATTTGCAGCATTGGATCTGCCATTTCTTTTCTATAACGAACAATTGGCTAGGTGTTAGGCTAGGTTAGGTTAGGTTCAAGGCAAAGTCACATAAATAATTTTCTCATGGTATGATGAATAACTGTTTGATATACTTGGTTATATAATGCAATTATTAACAACTGATGATCCAACATGTTGGATAAACATATCAAAAAATCTAACATAGAATTGGTACCTGAATCATATATTGATGCATGATTTTTCTTAAAAATACCAAAATAAAATAAATTCATTAAATTAAAAAAAATCTGATATTAGGTTGGGTTAGAGCTTTCAAATGAAATTGAAATTAGTATAAATATAAAAAAAAAATTTTAATATAATGGTAAAATAGTCAAAGAGTACCTATTCCAAGTAAAAATAAACAATATTTGATAGATTAAAAAACTATTACTTTTTTTCATATGACTTTGGTATATTATAGAACACTATTATAGTGACTATTAGTTTAAACAACTAGTGTGTCATCTTCAGAGTGATAAAAAAGTATGAATGAATTCATACTACGGTTAAAATTATAATGATGGAAGTTCACATAAACATGAGCTAAAAAAGGATCATAAGCCCCATTAAATCTTTTATAGTGACACAACTTTTATGCCAAATACAGAAAAAAAAAAACACAATATTGTTCAGGGTTAAATAGTATGTACCCCAATTCTTTATAAGCCACAAAATTAACATTTTCAACTTAAGTAAACTTTAACTTATTTCTAATGTAAAAGTCACAAATAAAATATCAGTTGTGAATTTTAGGATATCTGTACATGTATAAATTATAATTTAGTTTGAATATTTTGAACTTTTTTAGTTTCACCTTTGAAAGAACTATTTATGCAAGATTATGAGAATATGAGTATTAAAAATCTAAACAAACCATTGAGTCCGACTATTGATATGGTCAGTGAAATAGAAGTAAGACTTTTGGATGGTTTGGATATTAAAGGTTCTAAAAAATTCAGTGTCATGGAAGAGAAAAATGGATGTACATCAGATGACAGTGCACACGAGCTTCCAACTGATGTTGAGCCTACTAAGCAAATGAATATTGAAATGTCAACATGTAAACTGAGATCAGGAAAGAGAATAAGAGATAAGAGACATGCATGTTATTTCTGTCTTTGTACATACATAAATTTACCAAGGCATTATGAATCGGTTCATGAAAATGAGTCAGCTGTAGCTGCTATTTTAGCAATGCAAAAAAATTCGAAGGAAAGGAAGAGGGAATTTTTGAAACTGATGCGAGCAGGGGATTTTTTTCACAACTGTGAAGTTATATCTTGTCAGAAAGGTGAACTTATTTTGGCTCGAAGACCAACTAAGACTGGGACAAGGTCTTTAGCATATTCAGATTATGGTCCTTGTCCTGACTGTTTAGGGTTTTTCATTAAAAAACATATGTGGTATCATATGAAGTATCGATGTTTTGAAAAAAATAAATATATCAGTTCCTCTGAAAGAAGGCAACCTGTAGCTGAAAGTAATGCCATTCTTAATGTAATATTGAATCCGGACTTTTCTTCAGATTTTATGATGAACATTGTTGGCAAATTGAGAGATGATGACGTTTCACAAATATGTAAAGAAGATAAACTAATTTTGAGATTTGGATCAATGCAATATGAAAAGTATAGTATGACACAGGCAGAACTTATTCGCCAAGGTATGAGACAACTGGGCAGATTAGTAATGGAAATTCACAAGCAAAGCATTTATAAGGGCAAACTTTCCGACTATTTGGTTCCTGACAAATTTGATTTAATCGTAAGATCAACAAAAACACTTTGTGCTTCACACTCTGAAGTTGCCAGTAGACCAGAATTCAAAATTCCATCCTTGGCTCTGAAAATAGGCTATAGTATTAGAAAATGTGCTTCCATAGAAAGAGGGATTCATTTACGAAGAGGTGATTTGAAGAAAAACAATATATTGGTGAACTTTCTCGCCTTAATGGATTTAGAGTGGAGTGTTAAAATTTCCTCCAATGCATTATCCACCTTACACAGGAGAAAGTTCAATTCCGTTCAACTTTTACCAATTACAAAAGACTTAATCAAATTGAATTCTCACTTAAATAGTGCCATCGATAAATATGTAAACAATCTGAAGACAGAATGTAATTACAATATGTGGAGCAAACTTGCTATTTATGTCCTAGCGAGAATAATTATGTTCAACAAGAGAAGATCTGGTGAGTCAGCTAAAATGAAACTTTGTGATTATTCATCAAGGCCAATATGGTCTGATGCATCCACTGATGAGCTGAAAAATTCTCTAACAATGTTTGAAAAAAAGTTAGCTGATAAACTGGTATTAGTTGAAATAGAAGGCAAGAGAGGGAGAAAAGTGCCTGTACTGCTTATGCCCAATATTAAATCTTCAATTGATCTACTGATTAGCACAAGACAAAGTGTAGGTATTTCTTCTGAAAATCCGTATGTATTTGCCAGGTTGAATAGTGATTTGTCACATCTTAGAGGTCATGATAGCTTGAGCAAAGTCTGTTCTGAAGCCGACCTCCACTCTCCTCATCTCATTACAAGTACTAAACTAAGAAAGTACATTGCTACCGTTAGTCAAATATTCGATCTAAGCGAAAATGAGAGTGATTGGCTTGCCAAACATCTTGGACACGACGTTCGCGTTCACAGGGATTTTTACCGTCTCCATGAAGGAGCAGTTGAGTTAACGAAAATAAGTCGGATACTACTAGCCGTTGATCAAGGGAAAGCAAATACATTTTCAGGAAAAAAGTTGGTTGATATCGAGCTATCAGGTGATGTATTTATTCAAATAGTATAATTTATTCATTTTAAGATAAATTATCAAGTAATAGGTCTGGCTTACAAAATTTATTTTAATCATTACTAATAGGCTTGGTGTAAGAAGTTATCAACCATAAACTGAAACTGGGTTATTCACAGTTAGACAATTATATATCTATCAGAGCGTATTATTTGTAATGAACTCTACTAGGACGTATGTATCACATGATCATAACACACGGATTAATAAAAATCAAACTCTACGAATCCCAAAATGTCGACTAACACACGAACAAAAATTTATTCCTTACATTGGCCCCAAATTGTTCAATCTTCTACCAGATAAGTTGAAGAATATATCCAATAAACGTATCCTTAAAAAAGGACTGAGACTATTCATTTTATCAAACTATGAACTATTAAAAAGCGTCTTTCAAAACTAAATAGTCTTACAGACTTTTATCTATCTAAATATGTGCGTAAATGTTAGTATTTCATGTATATACCATGTTTGCCATCCAAAACATAATGACTTAGCTGTCCAATAGATGTGATTGTATATCTTCCCCTTTCTATCTACTCCTCTATGTATTTCTCTCCACTCGAAATTGTCCAGAGTAAATATAAATATAAATATATTATCATAATAATTATACTACTCGTTATGATGTTGAAATTATATTTTACTAATGGTACTGTTACACATTACTGGTGGATCTCACAAAACAAGCTCTGCTTAGGTGAAATCCCCCTAATATGTAACCTACTTCTTATTTAGATACTTTATATTTATATACTTATTATTTATATTTATTTATTATTATTATTATCATATATTATTATTATTATATATTATTATATTTATATATATATTATTATTATTATTATTATATTATTATATTATATTTATATTATATACTATGATAGATATTGATTATATGTGAATTCTTTGGAAATAGGTCACAATTCACACTTATGTAAATTACGTTTTCGTCTTTCCTACGTTTCTGTCTCACGACCATCATCAGAAAACGTGTCAAAAGTAAACAGTCTAAAACGGAATTTCTTAAAAAAAATTTACCAAGCGTAAAGCGCCCTTATAGGTTCAATCCAATCACAAATGCCCACGTCGCCGACACGTAATTGAAATTGCATCTTTTTTTGTTCGTTTCGTGGATATGGGCATTTGAGATTGGAATTGATGAGATAAAGACGCTTTGCGCTTGGTAAAAAATTTTCAAGAAATCCTATTTTGGACGGTGTTTATTTTTGATATGTCTTCTGATGATGATCGGGAGACCGAAACGTACGTAAAGAAGAAAATGTAATTTAAATATGTGTTAATTGTGACCTATTTCCCAAGAATTTACATATAATTCCTACCTGGGTAAATAATCTTCATAATGATAGATATTGAATAGAATCAGCCATTACATAATGAAAAACACTAGCAGCAGATATTACAAAGTACTGTAACATCTGTTTGAAGAAGCTACATGTTTATTTTAAAAATTACGTTATTTCATTTAATTAGATATAATAAGCTATGCAAGTATAATAAAGTTCAGTTTCCTATTTGAATCAACTTCAAATATTGATAACAAGCATTATGTAAAAACATGAAAACAAAAATTTTCTAACTAACCTATTGCCTAAGGATTTATCAGTATATGATTCGAACTGGAATGTCGATATTTCAGAAATCAAGTGAATAATATATATTTATTTACAGATCTGCCAGCATTGGAAGAGGGGGAAGAAAACCCTGCCACCGATGAAGAAAATGATAATTCAGACAAAGAGGATATTCCTGATGTAGCTAAAAAATCGAGTAAAATTACTGGAAGTGAGTATCTACAGCTAAAAATCCCTGGACATTAGAAGAAAAGTCAGTTGTTCTCAAGTATTTTCACCTTACCATCAAACGAAATGGAGTTCCAGGGAAGGAACAGTGCTTGGAATGTCAAATAAAATTCCCAATTTTGAAAGAGAGAAAGTGGACAGACATCAAGTTTTGTGTGAAAAATCATCTTTCCAGAATTAATAGAAAAGTGAAATGTTCGAGTATAAAAATTAAAGATTGAAAATTATAAATAGTTTGTTGTGTTATTATCATGAAATAATCAAAGTAGTCACGAGATAGTAAAAATTCAAATTGTTTGGTTACTACATAACTAAAACTAAAATTATGTTGGATACTTTTATTTTTTTAGATGAATAATTGCTACATAAGATGCATACGTCACTATTTTATATAAAACATACTATATTTCCTAAATAGTGATAATATGAAATCAGTATATTGAATTAAAAGCTGAAACAATAAGAAGTAAAATCAATTACAGTACCAAGTAGGAATACAGTGATTGGAGTGATGGTTTCTGAAATACACAAATTTATTTTCAGGCAACAGATGTCTGAACATAGATCCAGAA